>CM022399.1:40069164-40669164 GCA_011833715.1 Carcinoscorpius rotundicauda
CATGTGAAAATATCCAAGGACCCAAGTAGTAGGACTCCTATCTTTACCCTCTTCTCAAAACAATAGAAAAATACACTAACACTCTGGAGAAAAAGCCTCTTTCTACCACCCCAGCAACTGGAAACTGGGTGTGGTTAGAACTCCCTAGCTCCACTAGTAGATTCTAGGAGGTAATGTGTGTTAGTGTCAAGGAATTGTGTTCTGGAAACAATAGGTGAAACAAGTACCCTAATTTTTTAAAAGCAAATCAATCCTGATTTATTTAATCTAATGGTCAACAGGGACAAGCAGAATCCCCTTCAACTTTACTCATGATAGTCCAAATTAATATGGTAATACCACCTGTAAATACCTAAATGGTCTTATAAAAAACCTCATTTCTACAAAGCCTGTTGAAAAAATTTATGAGATTAATTAAATTGGTTGCTAGTGTAGAACTGGACTTAGAAAAATGCACCTGTTTGGGAAACACTTACCATAAAGTTGGATCCAGTGAAAGGAAAATGCAAGACCGTGGAAAATAGACAACACAACAATCCTTACAATCCAACAGATGTTGTTAAAAACAGTCACATATTAGGGGAAAACTCCCAGAAGAAAGCTACCCGAGCATCTAATGAACATGAGAGGAAAGCACTAGAAGCCTAAATACTAGTCTGTAAAATGTCCCAAGTTTAACAAAAAATGCAGCCTGGTTATAAGTGATGAATGAAGATTAGCTATAAAATGCTGAAAGTATAGCTACCAGTTTGGCCACCAATGTTGATTTAATTCCTTTAAGTTACACACTCAATCCATTTATGGTTGTACCTTTTTTTCACACCTAAAGAATTTGATTACTTTAACATTTCCTTTTCAGTTTACAAAAATTCCTGTGTAACTTGAAATGGATGGTAATATACAGTGGATATATATATATATATATATAGTGGATTAATTCAGGAATTAGTGTGGATCTTTCTAAAACAGTTGTGGATAATTTCTAAAAAGACTGCTGAAGTAACTTTTATAAATACAATATTTTAACAAAATGGGCTAATAGATGATATAATTAGGTCTGTTATTATATTTTGCTAATAAACAAGTGAGAAGCCTAACTTTCAGATCAATGATACAGATATGAAAAAGTATAGTATACAACTATGTCATAATAATTTTTTATTGTTCAGCAAAACCTTTAAGTATTTATTTTATTTCTTTATTCTTATTAATGCAAATCTGTTTGAAATGTTGTCACTGAACTAAGTAATGAAGTCTAGCTTACCTGACTGTATAATATTGAAACATTTTATATATTTCAAAAAACTTTGAAATCCCTTAGATATAATCTTACCTGATAATTGTTCATTAAACCAAAGGGACAGATTTCACTTTCCCCAAAGGAACAGTTAGTTAATAGAGACAAAGTTCCATTCTCAACAAGTGCCTCTACCCCATTGCTATCGCGATATGTTACACATCCAGCAATTACTGCAAACAGCATGTAGGACAAACTACTGATGACTATGGCTAAAAAGGTTCCTTTTGGTATAGAACTCTGTGGGTCCTAGAAATATTAAGTAGATAAATAAACAATTTCTTTTGCTGAAAACACACAACATATAAAATTTCAAAGATTATGAATAAGCTACCTCAAAATAGACTAATATATAGATACAAAATATATTAGGTAGTTAATGAGACAAAGGTACCAGTTTCATCTATATATAACAGAAAATATATTATTTAAAATGTAATATAAACACAAAGTAGCTGCAAAAAATGAAGTCATAGGTTTTACTGTGAAACTATTTTCTGCTTATTTGTTTTGGGTTTAATACATATATTCAAAATGTATCACATTACACCAGTAGCTTATGACAATTATAAACTACATATTTTCAGGTGTTTTACAAAATAGCAAGACAAGCAAACAACTTGTTCAAAAAAACATT
This sequence comes from Carcinoscorpius rotundicauda, assembly GCA_011833715.1. Lineage (NCBI taxonomy): Eukaryota > Metazoa > Arthropoda > Merostomata > Xiphosura > Limulidae > Carcinoscorpius > Carcinoscorpius rotundicauda. The sequence goes on from CM022399.1 coordinate 40,071,099, forward strand.
TATAAATTTATGTTTTATTACATAATTACAAGGAACCCATAATATAGTATTTAGTAGTTAAACATTGAAATTTAAATATATTTTTACAATATACATATATTGATGTATTAAAAGTATGTACACGTTTGTAACTAACAACTAATGTGATCAAAAAATATTTCTTGTGTACTACCAAGTTCTGTAGACCATTCACATTTAACTTATTCTGAACATGTAGCCACAAACAACTACCTAACTGCCCTTAATTGTAATATGTAAAAATATTGTAAAGGGTGGAAGCATTTTAATATTTAATAGACTAAATACATCTAACAAACTTGTTTATTGTGAATATTGTTATTGTGAAGTAATAAAACACTAGATGCATTTGCAGATTTGTCAAAAGCACTATTAATCCAATTAAGAGAAAATACTTTCATTTCATGTAAATATTAAATTCCTGTGTTTAATGACAAAAAGTATAAATGCTATTAATAATTCTAGTTTATACAATACCTTTTTTTTTGTTAATACGTGAGCAACAAATGAAAGCCAATTTCTCTTGCCATGAAATTAACACTAGAAGATTGCTTTAAGTCTTAAGCTTTTATTTGTTTTAAAGCAAAACTACAAACTGACTATCAGTGTTCTGTCTACTACAGGGAACTGAACCCTGTATTTTAACATTATAAATGTACACCTACTGAGGAACTTTATTCTTGGATACTAACACTTAAGAAAAGATAGAAAAATCAGGTTTCATTTTGCAAAGAAAAAACTAGATTGAACACTTAAGCAATCATTATGCACATATTTAAAACGTTTTTTTCTTTTATACTGTATAATAAATAAAAATAATATAATTATTTAAGTTAATTTTGTTTTCAGACTTGGAATAATAATATAAAAAAGTCTACTATTCAAGGATTTTATGTCTTAAATTATTTTAAAATTCATATTTATGAAAGTACAACTGACCAATTATCTATTTGAAATACAGCTAAGATAGTTTACTTGATTTAAGTTCAGTTTCCACTAGTGGTTGGGCATCATAATGTGACTTGTCAACTAAAACCATACATGCAAGTCTTGGTATTTTGAAATATACATTAACTTAATTTTGTATACATACTCATTTGAATTGTTTCTTTTTAGTACAAAGTTTACTTTTCTTACATTTATGTAATAACAACCTATGCTTTTACAGAACCCTACATATATTTACTGTAGTGGAAACCAATTTTAGTTTTTCCATAAACTTGAGGTGGAAAATCATTCTTTTCACGTGTTTAAAATAAGTTTTGATTCCCTAATATCAGGCATTGCTACAGTGAAAATTATCTTAACACTTAGTATTTTTCAGACTCAATTCTGTCATATTATAGTGCAGTTTCTTGGTTAGCATACATCTGTAAGTATTAATATACTGAACATTATTTCTGTATTCAGAATAATAATAAAAATCTCTACCTATCAGAACTGAAGTACTTAAGAAAAATTGATTCCAAACTATTAACTTTATTAAATTTTCTTATTACTATTGTAGAAAAAAGTTAAATATAGTTAAAATTTTGTAATTATTGCTCTCCTGCCATTTACAATTTTGAAGTATTGATTAGAAAGAGGGCATCTAAACATCATCACCCTACCATCCAACATAAAGGGTTGACTATCATACTTATCCAGTTTAACCCTTTCTCAATAGGTCACAAGTCAAAGGCCTTGCCGTCAGGTTTGTTGATTTGCATTCAAAAGTTTATTGAACAAGTTTGGAATCAAATTGTAAATTATTTCAAACTTTAATATTATAGAAGTTAATTTCTTAAATATTAAAAGAAAACACACCTGAACATAAATTTTAGTAAATCGTGTGGTATGCTGAATGCATCACTGTTTAAAATGAGATGTTTGTGATGTCAAAATATTAAATCTAGTTCTATACAAATTAGGAATGCAAATTATTAATATTGACAAGAAAGAATAGGAAATCAGAATGTTATAATTTTTATTTTGCTGCAAAACAGTGGCCCCATTCATGTATTTCCATTTTTAGAAATAGTCCCTCATGCTCTCACTACAATACATGATGTGAATAACCAGTCAACAGCTCAAAATTTCACCATAGCAGTTTTCTCAGCCATTTTAATTATAGTTGAAGTTGAATTATAATTACAATTTGATTCCAAACTTGCTGACAAATTCATAAAATAGTTCAATAAAATTTTGAATGTAAGTAAACAAATGTAATGACATGACCTTTAATCCATGACCCTTCATGAAAGGGTAAATGTACAAGTATACTGTTCAGCACAAGAAAACTATAGTTTTAAAACCATGAAAAAACTGAACAGGATTCTCAAAGGTAACAGTGAAAGTTTTGGAATGTAGCAACATTTTTTTAATAGCACGTGATAAAATTACAATCTAAAAATAAAGTGATACAAAAGTAAGAGTTACTTTGTAAAAACAAAAAAATGAAAACTATGTTTATAAAGAAAATGATAGTGCTTTTTTTCCACCTAATTCATCTCAATGCATCTCAGAACAGATGGTATGGGTACTGACACTTATTGATAAGCAGAAAACAACGTTTTGAGCTTCCTAAGTCATCTTCAGGTTGACAAAAACCTGTTCTGAGATATATTTTTATTTCAAGTGAACTTCTTGTCATAAGGAGATAATTTAACTCAGATATTAATATGTTTAAGTTATACATGTTAATGTTCTTATAATTATATCCAGTGTGGTAATTTCTTGTGCAGAAAATTTCAGTTATAGAGTTGGTCTTGTGGCTATCTAGAATCTCAACTATTCTAAGCTATTGAATGCTATTTTCTTGTTGTCTATTTAATAACAATGAAATAGAGTTTTAATAACAGTATGTATGTTACTTCATTCAAATTTCAAAAACAAAGAAAAGAGAGGAGTGAGTGACAGAAGATGGAAGATTTATGACTCTCTTTGTATCTGTAGTAAAAATAATTTTGGTGACGATTCCAATTGTTTTGTTGATCACTTTTTTCACTATTAATAACGAAAATAAGTTATCTTAAAAACTATACCATATTCAAGTTTTTGAAAAATTAATGCTGTGATCCATTTTTGCTTAAAGTTTATTGTGGATGATATCTCCAAAAATTTATTTCAATTTCTAGACCAAAATAATAGGACAGATAGCTTTATCCAGAAAGAAATAACTAAAATCTGTTACTTTAAAATAAACTATTTCCTTTTGGAAACATTAAGCCAATGTTTGGCATCTATAGGATCTATAATCTATGTATTATGAACTAGTTATACAGAACAAAATTACCTTCTAAAACGGTTTTTCAATGCAATTAAAATGAACTAAAATAAGATTATCTCATGATCATGTTTTTGAAACTACAGTTAGATAAGCTTTAGAACAAACATATCAAAACATGATAAAACTGCATCTGTAATTTTACTAAATTTGTTTCCTAACACTAAACATAAAAGAGTTACAGGTTCATTAAAAACAATTTATACTGAATAATACACATAAATTTCCTTTCACCTGAGTAATTAAAAAACTTTTAGAGTAATTGGGCTGATAATATTTACAATATGGAAAAATTTCAAATTATCTGTAATGTACAACAAACTACATGCTTAATCATTATGAATATATTGTGGACAATATTAATAGACTTGTAAATACATTATAAAATGCAAACGTACTGAAAGACTTTTTAAATGTTATTTATTTATAAAGCCACTTACTTTTAAGTCTCCTGATATGTTAGCTCCAGCAAGAATTCCTGTAGCAGCAGGAAAGAAGATGGAAAACACAGAAAAAAAACTTTCACCTCGAAACTGTGGGACAAAGTTTTCTCTTGCAAGTTTCCCTAAAAATGAACAAAGTGCACAGTTTATAAGAAGTGGTTATGGTTACAGATACATTTGGGTAAGAAATGTACACACACACAGGAAAACATTGTTTTCCTTTGCAAAAAAAAACAAAAAAACACAAAAAACTAACAGTTGTATATATATCTCATGCCATTTAAACTAGAAATGCATTTTCTGTGAAATTAGCAAATAAACAATCATTGAAGTATCACTTAAAAATATCTTTAAAATAAATTAAAAAGTTAAAAAAAAAATTTAAAGATAAAAAAGGTATTGGGGAAGTAACTTTCAGGAAAAATTATGGTTGAAAATTAGGAAATGCTTTACTGTAGAAAACAAAAGGACTTATTTAACTGAAATTGTATGCATACTGTAGTAATTAGATAAAATGTCTTATGTTAACTCAACATGAAAAAGATTATACAACTTAATGTACAGTAAACATGGAACCTATTTCATTATTCTGTGGTTTCAATAATAGCAACAGATCAATATGGCATAATTTTACAAAATATTTAAGACATCTGTAAATATTTGGTACTATTCAGATTGTGTATTCCTCTATCAAGTGGGATGAAAGAAGTGAATGGTCTCTGATGCAACAAGTCAACACATCCTTTAAATACTAAATTTAATGTCACATGGCCCAAACTACTGCACCACCTTTGGCAGACTAAACTGTTTACATGATACATTAGGAGTCCAATTCATGATGATGCCACAATATCTGAACTCTGCCATCTGTCTGAAACAGGATTCATTGGACCACAAGATACACCCCCAGTGGTCTAGTCTAATTTTGCTGATCAGACTACTATTCCACTCGGATTTTCCAGTTCTTATCCAAGAGTAATGGCTTGCAAACAAGTAAAAATCTCATAGTTTGTCAACTATTTTCTTGAATACAGTGCAATCAAATCTAATGTTGAATATTTCCACGATTTGTATGATTGTTTTGTGCTTTTGGCTTCCAACAGTGCATCCTATCCATAACCAATTCCTGTCAGTGATGCTCCTTTCATGCCAAAAATTCTATTTTCTTGTAGATGCTTTGTCTAATCGTTTGATTTCAAGTAGAACTGGGAAACTTTTCTCTGCTTTGCCACTTCTTTGAGGGATAACCCTGCATCATAAATTTTTATGATCATAACCCTTGCAGAATCACTAAGAGCTTTATGCTTACCCATATATTCACTACAAAAGACTTACATAGCAATGAAAATACAACAGTTACTTAAATTACAGTTCATACTCAAAAAACAAGTGTACAAAAAATTGAAAAAAGTGATGCTAGATTAAGTTGCAAGATTATGTTTCCCATTATTCATTATCAAAGCATCATGGATAACACATATTAATCTCATGAAAATAAAGACAATTTTACTGTTATGTCAAGTTTTCAGCACAAAAGATTTATATAACAAATAACAATTCTTATTTATAATTTGGAAATATCTTTTGGTTATGAAATTAAGAAATTTAGTAATTTAAACATTTTAACATTCATATCTTCACTTCTTGAGGGTTATTTATAACAAATTTTCTAATTCATATAATAATCAGTGAGAAAAGGTAAATTTATGTTGTTCCAACATGCATCTTAACTAAAGTTACATTAAATTTTACTTTTAGATATAGTTTTTCAATAATATGCTTACTTTAAAAGTCTTATAGTATATACAAACTGTAGACAATTAACTTAAACTAATAATATTTAAAACAAAAACTGGTTTTATTAATCACCATTGTAGCCAATGAATCCTCGGGCCTGCTGGGACACAGATGGTGGAATAAAGGAACCAACAACAAAGTCAAACATAGCTACTAGAAGAATAATGAGCAATACAATCTGGGCCTGAAAATAAAATTTAAAGCTTTGAAACAAAATAACAAGTATTGCTTATTCTCTTATGTATCTCAATATTTTTCTTAAGTATTTATTAAAATCAAGTAAGAACATTTAAAATGAATGCCATATAGTGTATGTGTGTACTACAAAATTCACCACTCACTACGTTTGGTATAATAAATTCTCAAATTCCATGCTAAAATCTAATTATTTGAAGACGTGATATAAAATGTAACTCAATCATTAATAAAAACTAATATGTCAGTTTTGTAGTAAGTCTTCCTATCAAATTATTAACTACACCTTTGACTACTTACAATGTTCATAAAACCTTATCTTAGCATATTCAAAAGAAATTATAGTGCAACCAATAATTTCTTTTCCTTTTAAACAGTCTTTTATATTAAATACACAAAATATTGAAAAATGAAGTAACATTACTGACACTTAAGTGCATCACGCATCACATTATGTGCTGATCTAATTTTGAAGAGCTGCCAATAAATAGTATAAAAAGGATTGATCCAGAACAAAAGATTCTTCAGAGTTTAAATTTTCGTTATTTCATTTATCATTTTATATCAAGCTTCTGGTAAAAGCATGCTATCTATCTGTCAAAATTAAAAATTAGCAAAGTAATTAGTACAGGTAACTTAAAAAATTGATCCAACTACAACTAAACACTGTCATAAAACAAAAGTTTATAAAGCACGGATTCATTAGTTATGCCCTACTGCTGCTAACACTACCTGCAACAGTAATCTCTGTAAGAACTTAATGTTTAATCTGCTTAGAAAACTTAATGTATACTAAGCTAACACATGCAAAAGAATTTTTTATAATAAAAATGATATATATTAAACATTGTAACCATTACTGTTAGTGAAACTAATACTAAACAAATTACAATATACAACTTGCTTACAAAACAAAGTTGTTTGCTTCAAATGCACAATTATTTGTTTTTTGTTCTTTCCAAAATATGACATCACGTGTCATACAAAACTTCACAAATAGTCAACTCCAAAAACATCTAACAAGTAATTAAAACCAACTAAACAGCTCTAATAGTGTAAAATTTAGAATAGCATAGCATGCATCTGAGATGTACGATTATGAAATATGCTACTGTTTAAATGCTAAATAGGGTAAGAAGACTGTACAAACAGTACAGGAAAAAATAAGTTTAGTAAATAGTGATAATAAATACTTATTAAAATAACTAAATTAATGGTAATAAGAAATATTGAGTACACTAACTTGACTTTATCACATACACATGGCTCTCTCACAGAGCAGTAAGCAAGAAATGACCAATTGCACAAGCATTAATAAAATAGAAGAAAAAATCATAGTATTAATAACAATACACAAGTAAATATTACAAATGTCAGTCAAATTAATCAGCAGAACCCAATATAATAAAACTAATGACAATATTTTAACAATTTTGTTTGTTTGTTAAGCAAAAAGCAACACATTATGGTATAATATGAAAAAGATAACAAAATCAGATTTTTATCATGAGAATCCCTTATACTTACTGTTGCGTGAATGGGTGGGAGACTAGCTTCGAGAATTTAAATATGTTTATTTTCATCTTAATCAATTAGAGAAGAAATGAATTAAGAAAGACAAGATAGTTTTGAAAATATTGGAGCATTTTAAGTTATTAACTTCATAGAAATTACAAAAAACTGTAGAACTTATTGAATACATCTGAAATACAGAAAATGAAAAATGTTGTATTTGTGAAAAATGAGTGTAAAGTTTAAGGGTTCTGTACACAGAATCTTAGAATGTTGAATGTACCGCAGTATAACTAATAAGCAGTAAGTAGTAAGCACTGTAGTTTAAATTATTTAGAAGACTTGGATCTCAAAATGGAAAAAATTTAAGACTTAAAATTTAAAAGGTCCAATTATGCAGAAGTCTACCAGTGGGACAGTGGTAAGTCATCGAATTTACAATGTTAAAATAAAGGGTTTGATTCCCCTAGGTAGACAGGATTAGCCTGATGTGGTTTTGCTATAAGAAAACAAAAACACACTAACAGAAAATTTTTAACTTGAACATTTGATTAACAATACAAATATCTAAATTTTGTTAATGTGCTTTAACTGAAGTGAAAAATTTTCAAAATGAGTTCTGTTGAAAAAATGTTTGGCAGTTTAAAAACCCACAAAATCCTGATAATTCAGTAAAAAGTATCAATAGTACAAATAAGCAAAATTTACATGCAAAAGGTGGTTATGAATACAAATTTTTAGTCTGAATGTATAAAAACTACCAAGTTCTGAGCTGGAGTTACCACAGGGATTTTCTTCTTCCCCCAAAAAACAAGTTCGTAAAGCTATATAAATATATTTAAAGTAAAAAAAAAAGTACAACTTCTAGGAACTTGTTTACTGTGAAAGTTATAAATTTTCTCTACTTAAAATGTATTTTTGAGAGTTACTTTTTCTTAAACTTCTGTGGCTATTGTAGCTAAGCACTGCCTTCTGTATGTATATTTTTTCTGCATGTCACAAGCTTTGAGTTCCCACATACTCCATGATCAAAGTGGTTCAATTGTGCCTCACATTCAAGTTATCATGTAAAAACTCTTCACCAATAAGAGCACAACACACCCATCCTAATGCACACACCTCACTCTATTTGAATTTACCAACTTATTACTTTAAGTTTTGACAGAAAATGGAAGCATTGGTTTTCATTGAAGAGAGATAATGGAAAGTATAAGAGAAGATAAGTACCTAATTGGAAATATATTTCCAGTATAGGAAAATTATAAATTCCCCACATGGTATTCTATTTTCTCTAACACACAGCTAGAATCTCGCACTGATTGGTGCAAGGGCAAAAAATAAAACTCTTCAAAAGCGTTCAAGAGTTCCTTAAGGAGATTCTTACAGCAGATGCTACAGAGGCAGAAAAAGAGAGAAGTACATCTAAAATGTAGAAAACATTTGGAAAGGGATATAAATTACTTAATATGAATATCTCAATCCCTTAGGAGACAGTAATGTAAATGAGAGGTGTAGAGTGGTTACGACATGACAAAACATTCATGGTAAGTCAACTAAAATCCAAAACTCACCCACCAGGAATTAACATCCTTCTCTGTATTGTGCAACATCCCATTCAAAACCAGACAGGAACCACCTTCAACACAGCACTTAGCATGGTAATTTAAATCTTCAAGGGGTAGCACATAGGAAAAACAATGGCAACCAACATAATCATCCTCGTAACAAGACATTAGCAAAGAAAATGAGGTCAACTAAGTAAGGGAACAGACACACCCACAACACATGTCTGAGGGCTAATGTTGATTGGTCCATATGTTGGGAACCAACATCCAAGTAGGGGTAGAATGAAGAATTTCAATTGAAGAATTGAACTGAAGTTTGGACAGCTCAACCAAAAGACTACAACAGCTCCTCAGATAGACCCATTCAGAGATAAAGCATCAGACTAATGGGCAACTTGTCAAGTACAACAGCAGGATACCACTACCCAACTCAACTGAACGGATTCATTTTTTTATTATCATATATCACTATCATATTCAGGAAGATACATCCATGCTCCACACTCCAGCAGATTGGAACTGGAAAGTGATAATAACTCCTGTACTGCAATGGAAGAAAAAGGGAGGAGAAAATGTGAAGAGTCAAGAGGTTAGTGTTGTCCTGAATGGGTGTATTAATGAAGCAAATATATTGCAAAGAAAACCCTATGAGTGATCTTGTGGAACATCCCACCTCAGCAATGTGGCTAGGGAAATTATAATTATCAGATTTGACTTGTGTAAGTACTTATTGACAACCACCACTCACAGAATGGAATGCTTTATAAAGGTATTATATAAAAAAGTAACTAAATCAATTACAGTATCTCAGAAGACAATAGCCTGATGAGGAAGAAACAACTACCTGAAGTAGAGAATGGGAAATAAATGTATGAAGTGTAGTTCCAGTGCTTGATGGAAAAAGCATCTCCAATGTAACGACAGGGTTAAAATGCAGGTACAAGGTAAGGTGCTTGACACCATGAATTATGGGAAGTAGGAGATAATGAATAAAACAAATCAAAAAAAAATTTAACTGGTATGGGAGGGGAAGAAAAAAAGTCAAACAGAAATGGTACCAGTGAATGAAACTGGGATATGAAATCAATAGAAAAAAAAGCCTTGAAGGCAATTAAGCAAATAAGAACATGTATGGGACATAGAAAACCATCTGAATTTGACCAGGGATAAAGGTGGGAGATGGAAGGAAACAAAAATAATCAAAGGAAAAACATGTCAAACTGTAAGTTAGAAAAAACTGATCAAGTTGAAGCAGCTGAAAAAATCAAATCTGCATCAGCCAGGAAGGAGAACTAAAAACCAGACACAGTGGCATAAAGGAACAAACTCAACCAGGAACATTGCTCAGCAAGATGAAGGTATAAACTAGGTTCAATCCTTTACAAGTACATAGACAGCCAGGTCATGTAAATGAGGAACTAAAAATCAAAAAACAAAAATGAGGTCACTTAAAATTGAGGAAAGAAGCAAACATCTTCCTGTAGTCAGAGGCACTGGAAATATTTCAGTACTGAGAAACCACTTCATCAGATAAAGTGGGTTAGGACTGGAAAGAATCTGTAATAAGGTTGAAAGCACTGGGAACGTGACACTAGGAGTTGTACATCAAGTATGTGTGGCCCAAAAAGGGAGGTCCAAAATTAACAACAAATAGAAATAGAACACGTGCCTCCTTAGTAAATGATAAACCACCATCACTGAATTGTCAGAATGGAACATTAGTTTCATCCTGGCAAGAAAAAGTGAATCAAAGAATATCAGGGTGAATGTGGCAAGAACATCAGGCCATATATTATCCTGAAGCCACATGCTGACCAACCCACACCATTGGAAGTATGTATTTGGAAAGAAATAAACAGATGAGGGGATGAAGCACTCTTGACGTGGAGCCTTTTGTTTAACCATATACAAATAGTCTGCAGAATATAAATTTACATTTTGTGAAAAAATATGTTTGTCAATATCAAATATTACCATGAGTTAATGTACAAAAACGTTTAATTTTTAAATATAGTATATTATAACTTAATGTAAGATTTATTTAATAAATGTTAATTCTATTTTGACAAATCAAATGCCTTACTTTAGTTTCCCATTCTGTTCCAATCAAGGTGATTCCAAGCAATACAAAAACAGTACATATTCCAATAATTCGAACATCATTCATTCCAGCATCCACAATGGAGAGATTTTGAAGCTGTAGATAAGACAAGTATACAGTTCTTTGAATTACAGTTTTCAGAATTCATCCATTTTCTCTTGTGCAGGAGTCCATACATCTTATTTTACAATGATTTTAATACAGCTTTGTGTTTCTAATTATATTTATTACCATTACTTTAAGTTATTTTAGAAACCTTAATTTCAAATTGTTCTGTGTGCTAGCCATATAAATTTCTATTACAAAAATAAATACCTGAATCGGACATAATAAAAATGAGTAATGTATACACATACATTTTGACAATAAGCTCAATTGTGCTCAATTAAAAGTTATACCTCCTTGTTTTTTGATATTTTGAAATTGTAAACATTTTTCATAGAAATGTAATAAATGAATTTATGGTTTTTTAAATGTACCATTATCAGTCAAACTTTGTACATCACATATAGATAAATCACAAGATATCTCTGACATTCTTATTGATTTAATGTTTATTTCATATAATTAATCACCTGCAACATTCTTCATTCATCCCTCTTTATAACCAGCAAAAATAAATTAATTCTTAATGATAAATAAAGAAGCAAATAAAAACTTAACTAGCAGAAGTAAATGGGTTCCATCTTTCAAAAAGTTTTATACAACAATATTGTTAGAAAACTACAACAAATTATCCATGAATAATCTTTTTAAAAGTAATACAAAAGACTAAGTTAAATTTAAGGAAAGGAAACAGGTCAAACATTAGTGTAGATGAAAAACAAAAGCGTTGTGGGGAAGCAACTGTAGGGGTAGTAAGGTTATTTTTGCTTAACAAATTAATTAATTTGACTTTATTCTGCTTCAAGATAAGGAAGTAAACAGTGATATAATACCTACCAATAAAACATCCCTCACGGTTTCACCAAATCCAACTACATACATAGCCACTGCTACAGCATTTGCTAGAGAAAAGATCAAACCAATAGCTCCTCCAAATTCGGGCCCTAGACTTCTTGATATCATGTAATAGGTACCCCCTATTAATAGTGTTATAAGGCAATACTATTGAAACATACCAACAATAAGTAGAATCTGTATGTAGTATTCAGTAGCATTGAAACAATTTGCAAAACAAAAATGTGGTCAAATGTAGTATACATTTTAAACTGATAATCAAATATTTCATATTTCAAGTGTTTATTAATATAAAAAAACACTGACACAAAAAAATTAAGAGAAAATGTGTTAGGCTTGAAACAACTGACCTGAACATTAAATTTATACTTTAGTAGTTTTTTAAAGAAATTATTTTAACGGAAAGTGAATATAACAAGCATAAGGAAACATAGGATTAACTTTATCTGTATATAATTTAAATTACATGTCAACAATTTAATCAGTATTTGTTAAATATCATCAGTAACAAGTTTCTCTCATTAGCAGTTGTAGAGAAAAATTACTAAGCTCACTTATAAAATTTATCTAACCTTCAATAATTAGCAAAATATATCTAAAGTTTGAAAAATAAAAGGTACAAACTTTAAACTTAATTAAAATAATCCAAGCCCAAAAGCAATAATTATTTCAAAGAAATAACTTAAACATTAACATCTCAAATTCTTAAAATAACAAAACTTTCATAAACATTTGGAGTTTGTTTTCCATCTAACAACAAAAAAATTTGAGGTAATCCCACCCATGAACAGAAAATAAAAATAGGGTGAAGTTTAATTCTACCCTCTTAAGATATTCCTGATAATTCATAGTGTTTACTTAAAAAAGTCACTTCTATCTTATAAGAAGGTAATAGAAATTTTCCTAGTAATTATAGGTCTATTAGTCTTGCATCATTTGTGGGAAAAATTTTTAAACATCTGAAAAAAGATACTTTTAAAAGTCATTTGACAAAGTTTGTAACTTTATTCAATAGTTAAAATGGTTTCACTACAAAAAAATATTGCCTTACAAATCTTTTGACAAGCTTTGAAAATATTACTGCATATGTAGGTGAGGATAAGGGTGTAGATTTGGTGTATCCAGATTTTCAGAAAGCTTTTGACAAAGTATTGCATAAAAGACTTATAGAGAAACTTCTCAATAGGTGTGGCAGATAAAGTTATGTAAGTAGTGCAGTATTTTGATAGAAGAAAGCAGTGGGTTGTTATAAAAGGAGTTCAGTCAAACTGGATTAATGTTGCAAGTGGTGTAACTCAAAGCTCAGTCTTAGGACTATTGCTCTTTTTGATTTACATTAATGACAGAGGTGAAGGAATTATCAATAAATTACTTAAATTTACTGATGATAAAGGTTTTGAGTGTTCCTTGGTATAACTGTTAAGTCTTCTAAGTTATGTAAAGCAGTGAGGTGTTGCTAGTAGTAGGACAAATAAGTTTAGGTTGTACCTATAGAAATATTGAATACAAGTCTAAAGAAGTTAATGTAATTGTTTAGGTCATTGGTTGGGACACATTTGGAATATTGTGTTCAATCTTGGACTCCTTATCTTAAAAAAAAACATTGAACTATTTGATAGGGTTCAAAGAAGGGTTACCCGAGGTGAAGGGTTTGTGAAACAAGGAGAAATTAAGATTTTTTAAAATTGTTTTCTCTTAAAACAGAATTTGAATGAGATGTCTAAGATTGTAAAAGAAATTGATAACGTTCATGCATCAAAATTTTCATACTTAACAGCAAGAACTATAGAACTATGGAACACAGAATTAAGCAAGATAGAAGCCATCTTCAGCTGAAACAATTTTATTTTTAAAATCGGGTGGCTGGTTTATGGAATGGGTTGCTTTTGGATGTTACTGAGGCAATAAATTTGGGTGAATTTAAAAAGAAAGTTTAACAAGTACATGAATGGAAGAGGCTGGCTTTAATTTTTTTTTTTTTAATTTACTTAAATTTTTCTTTGGGTTAGAGGGTGGGAGAACCAAGATGGACAAACAGGTCTTTTTGTTATCCGTAAACACTTATTGTTTAATAATATTTTTATACATTTTACTGACAAATTCTTTGTGATAATTAGAATGCAATACAAAAAAAAATATATTGTTTGATCATGAACCTTTACTGAAACAATCGTTTACATGCTGCAAATTATGTAAAATGAGAGCAGTGCACATACTCTTACATGACAACACTGATTGGACTAAAAAGCATTATCAATACATTTGGTGCCAATATTGTTCACAATTAGTACATACTTTTCTAATTCCATATACTTTAACATCACTGTTTGGAAAATGTTTTTAAAAACAATGCCTGTAGAAACAAAAAGGTTTAGTAAACTTATTCTATACTGAAGCAGGATTCAAGTTCAAAATAAAAACATCTGTGGTTCAAAAATTGTACTGCAAATAAATTCTAAAAGTGACAGTTTAGATTCAATTACTACATTTAACAGAAAACTGAATAAATTTCAAGTTTCTATAACTACAGTGAATTTCAGAATCATAAACCATTAAAAATAAAATTGTAGAAAAAAATCTAAACACTGAGAAACATGAAATTTGTTAAACTTAATAAATAGTAACTAAAATTTTGAATACCCTGTAAACATTTCTTTACATATTAGTTGCAATTTCATTACAAATGGAGTTTGATAAGGTCATGCAGTTTTTCTGAATCATAACATGCAGTTAACTTAAATTCCACAGAAAACAATGAGAATTAGTTTACCAACAATTCCTTTTTCCACACCATGCTGTTACTCTGATAAACAGACCACTTATCTTGTAACTTAGTCATTCTTTCTGACCTGTCAGAGATGCATTTCTTTGCAATCATATTCTACAAGTATCTACTTTTGCCCCTACAATTAAGAAATTGTCTTAAGACTAGTTTTTATTTTTTAGTTTGTAGTTAAATTCATGATATCTACCACGTTCTGATTTCCAAAGTAAAAATTATTTTCAAACTAAATACTTTTAAATATAATATATAAAGATACTTTGCTTTATAAAATATTAAAAAGCAATGCATTTTAGCAGTATTATTTGGGACAGAAATGACAAATGTTTAGCTAAATCTTCACATTTATTATACAATGAAAATGTATGCATGTTCACAACAAGCTGTTTCCACATTTTTTATACTTAAAAACATTAACCATCATTAAAACTTTTTATCAACATTACAATAATTATGCTTTTCATCTATCACTACTTCTAATTCATAACTATTACCTGCACTTATGAATGCAAAGAAACACTCCAGAACAGAACAGAACTTGATTTAGGTTAGTATCAATCCCCTTATACAGCATGCATGAAGATAGGCCAGTGTAACTGGACCGATTACCTACCTCCTCGGACTTCCCCATTTGTACAAATGGCTGACATAGACAAGGTTGTCAGAACAGTAACCACTGTTGCTAAGAGAACAACTACAAGGGCTAGACCTGAAATGTAAATCAGCATTAGTTCAACAATCCATCAAAATGTTATCTCCTACCTCCTCGTACCTCTCCATTTGTACATATTGCTGACATAGACATGCTAGTCAACATTGTTACTGTTGTAGCTAAGCCCACAACAACAAGAGCTAGACCTGAAACAAAAACAAATTTTTTGTTTGTTTGTGTTTTGACGTTTCCTAAGAAAGAAAAACATTAATGTAAAGCATTGAAAATTTAACAATTCTAGAAGATACTATATGTGTTGTACAAAACATGACTTGCACAGTTTCATCTATACATCTAAAATATTTGTTGTACTGTATTATTTTCAGTATTCATATATGCAAGTTAGATCTACTGAAAAAAGTTACTTTACTACTTATGCTATGTATCTTTTAGATAAAGAAATATCTAAAGCGTAACAATACACAGATCTATCTTGTTAGAGAAGTTAAACAAAATACACACAAAAAGATCCAAAAACTGATAGCAAGGTTTAGTTATTACTTTAACAGTACAATTAATATCTAATATTCAGTGGTATTCTGCCAGTTCTCACTAGTACAGAGTACCAGAATTTATTTTTGAAGGTAGTACTAATATTGGGACTTCTCATTGTCTTTTTATATATATATATATATGTACATGTGGATTTTTTCTTTTTCAAAAACAGGTCCACTTCACCCAGATGAGTACCTCTATTTTTGTTTGTTTATTTTTTTTTGTTGAGAATTTGATGCCTGCTAATACAGAATCAATATAGGAACCTGCTGAACAGAAGACATTAAAAAAAACTAAGCAGAAATTTACAAAAAGTGAAGGAGTATGACAGATTTTTAAATTTGTATATTATTGAAAATTTTATATATTTTTTTTAATAGTCAGGTAATATGATAAAGATTATACTTACGATCACTACAGTGACAAGGATAAAATTCAAGATGACATTTTTGGTTACAATTAAATATTTTATTTTGAATTAGCTTAAATATTTTGAATACATAGGCCCATGGTAATAAATAACCTAGTTTTCCTTAGTGTTTTTGTCTAAAGCAGTATGAAATGCCAGTTGGCTTACACATGCAGTTGACAATGTTATATTGTAATTTGAGGCAGAATTAAAGTTTAAACAATAATAATAATAAAAAAAAACATTTCACTAATGCATTATTGTTTTATAATGAGCAAATTGGCTAGTTTTTATCTGAAAAAGCTTTTCTTTATTTTAAAATGGTTCTTAAATTTTTGTAATCAAAATTATCTAACATCAAGTACTGGGTATCTTTTAGTGCTGAAAATGACTTAAAACCATGCAGTCTCTACAGATGGTTTAAAAATCTTTATATTCTTGAGCTAGACATTTTGGTGAAATCAGTATGGAGAAAGGCATTTTTGCAATAAAAGCAAAACAATTTATTCAGGTACTTTTGAATAATATGTATTATGAAATTTTGATTGTTACTTATTTGTTTAACTTACTACTGATGAATCTAAAATATAGTTTACACAATACCAAAGTAAATTTAAGTTGAGTAATATACTCAATTATGGAAAATCTCCTTTCTTGAGCTGTGGAAACAACTTATGCTTATAAAAATATTGTACCTTTCAAGCTGTCTTTCAATAAAATGGTATTTACATTATGTTTTAATACTTAATATAATTTAAAATGCTAAATTCAATTTCCCCAGTGAAGTCCAAATATTTGCAGACTTTACTATATAAAAGAAGTTTGTTTAGCTTTTCTAACCAACTATTGCTTTAAAAGGTTTGTTTTTATACCTGTTTGAATCTTCATTAGATTATCCCAATGGTGCATTATTTAATGTTTATTATTTGCAGAATAGGGGTTTAGTGAGTAATGTTTTATAACAGATCCTTAATTTT
The DNA here is from genome assembly GCA_011833715.1 of Carcinoscorpius rotundicauda. Taxonomy (NCBI): domain Eukaryota; kingdom Metazoa; phylum Arthropoda; class Merostomata; order Xiphosura; family Limulidae; genus Carcinoscorpius; species Carcinoscorpius rotundicauda. The sequence continues at coordinate 40,088,330 of CM022399.1, forward strand.
ATAAGTTCCTCTTGCACTGAAGATACATTACAATTTTAATTATCATTGTAAAAAGTAAACTACTGACTAATTATAAACTGTATTACATTTCTATTACTCAACTTACTAATTCTATCCAGTAGACTAGTTACATCTGGATGACACATCAGAACTATTCAGGAGCTAATATTAACCAGGGTAAACAAGTTTTAAAATCACCAAAACTATTACCAAAAAACATCATCAATATGCCAGTATTTCTAATGAAATCTAAGCTTACTTTGGTAGTGAACTTACCAATCCCAGCTTGGCCTACAACCCATGATAAACGCAAGAAGAGCATCACACCCCATATGTTCAGAAGACATCTTATCTAAATAATATTTAAAAAAGCAATTTCTTTTTTTTAGACAATTGAAAACAAGGAAAATTAACCATAAAAATGTCGTATTTAATAGAAATTTAAATTAAAAACTTAAAATATGATAAATTATTAGAGATTTCTGCTATGCTTATAAATGTAGTAACTTAATATTACTATTAAAAATATGCATGCATATTAGATTAGCTTCTCGCACTTAATGAAAACAAGTAAGCAACAATAAATACTGAAAAAGGGAGAACAAGTGAAAAAATCAAATTTTGTCAACTCTGTACCAATTTCACACTAATGGTCACCACACTCAAATACTCATGGTTGCTGTTTATTGTTGGTTCTAATAACGATGAAGAAATTCAGTTTCATTGGTGACATTAACTTGATAATGTTGCTCTACATATGGTAATACAACAACTAGTTATAAAAACACCAAAATGTTGATTTTCCTATACTAAAAATGTATTTCCAAATGGTACTTTTCTCACAAGATTACCTCTTCTCATCCAGTGCTGTCTTCTATATGCAAATGTTTTTTTTATGCATGCCACAAGCCTTCTACTTTCCAGTAGAGGCTTTGAATGATTCCAACATATTTCATACATTTCCAGTATGGTAAATTTATAACTTCCAATATGATACATTCCTTTGTTTTCAAAATTAGCCAGAATTCTACTCTGATTAGGTGGTGGTTCAGGGTGAGGAAATGACAAAAGTACCCCCTGAGAGCATCCAAATGATACTCCTGGAAATGAGTCAGATCTGTAGATCTGATGAGGGGAACCACAAAATGTTTAAACCAGATATGCTCTTTGTTCATCCATGAAATGAGTAAGATATAAGGATGGAAGAGAGAAGCACATCTAAATAGGAAAAAACTGTAGCAGGGTGATGATCCTAAATATGTTAATGTATGTAATTTCATCCCACAAAGTATAAAAGTTGTAAATCAATGATGTGCCCTCGGTGTAGAGTGTCTAGGGTGTGATGGACCACACTTAGTAAACCAACTATATCTGAAACTCGTGTCACTGGAAACCATATATCCACACCAAGGTAGGATGAGAATCATACAGTCTTAAAATTAAAGACTGTTCAACTACCATCACAGATCATTCAATGTAGGAGGAAGAATAAGTAAATTCCAAAAATGATGGTAAAAGAATGAGTTAAGGTTGCATAAAGAACTTGAATGTCCCTAACATAGAAACTACATATATAAAGCCAATACTGAAGACAACAAGCAAGCCAATATGGAGGAAAGAAAGAGGATGTCTTCAGAAAATCTCTCAGAATTTCAGTGTAGGGTATCAGAGAAGAGATGGATGGTAGAAAGAGATCACAAAAGAATGATGAGGATAAGTTGAAGATGGGAAAACTATATGGGTGAGACTTACAGATGTGGGAGCCATACCCCAAACAGTCAAAATAGAACCTAACAATTGCTTGTAAAGAAAAACAGTTTGTGCAATAAAATGCAAGAGCAAACTGATCCAAAGCCCATTGGGGTCAAAGCATGCTAATTCTGTCACTTAATTCTGAGGCACATTGGTCTCAACATACCTGAAAATCATGGAGAGAAAAAAAAATACAATAGAAAAGGGAATATACTAAAGATATATGTAAAACTTTAAATAAAGAAAAAAGAAAATGTCTGAGCACAAGCACTGTCAAAAGAGAAGTGATAGTTCTGTAGAGGAGTATAGAGGGAGTCGCATGCATCATATGAGTATGTAACGTTCCTATTGGTAGAAAAGTAATGCATGATTTACTTGAAAGATGTGTTGAAATCATTTAATTCCAGAAAGGATACAAGACTTGTGGCATGCATAAAGAAAACATTTATATAGAGATGGCAGCATTAGAGAAAAATAGTTAAATCTTGTGAGAAGAGGGAAGTATATTGGAAGTAAACGTTTAGGGATAAGCATTTCAAAGATTGTTAGCATCAATTAAGTTATTACTGAATTCATAAATTAGAAACCCCTTACTTCAATCAATTTTCTCATTCTGAAAATTAGCTAAGACTTCTATTAAATTAATTGAATGTTGTAAAAATCAACAATCAAAATTGGCATGTACAGTAACTGAAAGCATTAGTTTATGATGTATGCTTATTTCAAAGCTATGATACTGATAAAGTGGAATATTTAAAAAATAACTTCAAATGATACTCACACTTGATTTCATATTTGGATGTTAAATATTTAAATCTTGCAAAATTTTGCAGAACTGTGTGGAAAAATATACATTTCTATTCAACAGTGTCTGTATTGAAAACATTTCTCTAACCACTGTTATTCAAGATAAATTAATCTCACACACACACACACACACACACACACACACACAGCTACAACAATTTCAGTTCATTGTTAACACCACCAGTAGCTTGTTTATTAGTAAAATTACTGAACTACACAAAACATCAACTTAAACATTTAGCTCTATAGGTCTTATTCGAAAGATTTTTTTGGTTTAATCACTATTTATGAAAGTATGTTAATCTGTTGGAATCTATAAATACAAACATTTTATGGAAAACTTCTGAAAGCAATATTATTAGGGGATAGATTCACAAGTTCAATGTATGTAAAAACTCAAACATGACTCCATTTAAGGTAGTATTAAAATAGTTTACCTTCAAGTGTGGCAGACCTTTGACAGGGAAGGAGACTGGATATGTACTTTAAAGATTAGGGTTAGAGGGTTGGATATAGGATAGGGGCTCCTATACATAGTTTGTAATTGGTTGACAGTAGAAAAATAGGTTGGACAAGATAAGCCAACATTCTGTCAAAATACTGTCATTATTAAAAAGAAAAATGCTATCATTACCAACAAAGATAAGGATGGCCAGAAATTAAGAATTAAAGAAAGTCTGATGATGTTAACTTGAAGATGGTACAGAATAAAAACAAATTCAAATAGAATAAAAAGCTTTCTTTTAGATTTAAACTATTCCAAATAAAATTACATTAAGTTCCTAACTACTAGTGTATGAAGGATTTATGCATTTCTTTAAATAAAATACATATTTACTTTGTTTAATAAAAATTGGTCTAAATACCTATTTAATGCAGTAGATTCAACTATTTTTAACCCATAATACTGTTTTGGACAACAAAAGATAACTATAGCAAGTAATTAGTAATCAGAAGGAGCTCATAATTTAAATAAAAGTCCTGGGAAGTTAAAGAATTAAAAATTCCTTTTGTCTTTAGTGTTTATAAAGGTGACCTCCACCTTCTCATTTTCAAATATCCATTTCAAACAATTTGTTGATTCATTTTGAGAAAATCAACACTGATTGGCATTAACTAGTTGAACAGTTTGGTACATAATTATTAAACTTATCTTACCAGAACTCCTTTGATCCATCCAAACTTTACAGCTTCACTGACTGGACCTCCTCCTTCTTCTTCTTCTTCACCAAGTTTACTATGCTTGTAAGGGCTCTGCAAAATTATGTACATTTATAGTCTCTAGTTAAGATATTTTATTTCATAATACTGCTATTTCATTTCTGTTGGATTTTGAAGATAACTATGCTACTATTGACAAAAAAAAGTAATACTTTTATGTTACTGTTGTATATTGCAAATACTGTAAAATTGTGGTGGAGTCTGTTTCTTAATACTAGAAGTGATTTGACATTCAGATCTATGGATGTCATGCTTTCTGATTAATGTATAGGAACTAATGAACTATTTCTCAATGTTGTTAATTGTCTACTTCACCCACGTTTTGTAACAGCAACCATTCACATGTCTTGTGTACCATTTTTTCAAATATTACCATAATCTAGAGCAGTGGTTTGATTTTTATACTGGACCGATAGACTGTGCTGCCACTTCCTTTCTGCAATCATTCCATGTATTACTCAAAGTTAGAAGGCAAACTGAGGAATAAAAATCTAGAATTTACATGTTTGACACAAAGCACATCACTTAGGGCTGTGTTTCAGTGCTTATAAGATTGTTGAATTAAAGTTTATTGTGAATAAGGTATCTACTATATAAAGCAAAATGTGTGTCAGGGAACAGAAAAAAAAACGGATTGTGTATCTAATTTCACATTGATAATATCCTAGAAAATAGTAAATTTTTCTATTCAGTTTTGGTAACTAATTTTTATTGCATGTTTAATTTTTGTTATGTTAAAAAAAAGAAGCACACTTTCCTATCCTTTGTTTCAGATAAGTTTTGAATAACAGGAACCTGTAACTAAGGTCAGCCTAGTTTCTGCCACTGTCAGTTGGCACACAGAAAAAAAAAAATACAAAAGTAAAAACTTTAATTTTTACTTTTGAGCGTTTTGCAGACTAAATGTTAAGATGACTTTTTATTGCTGTTAATTCATGCATTTGGAGAGAGAAATTGTGGGCGCGGGCGCGCGCGTGTGTGTGTGTGTGTGTGTGTGTGTGTGTGTGTGTGTGTGTGTGTGTGTGTGTGTGTGTGTGTGTGTGTGTGTGTGTGTGTGTGTGTGTGTGTGTGTGTGTGGTCAAGATTTTTAACAGTTATCCATTTCCTGATTGGTAAATAAACATTCCAAGTTTTGATGTGCAGGGTGGCCCACAAGTCCCTACCCATCCATATGTTATCATATTATATTTAATAATGCATGTATTATAAATATGTGTCTTTTTCTTCAGAGAAATATGGCCAATGTAAGTCCATTTACACTTGAAGAGCTATTGTGACAAGAACGTGGGTACAGAGTGCAAGAATATTGGTGACACCACACAGATACACTGGATATGTGGGATGTGTGGATGGGTAGGGACTTACAAGTCACCTGTATATATAGCACAGATTATCATATTGATTACCAGCTGTAGCACCCTTCCACAAATGTATTTTTCTTAAAATGTTTTTTTAAGTAAAGATTAACATACATTTATGAGATAATTAAATAATCAAATGTCATTTATTTCCTTTTAATTAAAAGAGATATTATTGGGAACATAACTTACCATGTTTTTTCATATTATTCTTAGTATGTAAAACAAAAAGAGTTAACCAAACTAGCTGTAAATTGAGTACAGTTTGCTATAGCTGAACTGCCAGTAGTTTATTACATGTACTGAGAATAAATGTGTAGAGTGCAAGTATCTTGCTCAATAAGAAATGGAGAATATCTGTAGTTCAATTTTAAAATAATTGTTGTTGTTGTTGTTGTTGTTTTGAATTAAGCACAAAGCTACACAATGGGCTATCTGTGCTCTGCCCACCACGGGTATCGAAACCCGGATTTTAGCGTGTAAGTCCGCAGACATACCGCTGAGCCACTGGGGGGCGTTTTAAAATAATAATCATGGTTGGAGTTGAATACCAGTCATAATATCCAATGCTATATAGTACAATAAAACCTAAAGTCATACAAATACAAATGAATACATTTACTATTAAAGATCCTCTTCATCAGCATTCGGTCCATATTTTAGACCTGGAAGGGTCTCTTACTACTGTAGTTGTACACTAGTTTGAATTTGATGACAAGGAACTCACTTTTCAGAAAATAAAGTTTGAAAGCAGTTTGAATTGATAGTGAAATACTATTGCAAACATACAACGTTTTGTTTATGTAATTATCAGTTACATATTAATCACACGCTTTTAGAAACGTTATATATTTGTAATTGAGTATGATAATTTACTTTACTGCAATCTTCTCACTATCGTGCAATGCCACCCGATATATGTAAATATGTTGGAATGTTGATAGTAGAAGGCAATTTAAGTTTTGAATTGATTGCACCACATATACTGAAAATGTTTTACACCTTAATACTTAATATTTTCAAAATAAAATTTTAAACTCCCATTAAACATTTATTTACTTATGTTCTTATGATTACACATCACAACTAATTTTAACTTCTGATCAAAGAATGTTACCTACATAGATTAGAGGCCCAGCATGGCCAGGTGAGTTAAGGCGTTCGACTCGTAATCTGAGTCACGGGTTCGAATCCCTGTCGCAAACATGCTCGCCCTTTCAGGCGTGGGGGCGTTATAATATCACGGTCAATCTCCTTATTCGTTGATAAAAGAGTAACCCAAAAGTTAGCTGTGAGTGGTGAAAACTAGCTGCATTTCCTCTAGTATCACACTACTAAATTAGGGACGGCTAGCGCATATATTCTTCGTGTAGCTTTGCGCGAAGTTCTAAAACAAAAACAGATTAGAACTCAATATCGGTGCAAATCATATTTTCATTTACTTTACTTTAGTTGGCTGCAAGAATACTTAATGTTCGCGAATGATAATGGCGGAAAGGTTTTAACAAATCCCTAGAGAAAGGAATAAATTTTAAGTGCGAAATTAAGTAAAGCAACGAGTAGGTTTAAATTTAATTTGGTGGTTAAGGAGTTAGTGTAATTATCAGACCAGCGTCAGTTAAGGATGTATTCAGTAAATATCGATTACATGTGAAATTATATTTGGTCATCACTTAAATAATGCCCGATTTCAGGCTCAGAAAAAGGATTTTAAATGCTTTTAATGTTATTTAATCAATAATGTATGTTCCATTATTACTAAATACTTCCTGCTAACATTTTACAAGCTTCTTAGTACCATTTCTGTTAAACTCTTGGAGTGTGGAGGAAAAGATCGTAGAGACGGTAGTTTCCACATTTTCATGCATTCCAAGCTCTTTTTACATCAAGATAGTTTTGCAAACTTCGGAATACATAATAAAATGGGGCAAGATATTCAGAATAAATGTGTGGAAGTTTTTACCACTCTAGCTCTTCAATCTTTGCAGATATGATCCTTGCTGTATGGGGCCGTGCATTATCCTGGTGTAACAACACTTTTACCATTTATCAAAGCAGGTCTCTTCTTCCAGTGCAACATTCAAGTACTCTAACTGTTGACAACAGAAATTCGATGTCATCGTTACATTGAGTGGTTGCAACTTAAAGTGAATCACACCAATAATACCCCACCAAACGCTAAACAAGACTTTCCTAGGGTAGAGGTCCATTTTGAGTTATGGTTTAGCCAGTTTTCTTAGATTGAGCTATAGTCTGCAGCATTCAACATTCTTATAAGATATCCATTTTTCATCTAACCTGTCCATAAAAGGTGAGTTACGTTCACGAGAGTGCAGAGTGGTGTAAATGTCCACTCTTGCTCTAGAGTTGGTTTCTGTTATGTTATGGAGGGCTCATTTTCCAAGTTTTAACATCTTTCCAGGCTGTTGCTGATGATTGTGATCTATTGAATTGATTGAATTAAGCTTCTGTGTTAGTTCAACTCATACAGCACAATCTTCAAGTGCAGCCAGCAGCAAGTCATCATTAAACTCAACAAGATAACCTGAACGCGGCATATTACTTGAGCTGTAGTCACCTGATCTGAACTACTAAAACCACCTTCGACATTTTCTTTCATTGAGAGACTCTGCACCATTACACACCTTGAATGTTTCGTGTAATTCCTGATGCACTATTGCCTTTTAAACTCAAAGCATTATATGACTAATGTGCTTCTCAGACACATCCAACTTCATAAAGGTTTATTTGATTAATGGTCTGAAAAAGTGGAGTTGGGTAAGTTTCTTTTATTTGTCTGAACATTTTTATACCTGTCCTACCACATATTTCAGTCATTAAAGTCTTCTAAAGAGAAATGGTGTAGTTTCTGTATTAAATTTTCGGACATTACTTATGGGATGACCCGATACAAACAAGTTCATTGGTTTGTTAATCCGAATACCATTAACTAGCAAAATTCTTTTAATCATGTACAAGCTATATTAACCTGCAGTTTGTAGAAAATTTAGGGAAGAAATAAACTAATCTATTATCCAACGTTACCTGAACTATGCATTATTTTCAAATAACGATAAAACACGGATGCCTGAAATGGGATTACTTTACTAAAGTTTTATCGACTTCAGTTGCAAAATAACCTCACCAGATGATATGGCATATTAGAGATGGTGAAATAGCTTTAAAAAAAAGGAAAAAGAATATAGCACGTTACAAGAAAGAGACAGAAAAGAGAAAAAGCAAGAAATGGAGAAAACTAAAAGAATGTGATAGGATATTAAAAAAAACAAGGAGTAAGATAAATTTAAAAGAAAATCCAAATACAAGGCTTCTGTTTATAGAAGAATTAAAATGTAGATCTAATTGAGAAGAATATCAATGAAGCCATTAGAGATAGAGAGATTAGAAAGATTTAAGTGCATTGAAGCTGTAATGACAAAACTGCAGTGTAGAAAGACAATAATAAAATAGACATCATTCAATATTGTCGAAAATACAATGCACGACAAAAAACATTCAGTAAACGAATAATTAAATGAATAGATTAGAAAAGCCATTTTTGTTTCTGCATCTCCTCAAGAGTGTCAACCTAAAATAACACTCAACGCAAAACAAGAAAAGGGATGCCTTATTTGGTTTACATCTATTACTGTTACTTCTGTGCCTTCTATTATTGCAGATTGACCTTCGAATACTGTAGCTATGTTACCATCAAATCCTATTCCAGAATTTAGTTAGGCAATTTAACAACATTGCACAGTTGAAAACCCAATGGATTGTGATGGAAATGTACCATGTGAGGCGTATATTCCCAACGTAAATAGGTAGAAGAGTGAAAAACAAACTATTCATCTTGTTACCAACTTATAATGAATAATTTCAATTGAGAATCAACAACTATCAACCCTTAATAGATGTCTTATCTAACAAGTATGCAAAGACTCCCTAGAAGGAAGCATAAACAAAAGTTTCAAAGCTGGGTATTGAACAAAGAAGATACCTGAAATTAATTTTTAGATTTGAAAAGGCTTGACCAATTATATCAAAATGTTCCACGTGAAATGGTGAATTCTTTTTCACGGGACAAATTATTGTAGGTTTAATAACAGAAAATACGAGAATTGTAGTGAATCCATTAAAGCTTCAGATAAATTACTATAGTCAACATCTAGAAATCATGGGATCGCCATATCCTGTGGTACTGAAACTCCAACTAACAATGACAGAATAATTGAAATTACTAATCAGAAAACTACACGGTTTAGGAAATATAATGCAAGAAAATAACTGTTGAGAGGATATATTGCAAAGAAGTTTAAATAAAACCACGTGTGGAATAATTCCTTGCAGATGACACTATAAAGGTGAAACAGTTATAACTGCTAGAAATGTAGCCATTAAAGCCAAGACTTAAATTACAGTTGTTATAAACCAAATATGTAATGTGTTAGTTTATTGGACTGACCTTATACAGGAGAAGGAATGTTAACTTCAAGTCTAAAATAATATAATTACGTATATCTACATAAAATGGCACGATTTGTTTGAAATGTACAAGTCTGTTACACACAAACTATTTTATAAAAGAATTTGTACTTAACATGTCTATGAATTAATGACATTAATATGACTCAAGTGAAAGTGCAAAGTGATGTTCTTAAGAAGAATAAATGCACTTTAATCCATTGTACAAGTTTGCACATTGCAAATGCAAACTCTATTGAGCCTTTGAAATGCATATATGCGATTTTTTTCAGTGTTTCAATATGATGTAATTGGCATTTCCTCTACCACAAGCTCCAACTCAGCAGTGTATGACAAAATAAATGGATAATAATAGTGGCATCACACAAATATAACATCTTGATGTGCACAGTGTTAAGCTTAGACAGAGTCCAACCACAAATTGAATACGAAATGCTAACCATGCATCAAGGAAATCTAAAATGTGTTGAATTTGCAGAGCACAATTAAGCTGTACTCCAACTATTTCAAATTAGATGAGATCGTTATCTGAGCAAACAAATTGCCCAAGTCATTGGATTAATGGATGGAAACCTTTGCAGTATATGTTGATCAACTCTGGTTCTACAGCTACAAAGGTTCGAATATACATATAAATGAATGTTGAAATTTACCCTTCAGAGATGAAAACAAAAACAAATAAAGAGGGATTGACGCAAACAGTAAATTAATATCATGCCCAGCAAAAAAAAAAAAATCCTCACTTTTGGAAACTTGCCTCACATTATGTGGTTATTTGACACTGAATAAAACTATATTGAGAACTGACTTCATGTACAAGTACGGATATAAGATTAGGCTGACTTAAAATAGTTTCACATTCTATGGCTAGGATATCCCTATGCAATGTGGCAATTACTACGTTAGAGGTTGAGCTTCCAATTTCAACGGGAACGTGATTATTATACAACCAAGAAGTTAAATAATTATACCAGAAGTTACTAGCAATAAATCTACATATTGTGACTGGGGCATAATGGAATCAAAACTCCAACGTGTCCTGAAAGTTTGACAGTTGGAATAACTCTTGTGTATCCGAATAAATATATCATGGATAACTTTTACTGGGAATGGCTGAAATCAGCTTGTGACAAAATGAACTCATCATAATGTTTATTCTAATAAGGCCAGTATGGTTGGAGAATTTCTGTGACGAGGATCGGTGAAGTCAAAAGTTGGTGTTTGGAAGAACCATACATTGCAACTAAAATAAAATGATGATATGATTAACAGATTCCAGAAAAAAAAAAGCAGTTCAAGCCGAAAATCAACCATGATAAATATCTTTGAAAATAAACCAGTGTGAAAACGGCCGAGTAAATCCAGAGAAAAAATTGCCTATGAAATAACCCAGGATTCATATAGAGACCATTTTCCTACGATCGACAACGATAGAATTGCCAGTAGATTCACTAGGCTACTTATGTTTTTTAGTAACGAGAATAGCTAATGAAATAAGATTATGATCAAGTTATATTTCTCATAGTGATTAAAATACATTGCTTCGTCAACTGGATATCCTCGATGTTATTGATACAACTCAAAGTTTCTGGAATAGTCAGTAACAAACCGATAACATGTCTATTATATAAAAAGAATAACAAAGAAATTTGAAATTCGAAAATGAACTAATAAAAAGAAGCAATATATAACGTTAAAGTCGAGTAAAATTTAAAAAAAATATATGCACACGAGCATGACGTTCATTACAAAATAACACTTAGAATAAAGTACTGTACAGACTGGACATTCCAAGTCATGGAATAAACAAAAGCTAGGTCAGAGAGCAAGGTTCAGAGATAACCTTCCCTAACGTAGAAATAACCAAAGGAAAGGCAACCAGTCAGTAGCATTTACTGCTTATGAGTAGTTTTAGTCAAATAGCTGAAGAGTGACACTTATAACGCACCAAAAGCTGAAATTACGCCTCGTATTTAAACTCACAAGCCCTTAATAATTGCAGCACAGCACGCCTACAGAAAACACTTATTTTAAATTGGAAAGTTACTAGAAAATAAAAATAATGGCTTTAAAAGAGTGTGATACTTAGTGTAGAAAACAAATTACTTTTGGTTTTTGATCGAATACTTATAACTTGAAGTATAAATATTAACGATTATAATATTTTTCTGACGTAAACTTTTGGTGTACGTTGATAGGTAGCGCTCATAAACTATTGGCGATGACTTGCAGTATTATAAATAACCTTTGCAGAAGTTTGATTCTGCAAAATAAAGGAATGACAGTGGAGTTTATGGTAGAGCTATGGTAAAGCATAAACTTTTACCAAAATAAAGCAGAAAGCAACGTTTCGACCTTCTTAGGTCATCTTCAGATTAACAAAGAGAGAGATACATAAAAAAAAACTTGTGAATTCGTATTCTAATTGGGTTGACAACATAGGAATAGAGCATATGTCAAACTAAATTAGTGGCACTGTTACATATAACCTTTACCGTATCGTGTGTTACGTTCCTTCTTCAAAATAACAGTATAATCCCTGCAGTCATTTGATTATTCGCGATTTTGTAGTTAAATATTGATTTGATACTGTTGAGTTCTACTTTATAGAAAAGCGAAGAAAATGTATGCAGTTTAAGGGATACAAGTGTTAACAGTCACTCCCTTTAGATTTATTCTCCTGAACTGATTAGCTTATAAACCGTGGAAAACAATTAATAAGTAAAGAACACAACTTTGAGTTATAACGTAAACCTCATTAGAACAATTTAAAAAGAAAGTGTTCAAGCAACATCATGAGCTTGGAATTTAGAGCTTGGTGGGTTGGGAGATATAAAGAAACGGGCCAAAATGGAAGACATTGCTTAAACTGACAAAAGCCATCTTCAATTAAAAATGAAAGTTCCGTTGCAAATAATTATAAATTATACTTCAGGTTTTACAGAAAAACGCCCCCTTTTCTACATAGTTTCACAAAATAAGAAAAAAAAATTCCTGAACTGGCTCAAGCAAGATACTACCTGAAGTATAGGTTTTGAAACATGGCGGAATGATAAAGCCAGTAACAAGTCAATCGAAAAATGTGCGAGCTGGCAGGTATAACAGTAATTAGAATCATCCGCGATCAAATAAGAGTACGTAAAAAAGGCTATCAGATAACAATTCTTGGTATTTTTTGAGTAAATGAAACGTCTAGCTGATACGAGTTAGTCCTTATACAAAAAGAAAATAGGACAACTGTTCCTGTCCATTTTAAAATTAATTTCAGTTAGTGATTTCAAGTCAAAGTTGACTGCTAATTTCTAGTTAAAAATTGGTTGATAACAATGGGAGAGACAGCAGTAACTACTAACTGTTCATTCTAGCAACAAACTAAGATTTGTCAGCCGAATTAGAAACAATCCGAAAATACTACTAACTGCATTCAGCATGTCGGAAGAGTGGTATATGCCATTAGAAGCACAGAAAATTAGATGTTTAAAGTAATTTCTAACACTCATAGAAACATATCTGATAAAATATGTGGTTATATCTACAAGTGGAGTAAGTTTTTAATACTTACCGATTATCCCCCAAGGAGGAAGAAATCAACTGTTCCTAAAAGAATTGCTATAAAGATTGAAGTATTAGCATAATTATATATGTAACGCTGGCTAGCAACAAAAAAAACACACACTAAAAAAGACCGGAAATATATCATGCATTTAAACTCAAACTCGTACTTCGTGATACCGCAAAATGTAAAAGTTTCCCTTAATATGTTTGCATATTAACTCATTACGGGAAATTATATTTACCAGATCATTAGAATGAATTTACAATATAGGTGGGGTAATAATTCAGTTAGAAACTTGAAAATTGCCACATTTCGATGATGCGTTTAGTTCTTAAATAAGGAACAATATAGTTTATACCTCAAGTATATTTTCGTGACTTTCCATTGTGATTTAAGTTCAATTTTCTTATTTGTAGACATCCAGTGACACATTAGTAAGTTCTGAGGCTTACAACGCTTAAAACCAGGTTTGATACACTCTGTATAGCCCATTGTACAACTTCGTGCTTAAAAAACACAAAACAAACGTATTTGTAGTTTTCTGGGCTGTTATGCAGCTAATATTTCCACATCCACGTAAATTTTTCGTAAACAGAATGTAAAAATTATATGCAACAGTCGATTTATCGTGGCGCCAGTGCATTAAATATTCGTGTGACATATCCATGATGTCATATCTCATCCTGAGAATGGAGAAAAAAAAGGTTCTCCGTGACGGGGAACGGAGGCGAAATGGGAAAACTGTTAACCCCTATTGCAAATTTACGTGAATACAGGATAACAATTTCGCAAGGTTGGGGGTTGCATATCGAGTAATAAAGTTTTTCCAGTATCATATCCATTATACTTTACAACGAAGATTACTATTCAGATCCGAAACACTTTGCAGTTAACTGGCTCCAACATGAAGGTCGTAATGATAGTTTTATTTCACAACTTCTGTATAGTTTCTAAAACCGATGAAAATGTAGTTTTAACTTATATAAACTTCTATAATATTCTTTTGTGCCCGTTCCATCTTGAGAGGTATAGACAAGGATGACGAAAAATGGATGACTTGTTTTATAATGGGATAGTTAACTAATTCAAACCCAAAATCCAAACAATAAAATGTGCTCACTTCGGAACATTAATAGCGAACGTTTAACATTTCAATTAATACAGAAGTAAAATAATTTATGAATTATCTCACAATCATCCTAGACATGGATTAGCCCCATCAATTATTTTGCAATGCATAAAGCTCGCAAACATTAAGATTTATATATAACGAGAAGTCTTTAAAGTAGAAGTTATAATGGGAAGTAAATTAACACGTTAATAAATTTAAGAAAACTAAATAAAAAAGGTACCGAGAATGACTGACTTAGAAATGTAAAAAAGCCCTACCAATACTGAATTTATCTACATGAATGCATATAAACATGCACTTCACGGTTTGACATTCATTGTTCATAATGGTTGTTGAATTTTAAGACTTGTATTATCTTTCCTTAGTCATTTGATAGTTTGATACTTTAGGACGCATTTAGTCGAGTTGTTGATAATAACTGGTCATTATTCGATGTATATACAGCTATTATATTTTAACAAGTCCAAAACACTGACATTTAAATATCAGCATTAGTGTTACTTTTTATAATATAAATGTTTAAAAGTATTAGAGTTCAAACACCCATGACTTAAGTGTGCATGTTATTCACAGTTATATGTAAAAACAAAAGCAATTACGTTCTCTAATAGTTAGTGCATATTTATCTTGAAACTAACAAGTTTTGAACAGGATAAAATTCAAATAATGTTTTAGTAATTACGGTAAGCATGGAGGAATTAACTAATATCTTGTTTTAAAAGTGAACATGGTGACAGAAGTCAACTTGATTAAATAATTGATGATCTTCAAAACCTGAATGTTACCGCCAGAAATGAAGTTCCTGTTCTTTGGGGAAACTTACCTTATGAGTAAGTCTAAATCAATAAAGTCTATATAGAATTCGTAACATAGGACATTAGAACTATATACGCAAATACAAATTCTAATGTTCATAATCACATTTAGCTATAATCTACATACAAAAAAAGCATCCATCCAATATTTATGGAATAGATGATTAACATAACGAAATTATTAGTTCAAAAAAACAAAAAACAAATTGCAAGTCTCCAAGAACAGTATTTCCCCATGAATTGCTCAATAGTCCTAGAGTACCACTTTTTTCCACGAATTGAAGCGAAAAATTAACACAAAACAGTTCGGTTATTTTAAATGAAATGAAAATATATTTATAAAACATCCGTCACCAACAAACTGTTTAATTTTCAAGTATATTTAATATTCCACAAGTTTTTTTTTCAAAATTTTTTTCAGTGTGCGCTTCAAAGTATTTGTCAGTGCAATAAAACTTGTGTTATAACGTACTCAACTCATTAGCAACTTACAACTTTGCCACTTTAGAGATTTGCTACTGCTTTCGTGATGCAGTATAGAAAATTGTCATTGATATGTACGGACATAACACAAAATACAGTTTTTATTATGAAACTTAAATGTTATTTTTTTTTATACAAATAGCTACCATGTTACCGATTTCTAGTACTGCAAGCAGTAATTTACGTATCACACGCTGCTAGCGAAAATCCAATTACAGCCAACAAGCATTCAATTTCCCGAGTGTACAAGAGAAGCCATTCAAACCTTGTCACCTACCGAACCCACTAACGACAGACACCAAGCTGTCTTCAGCGTTTCATTCTTTTTTTGTTTCTAATCATTAAACCTCTACAAATGCTTTACTGATTGATATTTCAGCCGAATCTTCCTCATCGCCTACGCCTAAACAAACGAGCCCCATACCCTTTTCCAGTTGCCCTTTTCTAGTTTTCATCTAGTGAGGAAGAGTTTATTCCCAGTCAGAACATCTTTGTCAGTGCAATTCGCAGCAAGCTAAGTTTCCTACCATTGTAACATACCTTCAGGTTTCTTACACCTTCCTCCTCTTTCACCAATTTGTTTTAAACCTTCAAGTCTAATTGGAAACTGGTTAGGAAAATTATTTGGTTCTTTACCAGTTAAAGTAGGTTTTCTAGGGACATCCCTCCACAATAATATGAAGCCCCTACCACAATGTCAAGCGAAGGGAAGTGGAAAAGTTAGTATTTGAGCAGCCCTGATGTCGGATATACAAGACTGTATAGTGTAAAAGTTATCGTTTAGTGATATCATATCTACTGATTGTTTAGTTTTCATAATTAGGATGTAAAAACTAAATTATTTTAAAACCGATGGCTATGACAATTTACTTAACTCGGTGAGAGTAATACGGTGTGTGTGTGTGTGTGTGTGTGTGTGTGTGTGTGTGTGTGTGTGTGTGTGTAAGCAAGTGAGAAGTTTAGTGAAAAGTTAAAAAGTTAAACTGATTGTCAGCTTAGCTGTAACAGGCGATATTTCAAAGTGAGTTTCATCGTTTAATAGAAATAAGGAGAATAATTTGTTTGCAAAAGGATGTTATGAACCAATTGTAACTGACTGTGTGGACTTTGACGAAAAAGAATTATTTAGAATTCTGGGTACAACTATGGTAACTAACAGGAAAACTAGTTTTTTTTACTGACACTATTGTGATAAAAGGAGAGAAGATGCAATTCGTCTTGACAACTAGGTTCTAAAATA
Source organism: Carcinoscorpius rotundicauda (assembly GCA_011833715.1). Lineage (NCBI taxonomy): Eukaryota > Metazoa > Arthropoda > Merostomata > Xiphosura > Limulidae > Carcinoscorpius > Carcinoscorpius rotundicauda. The sequence continues at coordinate 40,105,179 of CM022399.1, forward strand.
ACTGAGCTAGTCTGTGTAGACTTTAAGTAAAAAAAAAAAGAATTTAAACCTTTAGACTGTTGTGATAACCAATATCGTGCCGAGGTCTTTTTTGTACACACATTTGACTTATTTTGAATGCGAGGCCCAACATGGTGAAGTGTGTTAAGGCGTTCGACTTGTAATACGAGGGTCGCGGGTTCGTATCCCGGTCGCACCAAATATGCGGGGGCGTTATATCATTTGTTGGTGAAAGAGTAGCCCAAGAGTTGGCGGTAATGACTAGCTGCCTTTCCTCTCGTCTTACAGTACCAAATTAAAGACAGCTAGCGCAGATAGCCCTCGAGTAGTTTTGTACGAATTCAAAACAAACAATTTTGAATACATTATTTTGAAACAAGTGGATTGTGTGTTGTCCATTTATTATTCGAATTTATCGCCAAGTCGAACACCTGTAAATAATCTTAACTATATAAAAACTTGACATTTTTGGTTTTTCTCGTAAGATTTTAAATCGACCTTCTACTAGTAGTAACAGTAGCTTAAAAAAAAATAACTAAAAAAAAGTTGCCTTGCGACCTTCATTTATCGGGCTAAAAAGAAATATCTGATGGCAAAACGCTCTTCTAATATTCTGCGATGATCATCACTTCATCTATCTACCGAGATCAAACAGAATTTACACTAAGCGGACCACGCGGTATTCGTCAGATACACAATTAAAACCGCTGAGAGTGGAAGTAACATTCTTGAAAGTTTAACAGTTGGAGATGGCTGTTGATGAGAGAATTCTGACAAAACATACAAAAAGAACTTTGCAATATGTAGTTTACTGGTGAATTTTAATAAATATTTGTTTGTGGGAACTTCCTGAGCGATCTCTCACGAGTTTTTGTCGCTATGAAAAATGATTGCTGTTAGTCTTAGTATGCGCAAGTTTTCCCTGTGTACATAGACGGAGTAAATCTAAAACAGCACGAGGAGTAACACAATGGTTCTTAACCTTGTTGGAGGTACTGAACCCAGGAAGTTTCGAACTTGCATTCACTGAACCATTCGTAATTGGAAAAACAAAATATGATTTTTTCAAATTCAAAACATAAGTGGATATTTTATTATTGCACAAAATGAATCATGCATCAGCTGCGTATGATATCACTGTGTTCAAAGAAAATATTAACAAAACACGAATTTCACAGAAAAACAAAACGTAACTCAATGAATATTTACTGCAAATCAATGTGACTTTTGCTTTTCAGTGACAAGTTAAGAAATACGCGGCTTCACCTTGGCAAGCACTCTCACATTTTTGCAACAGTCTGTTCCTTTCTGTCGTTTTTATGTCTACCATCCTCGAAAAGATACGTTGTAACAAACGGTATGAGTATCTCGAGCGCTTTCTTAGCAATAAGAGGGTATGCTACGATTTGGTGATACCAAAACGTTGAGAGTGTTGTTGAACCTGGCTCTGCTGAAGTTCAATGATTTCGTCAAGGTATTCATCATTGACATCCGGTGTCGCAACACTAAACGTAAACAGCTGTTTCACCCATGCTGGATATGACTCTCTGGTGGGGAAGTATCCGTCGAGACTTTACGAGCTCATCTATGGCAATTGCTTGCTTCAGTGTCTCCGATTTCAGACACATTTTGGATCTTACTTACACTGTCGTCCAGCAGGGGTAAGTTTGCGAAGATATTCTCTGTTCATCGTTTCCATAACGGTAGCTTTTTCTGTAAAGCCTTCAAGTTTTCTTCCGCTTCGATGATGTTGACTCTACTACTCTGCATCTGTTGATTGAGAGCATTGAAGATATTGGCCATGTACGCCAAAATGAGAATGAACCCAAAATTTTCGAAGCAATCTGCATGACAATGTTGGTGCTCTCGCAAAAACAAGGCTAATTCACCATGCACGGCAAAAACACGATTCAGCACCTTACCCCGGGATAACCATTGAACGTTAGAATGGTACAGAAGTACCTTGAATTCAGAGCCCATTTCATTAAACAGCTCTTTGAAGAGCGGTGCTTCAGGGCACTATTTCGCACAAAGTTCACACATTCCACTACAATTTTCAATACTCCTGCCAGCTTTGAAGGCAAGGTTTTTGTTGCCAATGCATGCTTGTGCAGAACACAGTGCGGTGCATCGGCTTTCACCAGCGCACCAAAACCAAAGTTTCGTCCCAGCATGACTGGAGCTCCGTCCGAAGAAACTGCAGAAACTACATCCCACGAAAAATCGTTGTCTCTGAAGAAGTCATCCAAGTTTCTTCACGTCGGCCTTCGTTGTTGTTGTAAGAGGCTTACAAAATAAAAATCTTTCATCTCGTCGTTCTTTACATAGCGCACGAATACAAGCTGGCTTAAATTGGAAATCAGATTGCAGATTTGATTTCAATCCCAGCAAAATTCAGTCTTCAACTGCTTGAGCCAAAATGTTATCGCTCATGTCATCTATTCTGCTGCTGATGGTGTCATTTGAAAGAGGAATTTGGGATAACTTATTTTCAGCAGCTTTTCCCAGCATGATATTCACCATCTTTAACAGCTGGTTTTACGAGTGCTTCACCAATGGTGTGTGGTTTGTCCTGCTTTGCAATCAGGTACGCAACTTTGTACGATGCTGTGAGGATCGGTTTGTCGATGAGTACAAAACCGAGAACAGACAAAGTACCCTTTTCATCGAACCTGGCTCTCTTTATCTTGAATTCAACAAGCGTTGTGTTCTTGTATTTCCTATCTCCATGCAGCTTTAGGGAGTGTTCTCTTAGTCCAGCACCGGCTGGACTAAAATTACTCAACTTGGCATTGCAACTTATGCATTAAGGACTCTGACTCCCATCATATTCCGTTATACACGTGAATCTATATTATATGTATTCGTCCATCCACATTGTTTTTGCTCGACATAGTATGAATCGATTGAAAAATTAGGAAAAAAAAATCACAAATATCGCAAGATTATTACAGTCACAAGTCGACTCCTCAGCGCAAAGTTACAAACATTAAGGCCAAGTGATGTGACGTGGGGATCCGCAACCAATGATGGCCAAGTGGAGCATGACGTCACGAATCATACGAGTGGCGTGAACGAAACGGACACAATGTGTGTCTTGACCTTCGCCAAACCCCTGAGGCTGACTCACCAAACTCCTGGAGTTCAATTGAACCCAATCAGTGATGTCGAGAAACCCACTTGTTGAGAATTTTATATGCAAAAACGGCTCGTTTTGGGTTCAGAAAATATTTTAAATAGAAGAGCGAGCAACGTTTCGACCTTCTTCGGTCATCGTCAGGTTCACAAAGAGGTAACTGACCGGAAGCTGACCACATGTTTGGAATGGGTTGTATAACGGAGTGTCGCAATGTAGAGGGCGCGGTTAGATGTTTGAATATATAATAATCTATAATATTAATATAGGTATAATGGCGTTCCTTTATATTGGTTTATTTTGGGTTTAAGTTGTTGTACAAGTAAGGCTGTTCGCTCTTCTATTTAAAATATTTTCTGAACCCAAAACGAGCCGTTTTTGCATATAAAATTGAACCCAGGTTAAGAACCACTGAACTTACATGAACTGTATTATTTGAGCATAATAACATTTTGCTAAAATTTGTCCGAGATGTTTTTTTCTGTCCTTAGACGGAGGTACTGCCGGGTTAAACACGGTGTATTAGTTGTCTTGATATTATGTGCGACGGGAAGTTCTTGCAACGTCAGTTGTCATTAAGTCTAGGGAAGGTACTGGGATAAAAGAATTTTGTTTGAATTATTGACATTTCATATATTTGTTGGAAAACAGTAGTGATTAGCTTAGACTTCATTACTCTGTAAAACATGGTGTGCTCCGTTTTCTTAATGTACGTAAATATTACTTACAATTTAATCTCAAACTGGAATACGTGTGCAATGTCTCACTAAAATCTATACTACACTAGCTGATTAACATGGTGTTGGTAATGGAATCTTTTTCAGTTTTGGTAACAGATGTTCGCAGATTAAGTGGTTTAGTCTTTGTAAGTGTAAAAGATCATGATATAATCACGAGTTATTTTGAAGTGAAAAATTAAGAAACTGTAATATTAGTTTTGAGTAGTTTTGATTTAGAAATCTTTAAGAGAATACTTTCTAAACTTTAGCAGATAAAAACGAAATGTATCATCTCGATATTTTTTTCTGGAATAGGTACAAAGGCTACTTTAAAGAATCGGAATTACTCCGACTGATTATATCACGAAAGTAAGAGTAATCGTAAGAAAAGTTTCGTTAAAGTTACATTTCTCAGACTACAATTTCTTCAGTCACCAGTCAAGCCTACAAAAAGGAAACGTTATCCAATCTTTCGTTAACCCTCAGTTTTCTTCATTAAAAGAAAATTATTACTTCCAAGCCCATGTTTGCTACTTCTTTTGCTTGTCTCAGAATCAGAACCGTTAGTTTTAATCCATGTGACAAATACATTAAGTTGTAATATAACATGTTTGTGTGTGAACTAAACGAATATAATTCTGATTTTATTTATAAAAATGTGATTTTACTTACTTTTAAAGCTATCTGATTTATATCAGAAGTCATCTGGAGTTGTAAATAGACAGGCTAGGAGACCGTAAAAGATTAGAAACGTTGGTCACTGCTTGTAAAATAGATGGTTTTATTTCAAATACCAATATAAGGAAAGTAGTTGTAGTTTCGCTCTTCCCCAATGAATTCAGGCTTAGTTTCTACAACTAAAAACGGTGGAAGAACACGTATGTTAGATGGTTGAACTTGCTGACTTATGAGTGAGCAGCACATCTAGTTACAAAGAATTGAACATGTAAATCAAGACAAAAGAAGTTTGAAATGCAACTGAAAATACAAGTTGCATGGAACTGGAGACAAAAACAAAAAATAGAAATCATGAAAAACTGGGACTAATAAAACTAAGTGTTTATCATTAGATTTGACATCAGTCTATTGTACTTGTAAAGAAGGGTAAATTCTTAAGGTTCTGAGAGGAGTACCAAGTGAATTAACCAAAAAAAAAAGGATGTCCAACCAGTCCCAGGGATTGACTGTACTCTATTCGGAGCAAACTTTTGAATATTGAATCTGTAAAGTACAGTTTCACTAAGCAAGAAAATATACAGCATTTACTGTAGGAAACTTGTAAATTGTATTTCAATTAAGCAATACACCTGCTACATTTCAACAGTTTAATATAACGAGTTCACTCTGGACTACCTTAAAATGCATTACCATAATACTTTGACGTCATAACACCAACAAGACCTGTAATGATGCTTATAACGGGCAAAAAGGTGCCAGATTAGTTGAACTTTAAATAGTATCCCCAGAAGTGTAAACTGTTCCATCAATAGGACAGTTTCTGGGATATAACAAGTGAAAAGGGAGTATCCACAGGTAATCAATGTTGGAAAAAGAACAAATAAGCATCACTCTGACCAGTTATTTCAGTCATTGTTACTTGGACAAAAATGACATTAGAGACAGATAATGCAGCCAGTGGCGCTTTTTGGGCTGTAAAACTGACTCGAGCTCAAAAACGACCCGTTATATATATAAAGAAAATACAAATCATTCGGACTAACCTACTTACTTTGGAAGAATTTGTACATGACATGGGTAGGCCTATCGTTCGATGTATACTGCAGAGATTTGATTAGTTTGCCACTGAATGGTTATGATCTAGCCTATTTGCATACACTTTAAAATGCGTGGTTAATCTATTCACACTAATCTAATAATAGGCCTTGGCAAATAAATCTCTATTTAATATTTACATGACACTAAGCCAGATTTCTCCCTCATGGCCTGCGCCCGACACCCTGTAAGCCTAAAATATAACAAGACTAAACTTCCTTGAATAGACTGAAATAAACATTACCGAATCTTCATTCACAAAGGCTTTAAATTTTGTCCAAGAAAAAAAATGTTCAGTCACTGCTAGCAAAGAAAATAACAGTAGTTTGAGCTTCTAGGATATGGAATCAAGTTCATGTGTTTCTTCAACAAAATTAGCAAATTTTTATCTCGCACAAAAATCCATGATTATATACGAGCCTACAATGGCCCACTTATCAGCTATAAATAATTCACTGACAACTTGACAATCATTAATTTAGGGTATGGAATAGAAGATCTAAGTACAAAATTTGAATTTGACTCAAGTACATAAAATATTGTACAATCTATACGGTCATTCATTACGAAATTATTAAGTAGTTCGCGTTTTGACATCTCTCTCTCTCTCTCTCTCTCTCTCTCTCTCTCTCTCTCACACACACACACACACACACACACACACAAACTATGCTTATACGTAATAGCGCATTGTTCATTTTACCTATCATACAGATACAGAAACATAAGGTTGTTTGAAAAAGCTAAAGCCAAATAAAAATTATTTAAAAAGTAGTAGATAAAACTAGCAAGTTAACGAATTTATGGGCTTTGTTCTCTAGAGACGAAACTGTCGTCAGCCAGGACAGCAGTAATGTTCATATACAGACTACAGTTCTCGATTCTGATGATCGTCAACCGAATCAGATTGAATGAAGTTGCTATCGAGAGGAAAAAAAAACTTATTGCAATGGCGATGAAGACACTAACACATACTTTACATTCAACATTGGGTCATGGACGCAAGTTTCTTTCGAATTTTGTTTGTGAATCAAAGATTACTTCTTATCAATACTTGGATAGAGATTTCAGTCATCTACTGAATCGATTCTGGTTGACAAATATAAACTCCAATGCGCAGATAAATTTTCAACGTGAGCAACAGATTAGAGAAAAAGCTGAAAGAGACTGGCTTTGCTTCTCATCTTAGAAGAGAAACATTTTCTGCATTATGCGCAAATTGCTTTCAACAATAATGGAAACTTTTTCGCCACCAACGATTCGTTACACCAATTGGAAAATTGCTTCAAGGGACATCAGATTGAACAGAATAAACATTGCTAAGCGGATGAATCAATAGGACATTAAGTGTATGGAGTCAGAGAAAAAACACTGGCATCTAGTTCTAAAGAGAATTATCTGTCAAAGTTTCTATCATCGAGAAAATTAGCATTCAGAGAAAATAATGAAGCATTTGATTCAGAGCATAATGGCAATTAATTAGAAATGCTGGAGCTATTGGCTGAGTATAATACATTTTTTCTGATCACACACAAACCAAGTTAAGGGGAAAAGGTCATGCTTCATACCTATTCTTTACTTTGTGATAAATTCATTGAAATCCTACATGAAGTTCTTACCACCATTATTCAAGAAATTAAAACATTTAACTATTACTCATTGTGTTCTACTCCAGATATATACACAGTTCAACTGAAGTCTTTAGAGACGTTCTAGATGGCTTTGTAGAGCGATTTGCCACATTCTTATTGATAAGCAAATCATACAGGAGCAGAACATGCTAAAACTCATTAATGTTCTTAAAAATAATAATGTGAGCATTCAAAATTGCAATGCGAAGTCTTGCGATAGTGCATCAAATGAGCAGGAAATATGTTGGCATGCAAGTCTTGATCAAGAGAAAAAAACTAGTAGGCTATGGCGTGCTCATCAACTTTGGTTGTACAGTGTGCGATGAAATGCTGTACTAAAGCTTGTTTATTCTTCACCTGTAAAGAAATTGCTTTTCTCAGCTTTAACTCACCTGTGGAAGCGTTTACACGATGTACTTGAGAAACTGTTCCCAATGATAAAGGTTATCAGACAGAAGATGGGTCGCCCATCATATGCAGTGCGAGTATTAAAAAATAGGGTGCAAAGCCTTAACGGAAGTCCGCACTTCCTTTAAAATGATAACTGAAAAATCAAGTGTGCTAAGTAAAAACATCGTCTGCTACAATTAAAACAAGGAAAACGTAGGGAGTTATGAAGCTATATGTCAGAGGTTTCACAAGTCGCTCATTATAAAACTTCTAAATAGATGTCATTACAGGTTCTCATCTGTTAAAATGTTTCAAGTCATTCATATAATAATGAAATTCATTTCTCAAAAATGAGGGAAAGGTTAAACAGCTGTTAGGACGCAAGAAATAATGCCGAAAGATGTCTAAATTTCTTGTACTCACCTTTTAAAATTCTTCAAATTCTTATTTTTAAAATAAATTTAATCGGATATTCATATTATGCGTGTAAACAGAAGTGAAAAAGTAGTAAATTTATTTTAAACTAATAGTTGCATTGTTTTAGAAAATAATTAGATTGAATTGTATAACAGCATTTCTCGTTCAGCCTCATTGAAAACGAGTATTTGTGAACTGCAATCACAATATACATTCTGAAACAGATTTCTTAATGCAAATTAAATTTTTTAACATTACACTTGGAGAAAACACGATTAAGATAATTTTAAATTAATTTCAAAACGGAAAATATTGCTTCAACTAAATTCTTTATTCACCAGCCTTACATTCTTTATACAAGAATACCTGCATGTTTGCTTAATGTTAAGTTAGCGGTGAGCAGAATTAAAAATAACTCAGTTTGAAAACATGTCAAAGTCTATGCGATGAAGCAAACTGCCATAATATCAATGAAGATGACCAATTTGCTGAAAGAAGATAGTTAATTTAAACCCTGAATATAAGATATCGAAACGTGGGATTTCGTAATTCTTTAATATATGAACAGGGTGAAAAAGATAAAATTTCGACCTGAACTAGGAAAAGATTATTCGCAGCTGCTCATACTTACCTCTTCTCACCTGGTGTTGGAACAGTTAGTTCAGTAAACCAATAATCGTACTTGTGAAAGATTCCCCTGGAGTAAGTATGTGTAGCATTTTATTACAAAATAATAGAATCTGACATTTTTCAAACAAGTTTATGCTAAATATTACAAAATGTTCGGAATTTGTACATAAGCATGCTTTAGAAAGGTATGCTTATGTTAAGTCTTATTGAAAGCAATTCTAAGAACTTACCAATGAAAAAAAAGAAAATGTAATATCTCAAACATTATCCTTCAGAAGAAGGTCAACTGCAGATTTATGGTCAGTGTTGGATTATGGATTCAATAATTCGAACTCCGTTTCCGCAAAATCAACAACGAAAATCACTTTCCGCATTTTGGGTGAACTTTCGCTTTACTCTATGACTTCAAAATTATGGACGGCTACAACAGGTAGCCCTAAGCAGCTTTGTGCGATGTTGAACAAAATCACTCAGTTTAACTAGAGAAGCAGCAAGACATTATTCTTGTTCCAGAAAGGGGTCAACCAACATAATTGATTGATTTAGTGTTTTATGGAACAGAGCAGCTAGGCTATCTGCGCCAAACATCCGGTAAAAAGATAAAAATAAAGTAAATGTAGTAAAATACATAAAAGGAAATGAAGGTAAAACAAAAAGTATAAAAATCAGTGATGTCGAGAAACCCACTTGTTGAGAATTTTATATGCAAAAACGGCTCGTTTGGGTTGAGAAAATATTTTAAATAGAAGAGCGAACAACGCTTCGACCTTCTTCGGTCATCGTCAGGTTCACAAAGAGGTAACTGACCACATGTTTTAAAGGGGTTGTGTAACTGAGTGTCGCAATGTAGAGGGTGGGGTTAGATGTTTGAATATATAATTTTATCTAATATTAATATAGGTATAATGGCGTTCCTTTATATTGGTTTATTTTGGGTTTAAGTTGTTGTATAAGTAAGACTTCTTTAATTTTGCGTTTGTTTATGTTTGTTTCTTTATTTGGTATTTTAGTGTTTTCCCTTTACAGAAGTTCCAACAACAGAAGCCTGCAAGATAGCCTTAGAACTCTATATCCGAGACCCTAACCCAATTATAGACATTCCCAGTAACCAGTTAGCAACCCTCATAGAATTCACCACAATAAAGACAAACTTCATGTTCAACAACCAAAACTATATACAAACAAATGGCTGAAGCATGGGCAACCCAGTATCACCAGCTCTAGCCAATATTTTTATGACACAAATTGAAATACAAGCAATTAATACAGCATTACATCCACCACTATACTGGTACAGATATGTAGATTACACGGTTGCGGGATTCAAATCTACAGAACACATACTTAATTTTTTCAATCACATTAACTCTATACATCCCAACATTAACTTCACATGTGAACAGGAAGAAAGCAATCAAATATTTCTTAACCTCAAAATTACACGAATCGACACAATTTAAACCGGAAATCCACCGAAAAATCATTCATATTGGACTATACATTCCTTGGGACTCAGCACATGAAACAAAATAAAAACTCAACATACTAAGAAATCAGATAAAAACAGTTATAAAACTATGCTCACCAGATAAAATTAACGATGAATTAGACAAAATAAAACACTTCATCAACATCAATAAGTTTCCTCCACAAACCGTAGAAAACATACGCACACACCTAGACAGAAAGCAAAATCAAGCAACAAAAGTATATATATCTCACGAATCAAAAAATCACGAAACCATACACTGTTGTATACCATATATTCCTGACATCAGCAAACAAATGACCAATATTTGGCAAAAACTAGTAACCTAGTAACAAAATATAACATTCCAGTTAATACTAAATTTATTCAAAAACCAGGCACAAAACTGAGGTCTATACTATGTAAAAACTACACTGACAAACACCACACTAACATTATTTATAAATTATAATGTGATAACTGCCACGACTTCTATATTGGAGAAACAAGTAGAAAAATGGAAACCAGATTCAAAGAACATAAAAAGTCACCTTCACACGTTTTCGAACACTGCAAGTCAAATGGACACAACATAACCATAGAAAACACTAAAATACTAAATAAACAAACAAACTTAAACAAACGCAAAATTAAAGAAGCCTTACTTATACAACAACTTAAACCCAAAATAAACCAATATAAAGGAACGCCATTATACCTATATTAATATTAGATAAAATTATATATTCAAACATCTAACCCCGCCCTCTACATTGGGACACTCAGTTACGCAACCCCTTCAAAACATGTGGTCAGCTACCGGTCAGTTACCTCTTTCTTTGTGAACCTGACGATGACCGAAGAAGGTCGAAACGTTGTTCGCTCTTCTATTTAAAATATTTTCTCAACAACCCAAACAAGTATCTGCCTTTTTTAGATGAAGAAAGAAAGGTCACATTTGGGGGCTGTAATAAGCTATGGTGGGATGGACTGACCGATGGAATCTCCAATGTTATCCAAGGACAGACCCAATTCATTCAGTTACGTCCAGATGCAGAGGCCAAACGGAGTAATGACAGGTCGTCTGTTCTGAAAACGTACTGCCCACCGAGGAAGAAAAACACATCCCCAGGTGGGATGCTTTGTTAAGAAACGTAGTTTCGAAGTATATTGTAAAGGTAGTTGCAAACGGCGAGGGTGCAGAGAAGGTTCATGAGATTCAACGTATAAGCTTTGAGCTGGAGAGGTACAAAAAGCCCCAGTGCAGAGTCGAAGTCCTTGGTGATGAATGGGGTCCAGCAACTTTAAGGCTGATGGTCTGGCAGAGCCACTGACCATTGATCCACAGTCGAGTTTTGATCGAACAAGACCACGATATATTTTTAACATAAAACATCGATCTGATCCCCAACTGGTGGAAGAGAGGACACGGAGGATGTTCAGTGCTCTTGCACATTTGACCCGAAGCTGCTTTAAGTGTGGTATAAAGGTCAGCTTACGATCAAAGATAAGCCCCAAGAACTTTGTCTCCGAGACCATTGGCAGCGAAACTTCACCGATATGAAGTTCAGGATCAGGGTGAATACCGCGTTAGCGGCAAAAGTGCATGCATGCAGTTTTGGAGAGAGATAAATTAAAGCCGTTCGTCAGAGTCCACTTCCGTAAACGATTGAGGGCAGTTTGTAGTTGCCGCTCAATATATCTCATGTTTGACGACTGACATGAAATGTGAAAGTCGTCGACATACAGCCCATTCGCAATAGTGAGAGGAAGTTGTTCAGTGATGGCATTTATCTTTATATTGAGGAGTGTGACACTCAAAATACAGCCTTGAGGGACTCCATGTTCCTGTGCAAAAGAACGGGAAAGTGTCAAACCCACACGAACTTGAAATCTCCTGTCCATTAAAATTTTTTAATAAACATAGGTAAATGGCCACGTAACCCATATGTATGGAGGTCTCGTAAAACACCATACCTTCATGTTGTGTCGTAAGCCTTCTCAATATCAAAGAATATTGATACAAAATGTTGGCGTTTGAGAAAGGCTTCTCTGATAGATGTTTCAAGACAAATTAGGTGGTCTGTGGCGGAGTGCTGTCGTCGGAACTCACACTGGGTGGGCGAGAGGAGGTTGTTTGATTCAAGGAACCAAACAAGACGAGCATTAACCATCCTTTCTAAGGTCTTACAGAGACAGCTCGTCAAAGCAATTGGACGGTAGTTTGAAGGAATTTTGGGATCTTTCCCTGGCTTAAAGAAAGGTAAAATAATAGCCTAGCGCCAGGCATTAGGAAAAACATCCTCCTGCCAGATCCAGTTAAAGACAATCAGAAGGACATCAAATAAGCAGGAGATAGATGGTGCAGCATGTTATAATGAACATCCTCAGGTCCAACAGATGTACTGGTAGGTTGATGAAGGGCCATTTTCAGTTCCACCAGTGTAAAGGGACAATTATTGTCAAAGAAACAGTCAATTCGAAAGAAGAGATGAACGCTCTGCTTGAGTCTTGATGGCAAAGAAGGTGGAGAAACAAGCAGAAGTACTCGATACCTGGCAAAAGCTTTCACCAAGAGTATCAGCAATGCTCCAGACAACCACCTCCTGACCATTAGAGAGTAAGATCGAGAGGGGGACAGAATTGTAGTGCCCATTAACCTTTTGAATCCTGTCCCATATGGTCTTGGAACTGGTGGTAGAAGATATGCTAGTTGTGAACTTAATTCAAGATTCCTTCTGGCTTTGACGTCTTACCCACCTAGCATGTGCACGGGCCCGTTGGAAAGCGACAAGTTTTGAAAGTGTGGAATATCTACGAAGTGTCCCAGGCCCGTTTTTGAGCCTTACTTGCTAAGTGGCAAGCAGGATTCCACCACAGACGAGGATATCGTGGAAAACGTGTCGAGGTTTCAGGAATACACAGAGCAGCTGCTTGTATACCGCTGCCACACAATCGTCTATTGATGGCTGATTTACGATGGCACAATCAAGTTCTGCGAGAGCAGTGAAAGTGGACCAGTCTGCCTGATCCAGCTTCCACCAGAGCACGCGGGTAGGGTGGCATCGACCACGGCCAGTCTCTCTCAAAAGTATAGGAAAATGATCACTGCCCAGTGGATTACTGTCAACCCTCCATGAAAAATGGGAGTATAATGAAGGGGAGCAAACCGAGAGTTCAATAGCGGTAAAGGATTGACTAGGAGCATGAAAATAAGTGAAAGAACCAGTGCTGAAAAAGAGAAAGATTGTGATCAGAGAGCATACGCTCGACAGATCGACCCCTCCCATCAATAACAGCACTTCCCCAGAGGGGATGATGTCCATTAAAATCCCCCAGGATTAGAAATGGAGATGGCAACTGATGGTATGACCCAAGAAAACACGGATGGCTACGGCCTTCAAGGGTGTGTTGAGTGATAAAGACAGGGTGGGCACATGCTGATCAACCAACAGTGCCATCCCTCCATGTACTTGCCCATCAGACAACCTGTCATTTCTGTACAGAGAGAACTGCCGAATGAAAACTGTATCAGCAGGTTCGAGAAATGTTTCTTGTAAGGAAAGACAAACAGGATGGTAGGAAGCAATCAGTGTTTTGATATCATCCAGATTAGAATGTATACCTTGACAGTTCCATGGTATCAAGGTGGTCATTTTTAAGAGCGGGTAGGTGAAGTGGCTGGAGAACCCTTCTGTTTACGACTACGTCTTTTTTCCTTACTGCCCTTAGTCGGAGGAGGCTATCAATATCCATGGATCCTGCCCTGGGTCGAGTGAGCAGGTCTATGTTATTGGAAGGGGATTCCAGTGACTGAGGACGCAAACGAATAATTGTTTTGTCTCTTGTGGTGGGAGAAAAAGATGCATTTCTTCTGATACCTGTATTTGAAACTGAATGATGTGGATCTTGAGGTTTGTTGGAAGGTATGGGAGGAACAGAGATGGGAGTGGAAGTCGACTCAACCTTTTTAACCACGGAGGCCAAAAGGCTTTTTATTTGTTTTGAAAACGATTCTCTTGGAGGCACAGAGAGATCTGTCTGCACTCCCACTGTAGTTGTGGGATAAAGTGCAGCAGCATATGTCCGAGATGGAGTTGTGGACAGCAATTTCCAAGTCTTAAGATGACTAATGTAATGTATCGTTTTCAAACGCTGCACCTCTTTTTCCTCCAACCATTTTGGGCAAGAACGAAAGTAAGAGGGGTGAAACCATGACAGTTGACGCAATGTGGGTTCATGTCACAGTCATAGGCATCGTGGTCCTTGCGTCCAAAACGAGCACATGTCTTTGAGTGGCCGAATCTCTGACATTGGAAACATCGAAGAGGGTTTGGAATGTATGGCCGAACCCTGCTTTGATGGTGGCAGGTGCACGTGATAAAGTAAACAAGGGTATTTGTTGGCAGAGTAACTCCATCTTTGCGAGTGGAGATGCGCCTCACTGCAGAATCTCCTTGAGTGGAGAGACCAGCGTGAATCTCTGACTCGGGGACAGTCTTCAAATCCCTCTCAAAAATAACTCCTCATGATGAATTCAAAGTAGCATAAGGTGTAACCTCAATAGGTATACCCACAATTGCCGTTGAATGCAAGAGAAGTTCACTGTGTTGGGATGTGGATGTTTCAACCAATATGTCTTCAGATCGAAGCTTCTTCACTGACTTTGGAGAGCCAGCAAGTCCCTCTAGTCCCTTCTGAATAAAAAAGGGGACAATTGCCCTAAAGGTTTTTCTGAAAGAGAATGTAATATAAGAAAATGGGGTACATGTGATACAGATGTTGAAGGCTGCTGTTCAGAGTCCTCAAGACGTGGTCGCTTACCCATTGACTGTTTTACAATTTTATTTGATATTTTTGAAGGAGGATCCATATGAAAAAGGAATAATTTTGGTACCCACTGACCCCACCCACCATGGAGTCCTACAAGGGGACGCACTACAAAGTCATGTAAGGACAATGCAGCAACGTCAGGGTTTCGTGAGCACTATACCCAAACACAACACCCGTTGAAAACTTTTAACACTGGCACTTGGTTGACTCTAGCCCAAGTGGATCAGCCGATTGACCCAAGGGGGGCCACCCAAAGGCCGTCCATCTGCAGGAATTCAAGGCCACAGTGGTGTGTTTGGGTTGTACCCCTCAACCACCAGGATCCTCTCCTCCCCTTCACGGGTCGCCACGCACGGCAAACACGTGGGTGGATGTTTATATCCCAGAGAAGGTAACCAGACAGAACAGAACCTGAAACAAAAATCCACACCAAGGGGTACCAGTTAGAAATAGTAGGAATATTTTAAACAAGATTATATACTTGGCCTCTGTTGTTAGAAAGGCTTTAGAATGGAAACAATAGTATTCAGTATTTTCGAATATCACCTTGGTGAAAATTTAAATACGTGAAAAACTTAATTGTTCTCCCTACATTTGAAAATTTATGATTACGGTTTTTAGAAAATTCGAAACATACAAGAGTTGGGATGCCATCTGTTTTGATTTCTGTTTTAAATTATTTGTAGTTTGTTTTTGAATTTCGCAGAAAGCTACTCGAGGGCTGTCTGTGCTAGCCGTCCCTAATTTAGCAGTGTAAGACTAGAGGGAAGGCAACTAGTCATCACCACCCACTGCTATCTTTTGGGCTACTCTTTTACCAACGAATAGTGGAATTAACCGTCACGTTGTAACGCCCCCACGGCTGAAAGAACGAGCATGTTTGGTGCGACAGGGATGCGAACCCGCAACCTTCGGATTACAAATCTTACGCCTTAACGCACTTGGCCATGCCGGGCCGCTCTATTTATAGTTTTCAAATTTAGAAACTACACCCAGACATTCTTAAAGAGACTTACTTTTCTGTTTAAAAAAACACGGAAACATAAGTAATAATGTGGTGTCTGACGAAATTATATTTTTTTCTCTGAACAATCATTAAAATATTTAATACAAATCGTTGCACAGTATCTTCTATTAACATTCAAAAGGTATTTGTTGGCATAACGATATATGATTTTACTATATGAAATGTCCCAAATAAAACTGCCGCGAGGTGCTATAGACGTTTGGTAGTGTAAGACTAGAGGGAATGCAGCTAGTCATTACCACCCACCGCCAACACTTAGGCTCCTCTTTTACCAACGAATAGTGGGATTGACCGTCACATTATAACGCCACCACAGCTGAAAGGGCGAGTATGTTTGGTGCGATGGGGATGCGAACCCGCGACCCTCAGATTACGAGTCGCACGCCTTAACACGCTTGGCCATGCCGAGCCCTGTTGTAGACGACAAAAATTTAAGTTATTATGGAAGCTAAATTGTAATGCTTCATTTGAATAGAACGTGTCTCATAAAAATGGATAATTTACCTTTCTTTTGTTCATTATATTACACGTACAACTTCACTTGTGAATAATAAGTACTGTAATTTTCATTTTTAAATTTGTAAATGATTTGGCTGTTATGGAAGAGTTTTTGTGATAACTCTAATGCATCCAAAAATCTTCAGCTTTTACTTTACGTATAGACAAATTACTTAATAAATAGCGAAGTAAAACAAATACATAAACCACTAGCAATCTATCTTTACATAAACCTTCACGTAACTACTTGCATTAGCAAAGTTTCTTGGATAAGTTTATATTAAGATGTTCACGCAGGTTAATCATATAAAAGGCACCACATCAAACTTCGGTAATAACCAGGGTCTCTCCCGATAATGTTCCTACAATCTTATAAAACAACTCGCATTAAATCAGTAATTTAATATGCTTGTTCGACTTCACTAAACTTCAAAATGTTGGAAATTCAGAAATTTTATACTTTATAAACACATGTGATTTTCAGAAGTTTGTCATACAACAAGGAAATTTTGCATCTCTCTTCTAATTAAATATCTACTCTAATTCTATGGCCATATATTCTAGTGCTAGGTTGCATTAAATGCAACTCATCATTTGTGTTGATACTGAACAGTTTGTGGTCACATACAACCTTTAGTATTAAACAAACGCAAACATTTTAAACAATAGTGCCTTAAATGAAATGGATCGTTTGATAGTTGTGATACATACAGAATGTCCTAGTATTTTTAATCCTATTATAATTTACATCAGTCCGGAATTTTACCCTATATTAAACTGGAATAGTTTATACCCGAACTCCATGTTTACCCCCAATATAAAGTTGAATCTGCACACAAGTAATCACTTACATTTATCTGGTTTGATATTTGCTTTGTGGTCAATCAAGACTCAAATTCTACTTTTGCTATTTAAAACAAGTTTTAAAGATCTTATTTGAAATTTCCTACAGTTTTCGTTGGGAATTTCGCGCACATTACATACATAATTACAAATATAGCACATTACAATTGCTATATTGGACACAATTTCATTTCAAAGTATTGCCAGTTATTATAGCATATAACCGCAAAGTTATTTATGCCATATACATATATATGCAAATACAATAAGTGTTTAAATTTGTTTACCTTGTCGAGTCCTAGGGAAAGTGTTGCATTATGAAGTTCATCCAGAGTTGGTCGAATCATGTGACCATGAACAGACATGACATTCCTGTAATGAGCCACATTAGGAAGAGCTTCTCTAGTGTAATGGTGTAAACTTCGAACATTGTGTGTATCATAAGTTGAATTTACAGAGCGTTGTGTCAAAGAATTCAAAGTTGTTTGATTGCCATCTATAGTAAAAACCTCATTCTCGTATAAATTATCATTATTTTCATCGAAGTAATCAACTTTGTCAACTTGAAATCTTGAAGCGTTTTTTTTAGAATCGGCAATTCCATTTGCTCCATCCATTTCTATCCACTCTGACTTTCCGAGATGTCTTCCACCGTTTTTAAGTTGATTTTTTGCCATGTGTGGTAAAAGCAGAGATTACTTTATTAATCACACGCCGTTTCCCAACAACTAACACATCCAATGCCAAATAACGTCAATTACCCTCTATAATAAAGCTTTTGACGGTAGAGCCCTCTATTGGATTAATCAACGCTCTCAAGTGGACATTTTCATCACTATGAGATATTATAAATATTTCAGACTTTCGTGTTGATTTTAAGCAATTTAATACATGCATTTGAAACTACAATAATTCCAAGTATTTACGTTTTTATTTAGTTTCCATTTCTTGAACAACGTATAATTTCACATGAAATTTCTAATATGTATTAAAATATATATTAGGTGGTATGTCACTGACAATAAATCTAAAATCTTATGATATGAAGATTTTTTGTATTTCTAAAATATTAAGTTTAATGATTGATAAAAAGAAGGCGTAATTAATATAAATAATAATATTAATATAATATATTTTAAAAGGAATCATTTTTTTAAACTAATAATGATTTAATATGATTCGAGTAAATATTTGGTTATGATTTTTTAAAAATTGTTTTCGAAATTCATAAATTACAAAAAAGTTGAATTTCTATTAATTGTGAAAATAATTTTTTGTACAATAGTTATTTGTAGTTCAATCATTTTTGGAAAGCGTCACAAATCAATCTGGAATCTTAGGCACGCAATTTTATGTGTTGAACATGAATTTAAGAATACAATTACAGCAGAAAAGAGAGTTCATTTGACTTCATAAATACATAAATATATCTTATGGGTTTGGACAGTAGAAAAAATTAACAAAAAGCATTATGTACAGAGTCCCTACAATTTAGTATGAACAGTAGAAAAAATGAACAAAAAGCATTATGTACAGAGTTCCTACAATTTAGCGCCCTAGTGGCACAGCGGTATATCTGCGGACTCACACTACTAAAATCAGGTTTCGATACCCGTGGTGGGTAGAGCGTAGATTTCCCATGGTGCACCTTTGTGCTTAATTACAAACAAAGAAACTTTACTAATTAATCAAATCAATGTGCACTTGGAATATTGATAATCACTATACTTACATAAATCCATTCACGATTTTTAGAAACAAGATAAATTAAAGCAAGAGTGGCTGAAGATTTGCTTTCAAGGAGAAGTGGTTAATATAAGATGATAAATTTTTCCACAGTCAGTTCAACTTGAAAATGTATACGTATCCAAATTGGATTTATTGTGTGATAGTCCTGCATAGCCAGGTGGTTAGGGTGGTTGATTAACAATCTAAGGGTCACAGGTTTGGATCCCTGAAAAGAATAGCAGTGGGTAATGATTTAGTATTAAATTAGGGACTGCTTGTGCAGAGAGTCTTTATGTAAGTCTACGCAAAATTTAAACTAAAACTCATACTGCGCATTCTTATACTACCGCCAGTATTTGGGATAAATTATTTGTTTCATTGTTAAACATATAGCTACAAAATAAGCTTACTGTTCTATGCTCATCATTCGTGTTGAAACTCGATTTTTAGCGTCATGAGCCTTCAGTCATACCGCTGAGCCACTGGGAAAACTTGTGATAATTTTGTACATGATAATTCAATATATCATATTAAATAAATATGCAAATCAGCAAATCATAAGTTTGTTTCTTTTTTTGTTTCTTTTTGGAATTTCGCACAAAGCTACTCGAGGGCTATCTGTGCTAGTCGTTCCTAATTTAGCAGTGTAAGACTAGAGGGAAGGCAGCTAGTCATCACCACCCACACGTCAACTCTTGGGCTACTCTTTTACCAACGAATAGTGGGATTGACCGTCACATTATACGCCCCCACGGCTGAAAGGGCGATCATGTTCAGCGCGAACCCACGACTCTCAAATCACGAGTCGCACGCCTTACGCGCTTGGCCATACTTGAAGGGAAACCTGAGCATTAGACAACCACAACTAATATAATGTTGCGGTGGAAATGAATGCGGTTGTGATATTGTTTGACATTACGTAAACATGATGTTACCGAAAACTGATTACTTTTGGAAAGGGTATGTAACAGTCCTTTCAGAATTAAATTACTCGTACACGCAATTCATAAATATGTGATCAGAATGGGGATTTATGATTCAAGAGACGATATCCCTTGTACTTAATCTGATTGGAAAACAAAGTAATATAGATCAACATAGGGTATCAGGACCATCAAGAAAGAGGCGTGTAACAATTTGTATTCCAGCAGATACAAATGTTTGGGTTCGTTCTGCTTATTATCAAGCCCCCGTTGTAAACCCTTTAAGCGTACATCAATATTGACTTTGTCCAAAAACGAAAGTAATAGGGAAAGATTCACCAAGATAATGCTTAATATCAGTCATGTCTACCGTTCATCCATGGCATATTTCAAGCTAAAGAATGAAAATGGTATTAACACAATTTTATTTGAAGATACACTAATCAAAGTCACTGAATGAACTGCCTTCGTACACTTAGAAGATTACAAAAATCCTGCAAGGAGGAGTAGTGTGTTTTGAACTTGTCAATAGTACGACGGACATTTTGTAATAGACACTACGCTGCAAGACTGTTGTCAAAATGCATGATCATAAAATAGAGCCTGAGTAGATGTGGTGACATTGGCTGTAACGATGCAGTGAAGCTATAAAATCGTTTTGCTGTGACATACTCAACACTTTCTGTAATTACTTAAAGTGAGTTAATGTTTTATAACATTATTACTGATTCCATTGTCACAGATTGGCTTGCTGGGTGAGATATTCGAGACTAGTGTCAGTAATGCAAAAGTAAATGTCAAAATATACAGTGTGGCTAAAAAGTAAAAAAAAAAATCAAATGGCATATTAGTGGAGTTAAAATAAAATATCTCTTTAAAATTAGTAGGATTTTCTAAAGGAAAACGCAAAACTTAGAAATTTCAGTTTTTGTCATATTATAATATATTCCTAGAATTAATTTAAGCCTGTAGCAACAACAGGGTAATTACTAACAAACGATAAAAACCTTTTTATCAAGAAAGTCCCAACTTCTCAACAGTAAGTTTATTGATTTATAACGCAAAAATCCGTAATTTCATTACCCGCGATGGACACATTAGCCTAATGTGGCTTTGATTAAAAAACAACAAATAAACAAATAACTGTAGAAGTACTGGTGGATGTTTAACCTGGAATTAAATTATTACTATTTCTATTTTTACAATGCTTACCTTCAAAAGTCATATTTTAATTTTTCTAAAGTTTTTGTTTAAACAAACAAATATGTATATAAGTTGATTAAAATATTTCTGGACAGTAACAATCGGCTGAGTTTCTGTTGTGGATGCTTTTGTTCCACTCTATCTTAAATACTACCTTATGTACTGAACCTGTTTATATTACAAAGTCACTTTATCTATTGTATTTGTATGTGTAATGAAAAAGTTCCAACTTTCTGACCTGATTACTATGAAATTTTCAAATGATTTTGGTTATCATCAAAGATATTCCAAAGGAGCGTAAACGATACGATTGTCAAATGAAATTGAGGTAACATCCAATCTGGAATGTCTGGTGCCGTGCTAGTACTGCCGTCTACGCTGACTGTTGAGTGAGATAATAGTTCTATAAACACGTATAAGTATGTTTAAAATGGCTTCAACATGTTTAGGAATACTATGCGATTAGGCTTTTATAGTGTAAAAAATGTGAAAGAAACTTGTTCATTCCATTCCTTGAAAACATTCAACAAGGTCGAAGTAGACGTCTGTGCTATTGTAGATCGTAATTTGTAATGTAGCGTAGAAATTAAATTCACTCTGTCGTGGATTTAGTCTCGGTACTAGTAAAGAATTCACGTAGTAACATGTTGAGTGTTAGAAACGTATCAATTTATAGTAGTTCAGTTGATAACTCAAGGATATTACAATTCTTGATCATAATATCAATTAGAATGTCTTCCACGCCATTACAGTTACACTTGTTTATGGATCAAATAAATAATGAGATATTGAGTTATTAACTATACTACAATGCGTCTCTAACACTCGATATGTTACTGGGGAAATTCTGTACAAATCGTGTTCTGTAAATTGTATTGTGTGAAATAAAGTGTAAATGTCCGAATCTGTTGATTATTATTAATATAAGTCACTTCTGAATTGTTTCGCTAATTTACAGTTACAGTAATTATTGTTACTAGTGTTACTGTTAGTGTAGAACTGATAGTACCAGTACTATTTGTATTGATTAGTATTATACATATACACATTTATAATAGTTGTAACTAGTATTACTGTTAATATTACTAAGTGTTGGGTTGTTTTACTTTTAACCATTCATACAATTTTCTACAGGTAGTTTTTTTTTCTAGGTATAAATTCTCATAAGGAGATATGTTTTGATTGTTACCCACTCTTAGTTGGGGTACATTATAAGACTGTTTACCATAACTTGTATTGTCTTAACTGGAGCTTTTCCTGCATTTTTCATATCTTATGCTCATGTTTTATTATCTTTAGAATACAACACAATGAATCAAAGGGAAATAGTTAAGAAACTGTAACACACTTCTGCAAGATAACCATCCCATCTCTGATATCATTCTGGTATCCATTCTCAGACACTTTTCTTGTAGAACTAGACCCAAAACTACACAGTATTTCAGGCAGGGCTAACTTGTGAATTGTATAAAATCATAGGTTGTAATTAATATCTTTGTAACTATAAGTACACCTTAAAATTCTTAGATATTCTAATTACCAAGAGAATATTGCTTCAGTGGTATGAGCTACTTGCCTATTATTATGCCAAGAACCTTTTCTTCAGTAATTTGAGTTGGTTTCCATTTATATTAAACATTTGATCCATATTATGATAACCCAAATGCACTTCTTTTCAATTACAAAAATTAAAGTTTTGTCCTGGCTGAGGCCCAGTATGTTAAGGCACGTGACTCGTAATCTGAGGGTTGCGGGTTTGCATCCCGGTCGCGCCAAACATGCTCACCCTTTCAGCCATGGGGGCATTATAATGTGACAGTCAATCCCACTATTCGTTAGCAAAGTGAGTGGTGATGACTAGCTGTCTTCCCTCTAGTCTTACACTGCTTAATTAGGGACGGCTAGCACAGATAGCCCTCGAGTAGCTTTGTGCGAAATTCCAATACAAAATTTGTCCTGGCATAGTCAGGTGGTTATGGGGCTTGCCTTGCAGTCTGAGGGTCACAGGATTGAATTCCCCATCTCAACAAACATGCTTGCCCTTTCAGCTGTGGGAGCAGTATAATGTCACAGTCAATCCCACTATTCATTGGTAAAAGAGTAGCCCAAAAGTTGGTGGTATGAGGTGATAACTAGCTGCCTTTCCTTAGTCTTTCAATGCTAAATTAAGGTTGGCTAGCTCAGATAGTTGTCATGTAGCTTTGCACGTAATTCTGAAACAATAAGTAAATTAAAAATAATTTAAATATTTGCACAATTTACCAATTTATTCAAGTATTGTTTTGTACTTCACACCCATAGTACAACTAGAAGTACCCTAGAGTTTAGTGCCACAGGCAGACTTTACTTGTTGCATCTCTATCAATATCATTAATGTAAATGATGGAAAGGCCAAAGCACTTACTTCTGAGATGATCCACTGCTAAATAAGGATCTAGTTTTGATGGGCTTCATTAATAACAACCCTTTGCATTGTCCTGTTTAATCTTTCCAAAGCTCATTAATTTGGCCCCAGTTCCTAAAGGTATGATTTTCTTAAATCATATTTTGTATGGCATCTTCTCAAAAGCATTTTGAAAATCTAAGTACACTAAGGCCATGCTCTTTCATTCATTTGGATGACAGTGCTAGTATTAAGACTAGTTATATGTGGAACAGTGCTAGTAGGCTAATAGAAGTTGTAATATTAATAGGTTGCAATTCCATTGGTAGGGCACAGCCATAATTAAGAAAAAATATATAATGAAAGTTCTTTCAAAATATTTTGCAGGAACTTAACAGTCACTAGAAAGAGAAAATGTGTCTAACTAAATGAATATTAAAATGGTTAAAGTAGGGATTTTGAATTAAGTACATAATTAATGTTAAAGCACAAATGATTAAAAGTATGTGTGTACTTGTATACTCGAAAAGAACATGAGAAACAACAGAAGGCCATTGAGTTTTCCTCACAAAGAAATTCGTCCAACGTAGATCACTTTTGTCTGTAAAATTATTCAACAAAGCTTAATTCAAACTACTAACATTTATCACATCATTAGGGAAATCATGTCACAAATTTATAGTTAGTATAAAGATTGTTTTACCAAATATACAGCCAGAATTTCTTGCCTTTTAGTTATTTCCTCAAATATCCAGAATTTTACTCTTAATCTTATCTTTCACCGCTTAAACAAACCTCTCATGGCTGTTTTGTTGTTGCCCTAAATGATTTTAAACATTTGAAGGAAGATACCTCTACTTGTTTTTTAAAGTCTATGGAAAACAAACTTTAATTTCTCTCTGTAATGTGTCTGAATCCAGGTATGATTTTGATAGGTTGACACTGAAATCTTTTCAAGCAAATCACTATCTTTTTTATAATAAATTGATCCAACCTAAACATGACATTATTTTGAAGAAGGACTTGCTAGAGTTTTGCACAGTGTGACTGTAACTTCACTGCTACCGAAATAATAATTTCTGGAAATAGAACCAAGAACCCTTTCTGCTGGTTTTCCTAATTCCAAAACATCAATCTGAAAGGTTAGAGGCTTTTATTAATTGGGACACTTCATTCCATCTTGCTTTTCAGCACATTAATATTTCTACCACATAAGAAATAGGCTTTTTAAATATCTCAACCCTAAATGAAACACTTTGCATTTTATCAGTGATGAAACTAATTTGTCACAATAAGACTTCAAATCATTCAGCATGAAAGAAACATTTTCAACAGAATCCACCTTGTCTAGAAGTACATATCATTGACAAGGGTTATAAATAACAGTGGTCTGAAGACAGATCCTCAAGGATCTCAATACTGAATTTTGATTATCAGAGTAATGCTTGTTTAACAAGTTTGATTTCTTCATTCAAGCCAATTCATAATACATCTGTTGAGTTTTCATGAATTATATTAAGTCTTGTCAACAAGCTGTTTGTGAGGAACCATGTCAAAAGCTTTTTCAAAATCTATTCACTTGACATAAACAAGAATACAGTTATTTAGAGAAGTAAAAGCCTTACAAAAATCTAAAGTTAGTGAGGCAATAAAACTTCTTTCTAAAATCATTCTGAGAAGTTTTAACCAAATTTCAAGTTTCAAGGTGTTTGTCTAAATGATCCCTGACAATGGAATTGAACAGCTTGCCAACAACAGAAGTCATACTGATTGGTTAGGGATTTCTTGAGCCTTCCGTAGACTCTGTGTCTGAAGACTTCCTGAAGATTTTAGTTAAAATCCATTTCAACTTATTACTTAATGTTTTTAAAGTCTTATGATAAATCTAATCAGGGTCAGACATTTTACTATCAGTAAGATTTTAAGCCTTTTCAAAAATTAGTATTCTTTATTAGTAATAATAATAAAATGTATAAAGAACTCGTCCCCCACCCCTTTTAATTTATTAAATTTCTTTGGTAATGTTGTCATCATGTTTGGCCAAAACCAACAAAAAATATCTGAGCCAAATAATTATTCTTGAGAAAAGACTTTCACTTAATATCTTAAAGACTGAATGTCAATTTTGGCTCTTTTTTTATTTTTAACAGAAGCATAAAGACCCTTTAAATATTAGTTAATATTGCCAGTTAAAAATCTCTAAAACCTTTTAGATTTAACTGTGATTTCTTAATTGTGTTTTTATTTTCGTACTCTACTATATTTTCCAAATTATTAACATTTGTCTTCATATTCTTGAAGCTGTATTTATCATTTGATTAAAATGTTAATATTTCTATTCAGCTATTTAATATTTGATTTTCAGCTTGCACATAAAAATTTACTAGCAAAGCTAACTTTGTCAGGTAGTTTAATAGATCTAGCAAAAAGAAATCCAAAGTATCTTTCACATTTATCTTTCTTCAGGCATTTTCTAAGCTAGTTTATTTAATCAAACTGTTTGATTTCAATCTTTTTAAAATCAGACACAATACTTTATCCACTCAGTTATAATCGTGGTTTCAAATAAAAACAGTTGTTTTCCATTGCCCAGTTCAACAGTCTGATTGTGCAGTATTCCATAGGCAATTTGACTGGTGTATTTTTGTAAGAGAATAATGTGGTTATTAATATATTAAAATTCTTGCACCATTTCTAACCATATCTTCAGAACTAAAAGTCTAATATATATAATAAGCATTTTCTGTAGTACGTTCTTAAACATTCCAAGCTAGAAATAAGCTCCCACTATATCAGTGAACTCTTCAGATTTTTTCTCAAGATGTATATTAAATCAGTTTATATTTTTAAAACTAAAGCTTCATTTAAACTTAGTCTACTATTATTAACAGTATAATTAATCTGTATTACTTATTCCTTTTGACCGCTTTCATGATTGGGAAGTCTGTAAAAGAAATGCCTTGAGGCATTATATTCCTTTTTCTATTTAACAATTCAACATACATACAAAACACTATTATGAACCTTTAAGGTATTATACAAGTCATAAGAATTTAGATGATTTCTGAGAAAAAAAATCACTCCTTCCACTCTTTTGTCTGTGATTTTGCAAAACAAAAAACCTTAAACACACAATATACTTCTCATTTATCTATGACTTATTATCACCAATGACATTTACATTTGCTAAAAACAACCAAAGTTCTTAAATCAGTGCTTTAATTGACATTGTTTAAACACACTGTTATTGTAGTAAGAGCTCTTTTCTTTTTGGTAATATTCACTGATACATAACTATAAGAAGGTATATTAAAAGTTCCTGATTTTTCTCGATATTGAAATTTATGAATAAAAAGTAGCTTGTGTTCATTTTGAAAAACTGATGATTTTCATTTCCTGAGATGCTAAACAACAAATCCAATATTGTAATGATTTGTATTGCTTTAAAAACAACTAGATACCTCGCTACATTATATGATTGAAAATTATTATTTTTCACCTTATGTATTTGATTACATGAAGCTTACTTTAACCAGTTAGATATGGATGGATAAGATGTTTGTAAAGCAGTGAATGACTTACAAGGTATGGACCTTGTTATAGAGCCCATGATTATCAATACTGGTCTTAAAGCTCATTGAATGACTGTGCTCTGGCTGTTAGATTTTTGGAAGTTGTGAAGTTTAAATTCTCTGAGTAGGTGCCTATAAATTGTAAGTGTTGGTAAAATTGATGTATGTGTCCACAATTGAAGGGCACTGATAACTTGTAAATGAAGAAATAACGTGCTGTAGGTAAGATTAAGAGATTAGTGAATTGTTTCTTACTGTATAGAAAATTTGACTAGTGGTGCATATTACTATTTATATAACATAATATGTATAATAATATGTCTTCATTATTGATACTGGCAGACCTGTTACTTATGCTATTTTGGGATACAGTGCCTTGAGGAGCTAATTTCACAAACAGTATGTAAGTATGTTAATTTTTGAAATCAGAAAAATATTATTTTTTGTATTGGACTGTAAAAAACTAACATTGTTTAATTTGGTTATTGAGATAAATACATAGTTAAGTTATTTTAATTATGATTGATACATTATAAGTTGTCTGTGGTTTATGAAAGCTTGTTATTAGTATATGTAATATTATAAATACATACTCTATATATTATCTTTCAATGTGTATTTGTTTATATTATTGGGGAACAGAATAATTGTAAAAGTTAATTTATCTTCATATTGATGTAAGATCCTTTTTAAAACATTTACAGATAGGAATGTGAAAGATGTTTAAAAGTATCATTTGTATTTTTTTTATATTTTACTTTTGCACATCTAATATGTAATATACCATGTACATCTTTATACACATTACCATGTATACAACAGAGGCTTCTGTTAAAAAAAACATGTTGGTCTTCCATAAATAAATAACTTGCTGTAACTGAAAATTAATTATATAAATTCAGAGGTGTATTTGCAATTATACATCACATTAAGAGTGTTTCATATGCTGACTGCAATTGACAACTGTTACAACATTTGTTATGTTTAAATGTTGGCACCAAGAAATGTGGGAAAAAATAATGGAATAAAGTGATCTGACAACATTTGAAGAACCAAGTCATGTAAAATTAAAAGGAATGCTTAGGTCTCAGTATGTATAATTCAAAACTCTTTAAAGCAAATACATTTAAGGTAACAAGTCATCAAATATAATTCTTTTGCTATGTGGAAATGAATTTTGGATTAGTTTAAGTGAAATATTAATTTGGAAAACACGGGAAACAATGTCAAGTAACTGTTGTGCATTCAGCAATTGAAATTTTTATTCTATTGAAAAAATAGAGAATAAAAGTCTGATTGCATTTAGAAATAAACTTTTCTTTTCATCAAACTAGCTTTCAGATTATCTTTTACATGTTTAGCAGTTTTAACCAATTAGGATTCAAACATAACAATGAAGAGAGATGAGTGCAACTTTATATTTTAGAAAATTGTTGTACACCTCAGTTGGATACAACAAAATAATCATCTGCCTCAAATAAATATGTTAAAAATGTT
Organism: Carcinoscorpius rotundicauda; assembly: GCA_011833715.1. Classification (NCBI taxonomy): domain Eukaryota; kingdom Metazoa; phylum Arthropoda; class Merostomata; order Xiphosura; family Limulidae; genus Carcinoscorpius; species Carcinoscorpius rotundicauda. The sequence goes on from CM022399.1 coordinate 40,133,850, forward strand.
TATTTGTTGTATTTGTCCGTTACTTAGTAAAATGAAAATTATTTTTTAGACAGGTAACGCTTTGATTTGCCTAACTGCAATTTCCCTTAGTCAGCAAACTGTAGCCAATTTTTCACTTATCATAGTACTACCATTTATTTACAACTATATTAGATTCCGATTACCATTTCTTTAGTAATGATACACCTTCAGTACAGTGACAATCATGTTCCTTTGAAAGTTAGAGAGGTCTTTGCTGTTACCAATTGTTTTGCAAATATTACTATATTTATGCATTTACATTTTAAGTAACCAAATGGCACATCATAAAATCATTTTACAGTTACAAATAAATGAAGTATTTTATAAACAATTGGTAGATGGTCTTGATAAAATTATCAGTCAAAGTATATGCAAAATTATGACACTAGCAATTAACATTTTTAAATAAAATGGTCAAGTTAAAAAAAACAATGTGCATAGCTATTGGTTGCTTGTTTTAATACTAATTAAGCCTTGCAATCTTTTTATGTGTTTAACATCTGCCCATTAAGTTATGATGTGCTGGCAGTGCAAGAATACTGTTTTTAATTTTACCTGTTTCTATGGTATCATGGCAATAAAATGATTTAGCAATCTGCTATGTAAATTTAATTCAAAATCCTGCTGTTAAACAGTTCTCTACAGAAGAAACTGTAATATTGTGACTATAAAAAATAATCCTAATAAAGCACTTGTGAACAAAATTATACATTTCTTGTTCATAAAAATAATCATTGAAATAAAAGAATTTTTATCACTTCATAAGAATGTTTTTCTAGTTTTAACATTGTAGCCATATACACATTGGTGCACTGAGTGACAGAGATCCTGTTGTTGGGTGTTTTTTTCTAGTTTTCTGTATTTACTCACTATTTTAATAATGTTGCACAGTTTGAACATTCATATGAAGTAAAATTACATTATGTTTCATGAAACTAATTCAATGTTAAGTGGTTTTTACAGTACTGTGCATTATCTGGTTATAGTAGTACATCTAGATAGGGAGTAGGGAATTTGGATATTATGAGATGTTTTGACTTATAGATAAAGAACTTGTCGTGGTCTAGTTGGTTAGCATATTGTACTGTCAAATAGAAGATTCAGAGTTTGAGCTACAATGTGCTGCTGGACACACACCCACACTGTTTGTTCAGATGTAGAGGAATTATAACTGTGACAGTTAATTCTTTTATTCAGTTAAGAGTAATTACATATTAGTTGGCAGTGCTGTTGACTGATCACCTTTTCTGTGATTAGTTTATTAAGCAGTTATAAGTTACGGATGGCTACTGTTGGCCCATAGAGGACTCTGAACTGTTCATTTAAGCTCACATATAGATATGACATCAGGTATCATCCAGATTGATAATACCTGATGATGAGTAATCAACATGTAAGCCAAAATATGTTCCATCCATTATCATTTAAAGTAAAAATATTGTATACCTCTCATAAAAATTAGCTAAGTGGAGATAGTTTGTGTAGATCATTTTATGATCTAAACAAATATTGTGTGCTTACCCAGAGCATTTTACATGATACTTTTTAAGCCATTATTTATAAAGTAGCTTGTTGTAAGTATAGTGTTGTTCCTGCAAACAACTGGAAAGTAATATAGCCAGCCACTGGGATTATTATTCACAGCTGTAAGTTGCCATAAAAAATTTGTTTGCATGTAATTATTGGGAACAGTATGGTGTATGTGTGTTTGGTAATTATGTTAGATTTCTGATATAAAATGACATTAGAATGCTAATTAAGTAAATAAATGTGGTGTGGAGGTTGTTGTATTTTCTAATTTAATTTTTCTTCTTTACTTTTGAGAACAATCACTTTCCCATAACTGTATGCAGGCAGTGAAGGGTGATGTTATAACCTGAGAACCCACAGTTTGATCTTCCAATTTCTGTTACTTTAATTTTAATTTTTATTCTTTTATTTCTTTATGTAAGATTGATGAACGTAGGTTAAGATTGATAGACGGTGTATCCCCACCGCAAAATAGGTCCTACTTAGAGCACATTTTGTATCCCTCATTATAGCCTGTACCCTGAGGATCCTTTCAGTTGGTGCAGCATTTTTTCATTTTTGTTTATAACAAACTAACACTAGTTAGAGGTTTGAATTTACTGTTTTTAACACAGTTCATCCTTTTGAGTTTATTTTATTTTATTTAACTCTATATCAGTATTAATATTCTCTTTACACACACACATATAAATCAAAATAACTTACGTGATCTAACATGTCATTTATGTAACAGATATGATGTTAATCAAGAAATGTCTAATTTTTTGCAGAACAATAACCATGGTATTGCATATGTTAAAAGTTTTGGTTATAATTGAATGATTTTATTTGATGGAGGAGGAGAGATTTTTTCAGTTACATTTGTATTAATAAAATGTACATATAATAATTTTTGAATTAATTTCACATGTAAACATTCTGCACCAAATATTCTTAAAGTGAATTGTGTATTGGATGTTTATAAAGACTGTTTATTTTTGTTAATTCAGCACAATTTGAAAGCTGAGTGAATTAGACCTTTAACCAGTTTTTTCTCTCTCAGGAAATATACATCTAATTACTTTTTGACCACAAAGTCAAGCCACAAAATGACAATGACATCAGTGACTAAAATATGTCTTTTTGTTACTCCTGTTAAAAATAAGACTGTTATTTCTTATTGTATTGAAATACTAGGTTCATATTCATTAAACTAAAAGAATTGGACTGTAATATGAACCATTAGGCTTTCAAGTGATATGTTTTACACGTAATAATTCGCTTTTATTCTGGCATTTGAGGAAAGATAGCATAAATATTTCTTTTTCAAGCTAGTTCTGTTTCATAATTTATATCAATAAATATATTATAAAGAAAAATTCAAGCCTTGATTACAAAGTAGATTTCGTAAGCTGAATAGTAATAGAAAATATTGGACATGAGATTGGTGAAGTAAAAAAGTTGGTGAAATCTTGTTTCTTGTAACAGTGTTTTATGTAAACATACCTTCTTGCTATGTGGAGGCTCAAACAGTGATAAGTGATATCTTGGTCATCTAAATATGAAACATCCTTAAACTTATGAAATAAGTGTTCTCTTTACCTAAAAATACAATACAGAATCTTAGGTTTTACTTAAAAATTAAGTAAGATATCAGTTCAACTGTAATTTATAAAGTAGGATTATAACATGTAACCTAATGTTTTGGAATAACATGGAACCTATTGGTATATTTCAGTTGTCCCATCTTCTTAAATTGCCCCCCAGTGGCTCAGTGGTATGTATGCGGACTTACACGCTAAAATCCGGGTTTTGATACCCGTGGTGGGCAGAGCACAGATAGCCCATTGTGTAGCTTTGTGCTTAATTCAAAACAACAACAACATCTTCTTAAATTAAAACTATTAATAAATAAATTTTAAAAAAATCTTAAATCCAACCCTTATTATTCATATACTTATCAAGCTTTCTCCTAAATTCACCTAAACTTACTATCTCCACAACATCCAAAAGCAACCCATTTGTTTTATTAAAGGAATATAATATAAAGAGTGGTTAATTGCCTCCGTGTTTTAAGAATTATATTGTTTACTTGAGTTTATTTTACATCCATTAGTTTAAATTTCTTTAAGCAGGGTTGTATTTGTATTGTGAAAAGACTCCCCAAAAAATAGCAATTTTAACTTGAAAATCAAGACCACATCTTCAAGACATTACTAACAACTTAAGAGGGCAAAACTGTATTAACAAACTTAGTGTAATCATACCGTCAGGATAATTTCATTCAACTTAAAAAAAAAAAAAGACTACATCTGCTGGATAGGTGATATCCTTATCAAGCTAAAAAAAAATTAGAATCAGGTCTTATCTGCAGGAAATATTTCTAATAACATGAATCAGGTCCAAACTTTGTAGGAATTTTTTTCTTTATGTTCCTGTTGTTTTGCATTAAGCACAAAGCTACACATTTGGCTATCTGTGCTCTGCTCTCCACAGGCATCAAAACCCAGTTTTTAGCACATCAAGTCTACAGACATACTGCTGAGCCACTGGGGGTCTGTGTTCCTGAATGTGTTTTTAAATAGTAAAAAAATACATGAGTGCAGAAAGTACAAGCTTTGTTGATATTTCAGGTAATGGGGATTTTATAAGGGCGAAAATTTTATTGGCCTTCTGTTTGTTTATTGGTTGGATCACTGTTTCGGCATCTATCTGAAGAACCACAGACTCTGAAATTTCATTGCACTAAAGAAACGAAGCGACTGAATAAAGTAAAATGCCAAACAGAACAACACAAACAGACAAAGTCTGGTGAAATCCATTATAATTAATAAAATTTACGCTTCACCATAGGCGTAATATAAAGAAATAGATCGGAACGTATTTTGTCAAAGATCTATTTTAATAACAGTAACTTTGAATTAAAAAGCCAGGTTTTAGAAAGGATCCTTTCTACAAAGTACATTAAAAGTAGCTGCAAAATTGCAAGCACGACAGCATGACTTATAATTTTCAATTATCAAATGTATGTCATACAATTTGTAGATCCAGACATCTTTGAATAACATATCAGTTTGCGAAGTTGTTTTGTAATTAAGCTCTTCACGTATTTTATATCTAGATTAATTAATGAGTAATTAATTTTCTAAGTTGATTAGTTATGTTACTCCATTTATGACTCTGTAATTTATATTGTTATTCGTAGATGGTTTTACAAAGTACCTGATGTGCAGAGTTTGGTAACCTCACAACTAGTTATTTCAAGTTACTCTTCAGCCAAAGTAACATGTAAATAAAGACATCACTGAAAAATAAACGCTTGTAATCTCTGGATTGCGAAATATCTTAATCTAAACAAGAACAAACTTCATGTTTCCTGCTGACTCTCTCGAAAAACTATCAACTCATTCTTTTACCTTATGGATTGCAATCATTAAGTGAGTACGTCGTGAACTGAAATACACAAATCATTCTAAATTTAATACAGGATAGTTGTCAACTTGTTACACTAAATGGCATAACATTATCCTTTGTTTTGCAAGAATCTTGTGCATATACGGGTCACGTTTTGTAAATATATTGATCTATGAAACATCACGTTTAAAGAAGTTGGTCAACAAGTAAGAAAATTTTACTGTCATCATAAGATAATCACATATCTTTTAACTTTAATGTACAAGTGAGTGAAAGGATAATATCGCTATATCGGTAACTGTAAAAACAAATGGAATTGAATATGGCTTTTTTAGTTGTTTTTTCTTGTTTTCTGTTTTAAGAATAATGAGATAAGGAAAACGCTTTTAATAAGCAGTTTTGCTTTGAAGCAATACGAAAAACTACGTTTCGGTTGATGCTTATTCAGCTGACGTGATAAAAGGGTGTTCAGAAGAATTTGCATTTCGATTTTTATACGATCGCAAAACTAGAATAAAAAATACATTGCAATCGGGTCTCTTTGTGATTCCTCACTTGTATCTCGAAAACTAAGAGATAAATATACATAACAATTTTACGAAAAATGGAAGTCGCTATGTTACAATCCTCATCAAATTTGGTCTGGATTTGGATTCTCGTTCAATTTAAAGTATTTATTCACTGTTTGATTTTTATAAATATAAATCATGATTGGATTTTTACCAAATTTTGTGGACACATTAAGGTTGAGGCTCCTTATCACACTACCAATGGCCGAGCGCGTTAAGGCGTGCACTCGTAATCCGAGGGTCGCGGGTTCGAGCCCGCGTCGCGCTAAAACATGCTCGCCCTCCTAGCCGTGCGGGTGTATAATGTGACGGTCAATCCCACTTTTCGTTGGTAAAAGAGTAGCCCAAGAGTTGGCGGTGGGTGGTGATGACTAGCTGCCTTCCCTCTAGTCTTACACTGCTAAATTAGGGACGGCTAGCACAGATAGCCCTCGAGTAGCTTTGTGCGAAATTCCAAAACAAACAAACACACTACCAAAAATCTGGATCTGAGAAGGATTTTCCGAAAATTGATGTTATCTGATGTAAACGTATGCATTGTTGAAAAGGAGCGGATACGCGAGGGTGTGCAGTTTTTGTGAATGCTCTTGCTCAGCGACATGCCTGAAATTAAAACAGTAGTGCATGTATTTTAAAATTGAATGAAAATAAGGTCCTGAAATTTAACCATTGTTAACAAAAATCAATTGGAATAAAATTATTTAAAATAAATCTGAAATCTGTAGCATCTTCTTTAGGTATGAAAAATTTATTCTTACCCGACTACAAACTTTCTTGTATGTATGAGTATGTATATATAGTGCATTCTCTCTAATGTTTTACAGCGTCTCACATTATACATACAAGATAAAATTTTTGTTCAATATAAGAAAAATTATTTAAATCAATTTAAAACTTTATCGCTTTAATGATTCGTTCACAGAACGAACACTCTTATTATATTTTTTAACAAAATTGAAAAGAAAGTTCTAGTTCTTGGTTTAAACGTGATATTCTTCAGAGTTGATTATATTTTGAATACATTTAGTTATTGTCTAAACAACGAATTTTGTTTATATCTGGATAACCTTTTAGTTTGTTTGTTTGTTTTTTTGAATTTCGCACAAAGCTACTCTGTGCTAGCCGCCCCTAATTTAGCAGAGTAAGACTAGACAGAAGGCAGCTAGTAATGACCACCCACCGCCAACTCTTGGGCTACTCTTTTACCAACGAATAGTTGGATTGACCGTCACATTATAACGCCCTTACGGTTGAGAGGGCGAGCATGTTTAACGCGATGGGGATGCGAACCCGCGACTTTCAGATTACGAGTCGTACACCTTAACGTGCTTGGCCATGCCGAGCCTGACATTTTAGTAATATTATAATATAAGTTAGTCGAAGAGATTAGGTTCGTTTACTAACTTCTGAATTACCAGTTTTTAGATATGAATCAAGAAGAATTTCAGCATGAAAAATAATAAAAAGTCAGCTTACACTGATGCTGAAAGTATGGCTTAATAGTTATGAATGATTAAAGTATAATGTTTTTTTTTAATACAAAATGTATTTATTCCTTTTCTGCACAATTGATCACAAAATAATCTACAGAAAGTTATTAATATGATGTTTTGGCCTTACAAGTGAAACTCTGTCAAATTAGACCAGTTGGTAAGATAATTTAAAAGTTTACAGTAGATCGTTTATTTTTTTAAACTTGGTAAAACGTTTTTGTGAGTACTATATTGCTTCAATATTGTTCTAAATGGCACAATGGTATGTCTATGGACTTACACCGCTAGAAACCGGGTTTCGATACCCGTGGTGGGCAGAGCACAGATAGTCTATTATTTAGCTTTGTGCTTAATTGAAAACAAACTGCTTCAATATTCTACTTTATATCACGATTGCCCCCAGGTGGGTTCGACTCGTAATCTGAGGGTAGCGGGTTTAAATCCCTCTCATATCAAACATGCTCGTCCTTTCAGCTGTGGGGTGTTATAATTTATGGTCAATCCCACTATTCGTTGGTAAAATAGTAACCCAAGAGTTGGTGATTGATGGTGATAGCTGGCTGCCTTCCCTCTAGTCTTACACTGCAAAATTAGGGACGGTTAGCACAGATAGCCCTCGAGTAGCTTTGCACGAATTTCAAAAAACAAAAAAACAATGCCCCCCAGTGACACAGTTGTATGTTTGCGGACTTATACTGCTAAAAACAGGTTTCGATACCTGTAGTGGTTACAATATATTGTGATTTATTTCACTCGAAGTAAATATACTGAACCCTGATCACCAAAACATCGAGTTATATTAACGATACAGAAGACACACGAAGGACCAAAGCGTTCAATACTGTTATTAGTTCAGTGCTAAACAACACAACAGGTTAACTGTATTCTGTCCATCGCGGTGAATCGTACCTCAGGTTTTAGCATTGTAATTCTGTAAACTTGCCGCTGACCCACTAGAGGACAAGGCCTTTAAAGCCAAGATAGCTCTTCTCGAATTTGAATAAACATAGCGCGTGATTCTGGAAAATATACGATACAATCGGATACCTGTGTATATTTGAACATAATCTTTTGCACATTTGAATTCGATTGTATCGTTTATTTTGGAAAATATTTATGATTTAGTAATTCGTGATTCTTTATTATGAGTGTGGTTTTGTTTGTTTGTTATTATGCACAAAGCTACATAAAGGGCAATTTGTGTTCTGCCAACCACGGATATCGAAACCCGGTTTCTAGCAGTATAAGTTTACAAACATACCACTGTGCTTCAAGGGGGAACTATCAGTATCGATTATTTTTTGAATAAAAATATTAGTTTCAATAAACTATATGGCTGGTCGTTTATTTTGTCAAATTTTATTTTGTTTTATATTGTGATTTACTTCACTTGAAGTAAGTAAACTAAACCGTATAGGCGACGAGAATAAGAAATTAAATAGGTTTAAAACTCACCAAGTTTGATCTATTTCTTTTCACTTCTGGAAGACTGAGCTTCCAATTATCTCTTAACGTCAGCTTTCAAAATTAAAAAAAAAAACACAATAAAATAAAATAAAACAGAAAGCTTAGCGATTTTATAACTTATTATTTCATTTTCTTCACTTGATGCAATGTTTCTGTATGAGTAACTACCTATTATTTGTTTATCCTTGCAAAGAATATTTCATCTCAATCACTCTTTTTCTTTCAGTGAATATAAAAAAGAAAAATAAGTTCCTCGCTAACAGGTCATAAGAATTGTTGTGAATTTTAATTTCTATTTATGAACTATGTTGATTTCAAATAAATAAATTAAATTATGGCTTTAATTATACAATCCCTATAGGAAGGTAAACATTATGTTTCCAGTCGATTGCAATCGAGTGCCTTTTTTTTTTTTTTTTTTTCTTGTCCCCTATGAAACAGCGTTAAGTTTACGGACTTCCAGAGATAAAATCCAAGATTTCATTCCCATGGTGGACACAGCAGATAGCTAGATGTGACTTTGGTCTAAAACAAACAAAATTGAAGCTCTATTTCTAAACCAATCGACTTGAAATTTGGCGGGCTTATATTGCTGTGGTCCGCTATATTTTCTCACAAAGAAAATTTCTGTGTTAAATGTCTCTCCTTCTGAAGTGTGTATGTTGTAGTTTTACGCTACCTAATCTTACCTTGAATACCACTCTTTCTTGAAGTCTACTGTGTTCTATATATCTTATCAAAAAAGCAATATATTGAATTCGCTTGCAAATGTTTGCGTTTCAAGTTGAAATTTCCCTTTTATTTGCTTTTATAGTAAAGAATGTCGAGTTTTTGATATTTTCAAAGTGCAATACTTTATGAATTTATCATGTTCCTTCATTTGGAAGATTCTTCTTGTGATTTTTACAGCGGCATTTTCGGTAGCACATAACTGATATAAAGATTTAGCAAGTCAGAGTAACTTGAAAGCTGCTGGTGTGATACTACGCACAATTATTTTCTGCAGAGAGAAGCACGCACGAATTAATAACTTGAGACGTGATTCCCCGTCACACTAAACATTCTTGTTCTTTCATCCGTAGGGGCGTTATAATGTTACAGTCAATCCCACTATTCGTTGGTAAAAGAGTAGCCCATGAGTTGTCGATGAGGAGTGATGACTAGCTGCCTTCCCTCTAGTTTTGCACTTCTAAATTAGGGACGGCTAGCGCAGATAGCCCTTGTGTAGCTTTGTGCGAAATGAAAAAAAAACAGAGAGACGTGATACTTATTTAGCTCATAACATTCTGACAACTGAATATACGTCGCAATATAACTTAGTGATGTCACATTAAAAAACCCAAATTGGCAAAGCAGTGAGGGATTTTAGGCTCGACAGAAGTAATTAAAATCAGAGTACATACAGTGCCGGATTAAGGCTTAAGCTAACTACGCTACAACTGAGAGTCTCACAATATACAGGAATTCTTACTCTTAGCCACTCCTAAAAAAAGACTGGCTTAATTTTAATTTTTTTAATCGCATGGGGTCTTTTAACTTGACACAGCTTAGGGCCTTAGAATGTAATAATCCAGCATTGACTAGTCATCGTACGTTTTTATTTTATGTTACTCGTAATTCGTTTCATCGCACATTTTAAATTAGAGGCGAGAGAAAATACTCAGTGAATGCGTCTAAAAATTGATATTGGTTTAAATATATATAAAGAAAAATTTATAGAGTTAAGTGGGAAGATCAACTCGTGTTGTGATAAATTTACAAATTTTTATATGTATGTATTAAAAATTATGATATAAAAGTGTTTCGTGGGTAGTCACATTTTCAATACAAGGGTTTGATATCAGTTGTTCTAAAATCATATTTAAAACAACAAATAAATTTTAAAGATGTATAAACTTTATTTATTGAATTTTTTAAAGTAAGAAAACCGATCTTGTTCTTACAATTCAATATCGAAGAATTAAGGTTAGAAATTATTTGTTTAGTTTATTTTTAGCGGAAAACTGTAAATAGACTACGTGTGTGGTGTTCACTACGGCAATGAACCCCAAATGTTAATGTTATAAGATCTTGAGAGCTTAGCACTCAGCTACCGGAATCTAATTATTTATAAAACAAATGGTTTCTACAGGGGAAAATGTCTGCCACCTTTGCGGTCCTTTCCAAAAGCTTGTTGTGTGTATGTGTGAGAAACTGGTAGACCCAGTGGTAGTGCTCCGAATTTCTAGCCCGACACCACAAAATATTCTACACACTTTAATGATATGAGTGTTACAAGAATGACAGCCAATCCCTCAACATGGTTGGCAGGCGTTAAATTATTGTTGAATCGCTGCCTTACCTCATAGTTTAAAACTTAGGACGGCGGCTAAAGTGGCTTTGCGATGAATACAAAACTTCAATTTGTTTGTTGTGTGCCTGTACTTAGTTGCTTATTCCATATTACAGAGCAATTACATTAAAATTATATGGGTGTTAAATTGCACTGTTTGGCATGTGTGCAGTAGCTTTCATCTTGCATACTGTCATGTGCTCTTCAAATATACAAAAATACAAATACAACTATGATGATCAAGGGCTCTCAGCCTTAATCATCTGCCCCCCGTAGCTCAGCGGTATGTCTGCGGACTTACACGCTAAAATCCGGGTTTCGATACCCGTGGTGGGCAGATCACAGATAGCCCATTGTGTAGCTTTTTGCTTAATTCTAAACAACCAACCAACTTAATCATCTATACTCAAACTTGTGGATGAATGATTTTTACGTTACGGATGTCGAAAATTTCAATAATTCCATTATACTTTTCTAAGAAAGTTGATGATCTTTATAAACAACTGAATGTTTCTTGTCGTTAAATTGCTATGAATGAATTTTTGGTTTATTTTTGACTTTATATTTAGTCTTGAGTTTGAAACAAAAGGTTGTCCCATGCATGTAATTATTGTAAGGTAACTGAAAAATTCTGCATTATCAGTCACACGTTTAACTACTGTGTAAACAAATTTTAGCATACTATAGTCAGATTACTGTCATCTGAACATCGACTTAGGTACCCACATGAAGAGTAAAGAATGAAACTATTTAATACATTGATCGTTTTTAGTTGATATTATGCCCTACACCATTAACGTTTGACAGGATACTGACTTTTTTCCAGTTATACAGATGATGAATACATTATGTCAAAACAAGTGTGAAACCTCACCACATAATTGTAATCCATGTGAACATGTCCGGTAATGCTCCAACAAATGTGCTTTTTGACAATAGCCAAGCAACGTAGTTTCCATTGTAAACGACTCCACGGTGAGGCTATCATATCCAAGGCATACCACTGTTTCCACTTGCTTTCCATAATCAACTTGGGGTACGAGGACAACATTTTTCCAGGACCCATTTCAACTGACCGATCATAGGTAATTTTACTGGTATTTTTCGTACAGAACACCATAAATACTCCTTTTATTTTATTTTCCAGCTGCCTGAGGTATTCAAACGTTGAAAGAATATGTTGTAGAAGCAACTTTTGTATATGGAACTTGTGTCGTTTTTTCACATAGAGATCCTTATTGCTAATGTTGCTTGGTGCACGTGAACTTATTTTGCATTAGACTTTTTTTCTGTTTCACAAAATGGCACTTTAATTACCATGGATCGAGTACAACGTGTTGCATAGTGTCAGTGCTCTAACTTTATCATAGTCCCCCAGTTCTCCAATGCCATCATGTACAAGGGATATCCCCGTCTTTAAATTCATAGATATGTTGGCTATTACAATATATCAAAATTAACATACACAGATAACATTTAATAATAGCACTAATTATACAAGATACTTGGAGTACGAGTTTCTGGTTCAAGATTGTTGTTTAAGAACAGGAAAATCATATCATAATATTTGGTACTTATAAATACTTATAAAGAACAAGTCAATATTAAATTCCAAGATATTTGAAGAGTTAATAAGAAACTTTCATTTAGATGCTGATAACAGCTGCAAGATATAAACATAAATGAATCTATGTTTAGTTATTAATTCCAAACGAAATGATTTCAGAACCCAACCTCAGGGTACTGCTTATTGATACAATACAAACGTCTGATCTCAATTACTGCTCCTTTTTTGGAAAAGATACGTTAATTAAAGTTTTGTTTGTTTTGAATTTCTCGCAAAGCTTCACGAGGGCTATCTGCACTAGCCATTCCTACTTTACAGTTACTCCTGTACCAACGAATACCTCATAAACTTTCGATTGCGTTTCGAGTGCTCTAACCACCCGACCATTAATATATTTACACGTCATTCTATTCTCATTTTTAGTGCTCTCCACCGTCATGAACTTAAGCTTTTCCTTAATAAACAGTCATGCTGAGCGTTATGTGTATTAACTGTTTCGTTAGTAAGCCGCGAGCAGCAACCACGTAGTCTAAGAAAAGACTCGTCAAACACAGTACTGCTTGAACCGTCATTAGTATTATTTTATTTTTACTTTATATCAAACGGTTAAAAGTCTGAGTGTACAACATTAAACATTTTTTTTGAAACACCATATAAAATAACAGTAAAATCCGTAATTAAAACCTGCCATACATTTAGAAACGTATAAAGGTAAGTTCTGACTGGTGTTTCAACAAAAGTTTTGACTTTAATTATTTTACAATAAAATTTGAAAAATAAAAGAAACAGTTGGAATAATGATAATTTTTTGTTTTAGATAATTTCAAAGTTTTCACATTTTTCCCTTTTAAACGATATTTTTTTTAATTTTTATTTTCCATTTTCTTATTTTCATATTTTCGAAGCTCTACTCAAATAAGTAGTTGAGTCTGACAACGCAAAATGCATATTTTTTCTTTATGTTCACTGGCCTTAAGATTTTTGCCAGTAGTGTGTGTGTATATATATATATATATATTATATGCCTTTTTAAAACAAATTTTTATCCTTATTATAGAAAGGTATTCAGTATAACGAGACAACGTTAACACAAAAAGCAAGCGAAACGTTATAAATAAATAATTTGAGATAAAAAACATTCCAGAATGCAGGTTTCCCAACTTATCTTATATTCCTTTTAATTCATTCATTATGCATTTCAAAACTCTTTTGATATTCAAGGACACACTCTTTAAAGTTTGTTTTTTTTTGTAGTGTATTTATACATAGCAAATTGGATATGCTTTTGGCAATTATAATTTGGACCAGCTGATAGATTATGATGTTGAACGAAAGTCTTCATGGACAATAGGGATAAGTAGGATAGCTTCAGCCCCAAATTTTACTGGACTTTATATGCAAGTGTTAGAACTTAAGCTAGGATAACCAAATTTTCGTTTTCTTTTTATTTGTTTTTCAAAAATGATAAAATCCATGGATATTCACTAATTTCTGGACTTCTCGAGATGTTACCTTTTCCTAGGACCAGACCTGGAGGTAAAATAGATAACAGCAATAAAACGTGTCACTATAACGTGACAGATTTAGCTACCGCAGAAATTAAACGCAGCTCTGTGCGTTAGTCGCAAGTTGCGACTTCCAAACAATCACTTTCCAAGTTTAAATATTTTATCCGCTATATTATTTTTCATTTGTCTCCAGTGTTACAAAATCGATGAAAATAATGTAAACTTGGTAAACTATGTCGGAAAAAAACGGTCTCAGTTTATCACTAATACATGCATTTAGTTCGAAATTTTCATCTGTATGGATTTACAGATATTTTCTGCCGTGGCTGAATTATATATTTCGATTGTAGAATATTCAGTAAATGTATTGGCTCGTACACCCAGGATTTCACCAGAACTGTTACTTAATGATATTTTATGATTTGTTTTATTGAAGAATAAAATTCTTCTGACCACAAAGACGTGAACAAATATCTATTGACCAACAAATATCAGACGTAATACGATGAGACATTGATTTATAAATGAACATGACACTTTCTGCAACATACTGGTTTGATTCATACACCACCACTTGCAACTGGATTGGACATTACACATAGGGTCACACCAGTTTTATCTAGCACAGAGAACGTGAAAAACAATATAGATTTTTTTCTCGGCTACTGAAGGAGGTTTACACCGTGAATTATTAAACAAAAAATATTTCTAGAACGTTTAGAAAGGCAAAGCAGAAGAGAGAAATATATTAGAATTGGGAGTTTGTTTAGCACCCACTTCATGAATTTTCCCGTTACAATTACCTAAAACGGCAAGTCTAGTTTTATATAAATAATCTAAGTCAACTCACAGAAAATAAAGTCGTTTCTATATAGTCTATACACGTTATCCAGAATTTATGTTTATTGTCTTGGTGATGCCTGTTGTAACTCATTTACGACAAAGATATCCAAGTATCTCGATTCCAATCAGCCTTTTAACTTTATTACCTTACAAAATTCTCTAATGCGATCGACATTGTAAATCCACAAAGCTACAAGTTTAGCATTTATAGTTCCAACTGTCAAAACAGTAGAGAAAATTGTGCAGTGACTATAAGGACTTGAAAAATGTATACACAAATTGGATAACAGGGCAGAGCAATCAAACAGTATGTGTACATATATTTCTTTTAGACTAATTTTAATAAGTATAACAGATAAAAAAGGGGAATTCCACTGAAGTTGTGAGAACGTGCTCATATCTTAGTGACGACATTAAATACTCTTTACAATTACAGATACCTAGCTTTGTCCTACAGTCATCTCAAGTCTTCAATACAAAGTGCTATATTAAAGGGTTTGATACCCCCACAACACACACTTTGTTACAATTACTTTTGGTGTGAGTAGAAGAGATATTACTATTTATATTATGGTTGCACTCACTCACTGCTTGAATAAGATCTACTACACGACTTGCAATATCAGTGTTAATTATGTGACACTTGAAACGATTGGTTTTAGTAATTTAGTTGATTAAAATTATAACTGTCAAAAATCTTTAAAATTAAACATATTATATTTTAAACACAACGTTCTTATTATAGTATATAATAACAGTTTTCTAACCACACCATATTTGTCATATCCTTTACCGACCTTGCGTTTCCCAATGTTTGTTGGCTACTTGTCCCTAGTACTGAAGTTATCACTATCCACTTCCAACTTCTGTCAGATCGCAGAGTGGTATTTGATGGTCACTCTTATCACGTACTCACAGCTTCAAAATCAGAATGCAATTTTTTTTATAACTAGACGAAAAATACCGGAACCCTTCACTCTAAGCACTGGGACACTTTCGGTCTAGTTTTAATACGACAACTATATATTTTTAGTGAAATACTTGATGTAACCTCCCAACCACTAGGAGGGAATATTTTTTCTTTTTTAACCTCATGAAGAATCTGTCACATCCAGCTTTGTCATTCAGCAGTTTTGAAAACTGAACGTTCAATTTTGGACCTCATGATGGATCAATGGTATCTGGGTATTTTGCCCTGGAGGGTCAGGTTCTCTTTGACCTCTTCTTCCTTCCTGAATTTATTTTCCCTAACTTTTTGTATGTTAGGTCCTTCTCAGGGCAATGTCCATTTATAGTCTATTATTCACAGTAGGTCAAGTTAGCTTGTAACCATGAAAAGAGACAAAAGTTTCGATTTTAAAACTCGCGCTTTGCCATTCAGAGTAAGGGTATAAAGTAAATCTGTCCCATTACTGTTTTGACCTGCAAGACATCTTTTAGTTCAGAGAATTTACGTTTATAGCTGAGTTAGAGAGTCCAGACTTACAAAGATTTCGATAGACATTTAAAAGATTGTATCAGCAAAAAAGTTATCCAACTTGAACATCCATGATCTTCACGAAAGCTAAATATGGAATATCTAAACTATTTCACTGTGATATCTGTTTTAATAATATGCGAGGAATTTAGTGTTTAGAAAATATTATTACTGTTTGTGGTAATGACATAAACTGACAGAAAAAGTTAAATAGAAGTGTGGAAAATAGCTAAATGTTTAGTACGATAAATAACAGAAAATAGAAGACGCAAGACACTGCTATTGTTAGAAGATATTTTAAAGCGCGAAACACCACTTAGGCTATCTACAGTTTGCTCCAGGTGCAATATAAAATATATACTCGACTACTGACATTCCCTTAACACTTTACCGGTAGAATTCATTTGAATCCTAGTAACCTTAGAATTTAAAAGTGACAAGTGTAAAACGAAATTTTGGTTTTTAAAATATCAACAACGTTATTTCTTATTACCATTGTATTCACTCAAGTAAGTAACTTTACCCTAAAATAAAAGGGATTCCTCAATAGCTGCGACTGTAACGAGATCTCAAGTCTGTCAAGAGGCAGAGCCATGAGTTAAAAGTTTGAATTGGAATAAAAGCTCACAGAGGGCACTTCTATGAACCGTTATGCCGAATATAAAAACGATTTTGTAACTTAGGTAGAAATGAAAATAAATCACGTCATTCTCACGTTTATTAATCACAGCATTTGCTTGCAGAAAATATATATTATCAACTTCTAATGTTCAAAATAGCTTTATCACTCAACAAATGTAACAGATACATAGAATATTATCGACGCTACCCACATGGAACGCACGTGACGTGTAAAAAATTCGCTACTCCAAATGTATTCCTGTCAAGATATGAATGTATCAAAGCTGTTGTGCGTGACTTAGCGTTGTGTGCCAGCACAAACTCGTTTCTTCAATGCAATGGCAAGATTGAGTACATCTTGTAACCACATAATCTTCAGTTTCGTTGGATTGTGGCATATAATCTATAGCATACTTGTATATAGCTATTTTTATTATATCCTTTAAACATACAATGCATCACAATAGAATCTCAATTTTTTTTAGTGGTTATCTGTTGTGTACATAACAAAGTTCGTAGGAATACTGTGTATCTTTAGCAGGATATTAAGTTTTCAAAGAAATCTCGAAATAAGTCCTGGGACTTTTCCGATATTAATTGCTTCACTTCTACAACTGTATATCGCTATTCAACTGTGTGAAAGTGTAATAATATGTCAAACACGCTATACCTGATATATGCAGTGCTGTGAAAGCCTTTTGTCCAATACCAGAGCTCATCAAACTGATTGGGATGAGACAGATATTAGTGATAGTCGAGACGATATTTATATAATCAATTATTCAAAGAACAACTGTTTCGGTGTGAACTAAAGGATTTTGATACTCGTGGTGGGCAGATGACATATGGCTCACTATATTTGTTTGTTTTTGAATTTTGCGCAAAGCTACACGAGGGCTTTCTTCGATAGCCGTCCCCGAATTAAGTAGTGTAAGACTAGATGGAAGGCAGATAGTTATCCCCATCCACCGCCAACTCTTGAGCCACTCTTTTACCAACGAATAGTGGGATTGACCGTCACACTATAAATCCTTCCACGGCTGAAAGGGCGAGCATGTTTGGTGCAGCGGGGATTAGAACTCGCGACCCTCAGATTACGAGTCGAACGCCTTAACCCACCTGGCTTTGGCGGGCCGGCTCACTACGTAGCTTTGTGGTTAGTTGGAAACAAACCATCAATGTTATTTGATTTTCAGATAAATATTTTATTTCGACCGACGTTTTGGTTTATGTCTTGAGAGTCATAGGATACAAACTAATTTAACATAATAGCACTATAAAATAAGACTACCATAATATAACAGATATTAGTTGTTTAACCTGCGACGTTCAAAGATATTAAAAAATGGTTGTAAACCGAAACATCTAGTCAAATAAAAACAAAATAACATTTCTATGAAGTTGCTTCTCGTCCTATTTGAACATGAGTCTCGTCATTCAACAAGCAATGAAACTATTGAAAAGTAATTAGTGATTAACATAAAAAAACAACAACAAAGATAAACTAAAACAAGATATTCCCATCTAAATCTCATAAAGTTTGTCTTAAAACAAAACTACACAATATGCTATTTGCACTTTATCCTCCGTTAGGAATCTAGCCTCGGACTTTAGATTTGTAAGTCTTTAAACTTACCGCTCACCTCTCGGGACTCAACCACAAAAAGGAAAATGGCGAATATTAGAGAAGCACCATGTTTTAGTACAAATAAGTTTTAAATTCTGGATGTTAGTAAGTCCGCGCAAGGGACTTTTCAATCTTCCAATAAATAAGTATGATGTCACAAACAGTTATCTATTTTGAAACAGTAATTTATTTCTAAGTTTTGAAACTATGTAGCAAAATTCGTAACGTTATAATAAAATTGCACACACCCAATTTTTGCACATGAAATAACACAAAAGTCGGATATTACAATTTTCAATTATACACAGTGACAATCACGATTCGTGGAACCTTTGATATATTACTGCATGTGACAGCATTCCATTAAGTGTGCATTGCTTAATATAAAGTTCATGCGTGCGGTTTAACAGTGTTTAAATTAGAGTAGCCATGCAATGTATCAGCAAGAAAACTAACAATAATATTTCACAATTTTAAACACACAGACACAGACTTGAGGATTAGTTGGTTGGTTTGGTATTTCATGGCACAGAGCAACTAGGCTATCTGCACCAGACATCCGGTAAAAAGTCAAAATTAAATTTATTAAAATTCGTAAAAAGAAATCAAGGAAAAGAGAACTTTAATTTTGTCAATTAAAAACATAAATAGCGTTAAATCTAATTTTCATTTCTAGTTTACAGCAGTAAGAGAAAAACTACAGTAATACAAGTTGAAAAGGACTTTCTGGAGCATACTTTTAATTACCATAACTTGCCACAATGTCTAACGGGTAAGTTCAAATATCAGCGTCAGACACCTGAAGTTGGACTTTCCATTCCTGGTTTCGAGTTATTTGACGTTACGGCCATTTTCTAATTTCAAATCGAACAAGTTGTACTTTAATTCTTAAAAAGGAATCACATTAAAAAAAATCTAATTTAAAAATTAAATAGCATTAAAAAATTAATGTCTTTTAAAAACTGTTTTTAGTTTTAAGATGGACAGTGTCACCATCGTCAATGACACTGTCTAAAGTTATGGACAATCCTTGGGACAAAATATGTTTTAAATGGTGCTGTCGTTGATAGTCGTAACGACAACAAGACAAAATGTGGCTGCTTGTGATCTGAGTGTTACACAGGCAACTCACTGGTGCCTCAGTCCCATGAAAGAAAACGATGAGTTAGAAAACTCTGACCAATGCGAAGTCTAGTTCGGACAACCTTCTCTTTCCGATCATTACGGAAACAAGACGGCTAAAGTCCAACAGAAGTTTTATTCGGAAAAGCTTGTTTTCATGTTGCTCACTCCAAGTTGACTCCCAACTGGCACTCAGCTGAGCCTTGAATGATAGTGATAGTGCCATAGCCGACAGATTTGGCTGTAGTGTCGGGGAGCCCGTTCCTGCGAATACCAATGTTGTCTGGATAGAAGTAGATGTTAAAAAGAAGTGGGCCTGTCGGTTTTGAATGTCGGCGATAACAGGGTGAGAACTAACGTGAAGTGATTCCAGGGCCAGTAGAGAACTAAGCGATTCAGTAAAAATAGAGCAATTTGAGTACAGCTTAGCTTCTGTGTGACCCAGGGCAAGTGAAATGACATACAGTTCAGCATTAAATACAAAAACTGCAAAGATGATTCTGTGTGCATCCACCGAACCACAGCAAACCTTGGCAGAGCCCACAGAGTCACCTGATTTCGAACCATTCGTATAAATGGGAATGGAAGGATGGTTCGAAAAATGTTCAGTAAATAACAGACGGTAATTCCAATCGGGAGTATCTATTTTTCTCAGGTGACTTAAAGAAAGGTCACATTTCGGAATACAAATAAACCATCGTGGAAGGGCTGACCAGTGGATATAACAGTGTTACCAAAGCACAGATCCAATTCATCCAACTGTACCTGGATATGAAAGCCAAAAGGAACAATAGCAGATCGCAAATCGTCTGTTCTGAAAAAGAATGACTTAACGAGGAAGAAAACACAACCCTTGGTGGAATGCTGTCGTTAGGGCCGAAGCTTCGAATCATACAATATAGGCAGTTGCAAACGGCAGAGATGCAAAGGATGTTCATGAGACTCTGGACTGTGGAAGTGCAAAAAGCCCCTGTAAAGAGCCGAAGTCCCAGATGATGGAATCCACCATCTTCAAGGCCGAGCCATAGATCAATGATCCACAGTCCAATTTTAATTGGATAAGAGCACGATATATCTTCAGCAAAGAACAGCATTCCGCTCCCTAAATAGTGGAAGAGAGGACATGGAGGATGTTCAGTACTCTTGCACATTTGATTCGTAGCTGTGTGGTATAAAGATCAACTTACAGTCAAAGATAAGCCACAAGAACTTTGTCATAGAGACCACTGACAGCACAACACCGATACGGAGTTCAGGATCAGGGTGAATACTCCGTTGGCAGCAAAAGTGCATACAAACAGTTTTAGAGAAAGAAAAGTTAAAGCCGTTTGCTGTGGTCCACTTCAGTAAACGACTGAGGGCAGTCTGCAGCTGCCGCTCAATATACCTCATGTTCAACGATTGACATGAAATGTGAAAGTCGTCGACGTAGAGCCCGTTTGCAACAGCAAAAGGGAGTTGTTCAGTGATGGCATTAATCTTTATACTGAAAAGTGTGACACTCAAAACACAGACCTGAGGAACACCAAGTTCCTGTAAAAGGAACCGGAAAGTGTTTGAACCCACACACACTTGGAATCGCTCACCCATTAAATCTTTATTTAATAAAAATGGGCAACTGATCATGTATCCCATATATATGGAGGTCTCGCAAAATGCCATAACTCAATGTTGTATCATAAGCCTTCTCAATGTAAAAGAATATTGATACAAGATGTTGTCATTTGAGAAAGGTTTCTTTGACGTTTCAAGTCGAATTAGGTGGTCCATGGTGGACAGCTGTTTTCGCAACCCACACTGGATGGGAGAGAGGAGGTTGTCTGATTCGAGGAACCAAACAAGACGAACATTGACCATCCTAAGGTGTTACAGAGACAGCTCGTCAAAGCAGCTGGACGGTAGTTTGAAGGAATTTTGTGATCCTTCCCAGACTTAGAGAAAGGTAGGGCAATAGCCTGGTGCCAGGTATCAGAAACAACATTCTTCTGCCAGATCCAGTTAAAAACAATAAAAATAGCAAGAGACGCAGAAGATAGATGGCACAGCATCTCGCAATGTATATAGTTAGGTCCGACTGATGTACTGCCAAACCGATGAAGGGTCAGTTTGAGTTCCGCCAAGGGGTGATTATAGTCACAGAAACAATCAGCTTGAAAGAGGTGATCACTCTGCCCGAGTTTTGATGGGTAAGAAGGTAGAGGATGAAGCAGAAGTGCTAAATACCCAGCAAAGGGTTTCACCTAGAGTATTGGCGATGCTCCAAGTATTAGCTACTTCCCAACCATTAGAGAGGAAGATCGAGATGGGGACAGAATTATACAGGGTGGTCGCTAGAAAAGCGGAAAATTTGAAAGTCAGATGAGATCATGAATAAAATGCGTGCTTACTCATTTCTATTTTGATTTCTTTACATCATGAATAAAATGCATGATTTTAATATCATAAAATGCATTTTGAGCATCTATGAGTGTAATATAACATATGCCTTTAAAAAAACATTGTAAAAGTTATTCTTTGTAAAAATAAATAGCTGTTTGACAAATTTTCCGCTTTTCTAGCGACCACCCTGTATTACCCACTGACCTTTCGAATCTTGTCACACATGACTTTAGAACTGGTGGTAGAAGATATGCTGATAGTGAACTTATCCAAGATTCCTTCTGGCTTTGACGTCTTACCTGCTGGAAAGAGATGCACTTCGAGAGAATGAGAAATATCTACGAAAAGTATCCCAGGCACGTTTTAGAGCCTTCCATGTCATGTGGCAGGCAGGATTCTACCATAAACGAGGATATCGTGAAAAATGTGTCGAGGTTTCAGGAATACATTGAACAGCCGCATGTATAATATAGTCAATCACTGATGCTATGGAGTCGTCTATTGATGGCAGGATCAAGTCCTGTAAGAGCAGTGAAAGAGAGCCATTTTGTCTGATCCAGTTTCCACCTGGGCACGAGGGTCGGGTGGCATCAACCACAGTCAGTCTCTCTCAAGATTATAGAAAAATGATCACTGCCTCGTGGATTATTGTCACCCCTCCAAGAAAAATGGGAGAATAATGAAAGGGAGCAAATTTAGAGATTAATAGCAGTAAAAGACTGACTAGGTGCATGGATCTTGAGGTTTGCTAGAATGAATGTTAGAGAAAGAAATGGGTGTTGATGTTGACTAATCAACTTTTTTAACCATAAAGATAAAAAAGTCATGGTTTTATAATTATTATTTTGGAGGCACAGAGAGATCCGTGTCTACTCCCACTGTAGAAGTGGAGCAAAGTGTAGCAGCACTTTCGAGCTCATGTGTTGAATCATCTTCAAATTCTCCACCTCTTTTTCTTCCAAGCACTTAGGGAGAAAACGAAAGTAGGATGGGTAAAAGCCATTGCAATTAACACAATGAAGGTCCATCTCATAGCCATTGTGGTCCTAGCCACCACAAGCACACGTCAAGGAACCACGACATGATCTCTTTGAGTGATTAAACCACTGACACTGGAAACATCTTAGAGGGTTTGGAATGTGTGACTATACGTTGCAATTAAATTAACCTGCCTTGATGGTGGCAGGTGGAGACAGTGATGTAAATGTTAAAATAAGGGCATCATCATTCCATCTTTGCGAGTGAAGATACACATCACTACAGAAACTCCTTGGATGTAGAACCAGTGAGGATCTCTGACTGGGGATGTTCTTCAAATCCCTCTCAACAATAACTCATCGTGACAAATTCAAAGCAACATGGGGCATAACCTCAATGGGTATATCCCCAATCGCCTTTGAACGTAAGGAGTTCACTGTGTTGAGATATGGATATTTACGCCAATATGTCACCAGAGCAAAGGTTTTTGACTGACTCTGGAGAGCCAAAAGTTCCTCTGATCCTTTGTGGATAAAAAAGGGAGACATTTGCCCTAAAGGTTTGTCTGAAAGAGAATGTAATATAAGAAAATGAGGTACAAGTGTTCCATATGTTCAAGATTGCTGCTCAGTATCTCCCAGACGTGTTCGTTTACATGTGGACTGTTTTTCATTATTTTATTTAAGGGTTTCGTGAGCACTATACCCAAACACCAGCATGAGAAACAACATTCACAACACCTGTTGAGAACATCCAACACTAGTACTTGGTTAATCCTAGCCCAAATGGACCAGCCGATTGAGACACCCGAAGGCCGTCCGTCTACAGAAATGTAAGGCCAAAGTAGTGTGTTAGGGTTGGACACTTTAAGTACAAGGGTCCTCTCCTCCCCTTCACAAGGCACCAGCACGTCAAACACGTGGGTGGATGTTTAGATCGCAGAGAAGATAAACTGAAAGAACAAAACCTTCCCTGGAAGGTTCCTTCACCACGCAATTATTTCGTAATTCAAAACGTGCAGGCCTTAGTGGACACGACAGAAGAAAGGCATATAATAGACGATCGTAGTCCTCCTTCAAATAGTACATTCACAAATACACTGTATTACGACAGTTTTAATACGAAACTACACATTGTTTGTTGTTGTTGTAAGCATTTATTTTTATTCAAAACATACACTAGATATTCCAATTAAGTAATACACACCGAGGGGCAGACTTGAGGATTATGAATAAATTTTATTTCCATTCCAATTTGCAACAACATAAAGATTTTGCATACTTCAAGTTGAATGTGAGGTGTAGAAAAGATTATTTAATAAAATATGCTGTGTAAATTGTTTATCAAGTATCTTAAGATGGAGTTCAACCAAGTAATTTCCAATCTTTATGATTGTGACTGGATGTGTATCATCTTGTAATGTTAGCTTCGTAACATGTATCGCCTGATATTTTCTTAGCTTCGTTATCATACACATGCAGGGGCTGTTTGAAGGAGTTTGGTTACCTGATGTAGAGTAAATTATGTTTATATAGTTTTACCGCAGCAACTTATAGTATTCATTTTTTTCTAAATAATCTTCATTCTTCTGATGAAGTACAAGCAGTTTTTGGTTCGAGATAGTTGCATGTCCTTAGACCCCTATAGCTTTAGCTTACGAGACTGATGCCAATATTTTCCCTCACTTGGCTTCATAACTAGGTATGTACATAAATAACATCAGAAACCACATGATACATAATACTGCAGCTTTCAACTGAAACTTCGTCTAATGTTTGCGATTAATTTGTTTGTTGAATTTTACGCAAAGCTACTAAAGGGTTATCTGCTCTAGCCATTCCTAATTTAGAAGTAATAGATTAGAGGGAAGACAGCTAGTCAACACTACCCATCACCAACTACAGGGCTACTACTTACGAATGAGTTGGTTTCACCGTTACATTATAAAGTTCTTAGTGGTGTAATTCCTTACATGTAGTGGTTTGTGGAGATTACAGAAGGCATAATAGCTGACCGTAGTCCTCCTTCAATTATTACACACACAGATACACAGCGTTACGACAGTTTCAATACGAAACTACACATTGTTTTTTGTTGTTTTTATTTTCATTCAAAACATACATTAGATATTCCAAATACTTTTTACGCCACCAAGGCACAAATTCTATAACTAGAATATTTATGAAAACGACACTAAATATGATTCTTGAAAAAAATTAGTGTTGTGAGCGAAAATATAATTATTATTTGGCACCTGCATATCCCTACTGAATTTGCACATTCCAATTCACACGCAGTTAAAACTTTCAAGAAATACTTAAGGCAGATGAAGCCTTGCCTGCAATCCCATTAAACCAGGTGGTAAAAGTGTGATGTCAACAAGTGAATAACACTAAACACCATCCTTACATGTACGTTTATTAGGAAGATATTTTATAACGAAGTTCAACAAAAAAAAATGAACAAGGAATGAATCAGTCCCATGATACAACTCAACTTTTTAAATGGTCACATTGCCATCTATTGTCAAAAATACGAATTTAAATCGAATATACACATATTCATGAATATATATTTTATGAGAATTACAAAACCAACAAATGCTTAACACAGCATTTCCTTACTCTGTATTGTGTTTAAAATAAGTTTTAGACAACGAGAACAAATGTTGAATACGTGACGCATAATGGCCAATGAAATACTATAAATTCAAATTCCTTTAATGATGGTGATATCTATGTAAATACGATCTACATAGTAGTGGGGAAACATCTAGATCAGATTTAATTTCTCTCCAAATGCTTTGCAAGAGAAATATAAATATTGTCAAAAATTATTCAGAGAAGATACAAGTGTTAGAGTCCACTATTTCTCGCATCTAAAACCCCCATTTACTGGATGCAATGTAAACAGAATATAAACCCAGAAAAGTAGTTACTGTTCTTGTTCATTTAGATCCTACTGAAGTGTTCATGTATGTATGTTGCTATTTAAAGGACAGAACAGCAAATTTCAGAAAATAAATTTAACTCATCACTCTACTAGTTATTCTGTAACATACTTTTTTGTTTTAGCATGGTTGTCTAAAATTTATTGATATTCTAAAACCTTATTTAATTATTTAAATATATATAAAGCAAAAATTTAAAGGAATATATATTTTAAAAAAAAGGCTTAACATCACAAAAAAATAAGTTCTTATATAAAACTTGTAACATCTGATGTTTTAACTTGTTTTATAATAAATGTCTGTATACAGAACTAACCTTTCAAATAACACAGAAAATATGAGGGAGTATCTGAAAGTTAAAAAGTTACTATTAGGTTACAACAAAAGTAATAAATTATTTACTAACCATTAAACAACTTAAATTTAATGTTGTCATAACATTAGAAAATGCTGTTTATAAAATCTGATAATGATTTATTAACTAATGACTCATGGTGTAATTATAAACATATTTTGGATCAGGCCTTGACATACAACAATCTGTTTATAGCTGTCCATTTCTGCAGGAGTCAGTGAAATAACCTGATCACTGATTATACGTATCAATATTTAAAAGCTTTACTTAAACTCGTGTTAATAACAAGACCTTTCTTTTTCACAATGTTAACCCTTAGTAGTTATCATCATACTATCTTAAGACGTATGTTATCCTGCTAAAAGATCTAAAATTTTTACTTCATAATAGAAAACATTCCTTTTTAATTTTAATAATACAGCACCTGTAATTTCCTTTTCCAAAAATCACACTTTATTAGTATTCTGTAAAAATAAAAAATTGTACACTATATGCAGACACACCATCACCAATCACTTATGTACAAATAGGAACTTAAAGTGTTAACACTTATGCTGCTGACTAATTTAAAGGATTAATATAGAGTAAATATTGTAAAGCTTCATGTATCACAAGAGTAACATGAGAAAAAAAAGGATATATTGGTGAAAAGACAACATAAATACTTCAATACTCTGAATAATAACAATCACCCAAAATATTAATTTTATTAGTGAACAGATACTAATCACCAAAACATTCAGGTGATTTTGGTTAAAAGAAAATTAGGCTTTATTCCAAATGTGAATTTTCATACTCTCATTCACAACTTAAGATTACAGATTACAGAAGAGTTGTGCTGAATGTGAAGGGAAGATAACATGTAATGGTAATATCATTCATATATTCAGAATGCTCAACCACATGATAACCAAATATATTTTTGGTTTTGACAATACCCTATGACTAGATAAGCAACTTACAGTATACCTTGATGCAATTTAAAATATCCAAAGAAACTTAATTTTCATAATTTAGCAATGATAACAGCTAATGTTTCCACACTAATTGTGCATTTCATTTTTGTCATTTTACTGTGTGCTATTTTGAAATATTTCATGCACTTTTACGCATTAAAAATCTTGTCACAAAATATACTGAAATACAAGTATTTACAGATTGTACCTTATAAAGGGCAAAACCCAAAACTGGCTAATATATTCTATTACACCTTAATCCATCATTAACAGTCATGTTTAAAGATAAAACTTTAAACACACAGTGAGGACAGTTAAACACACAATTCATTACAATTTATGTACGAGCTTTTGTTGTCACTTCTAACCCTACAGTAGTACAAACTTTCTTACCAGTGTGCTATTCACATTCACTTAATTCTGTCAAACAAATAGTTTTGAATTAGTTCCTTTTAAGATGTTTTGCAGCACATTAATCATAAAGAAACAACACAGTCAATTTTGAAAAATAAGATCTTCTTCCTTAAAGACTGAATTAGGAAGCATAGAAAAAGAGGTCCCCCTCTTAAGAGACCTGGATTATCAGATTTCTTATTTTTCTAATTTTAGCTATTTTTAATTTTACACAATTTTTCAGAAGCATTAGGATTGGATATTAAAGAAATATATTTAAACATTTAATGTAATGTGTTAGAAATATGCAGAATACACATTTCAGGAAGTACATAAAATCTTAAACTGACATTTTCTAAATGATTTTGCTTTCATTTTCTTTGGGAAGTGTATTGTCAATAAGCTAAAAACATTGCCTTGTACAACACTGTGGCACCATGCTCAAACAATAGGACAGTAAATTACCCATTCTGTACAAAATACAAGTGTGAAGAAAATCCAAAGATACAGCTTATTATAACTTCCATAAGTAATCAGCTCTCTTGGCATATTTGTTTCCTATAAGAAAAATAAAAAACTTTTGGGAGAGCAAATAGTATATTCTTTTTATAAACACACAATTATGGTTGCTGAAAATCTCTGTTTAAAATAACCTAAATTAAGGAAGTTAAAAGACAAATCTTTGGTAAATAAGTCACATGTAGGAAATTGCAAGGCACTTATAAAGTACAACAGACAAATCAAAACTTCTTTTCTGGGTCAGATAAATTAATTTAGGAACTACAACTCCATCTACAAGTGATGCTGAAATATACGATGAACTGAAGAAATGAAATAGCTAACACTAACATTTGATTAAAAGACAGTCTTCACAGTGAAGTTTGTAACATTTTGAAATTAACAATATGCAATCATGCAGAGTTTGAAATAATAATTGAAATTTGGTTAAATATAAAACACGCACCATTTCCTCTAAGCAAAATAGTTATTCAATGTTATAACAAAAACAAAATAAAATGTCTGTTAAGAAGCACAACTTAAGTATAACAGCTGATAAAAATTGAGGCATTAGAATATTAGCAGCTAAAGAATTGCAGTATATTAGTGAAATGTAATAAAAGGCTACTCTAAAATGTGAAGCAAGTTATTACACACTATACTATAAAGTCACATTTATCTGAATAATGTTTTGAATACAGTAATATTTCCAGTAGAAAGCAGCAACTGCAGTTCAACTGTTTTAGTTACGTATAATCACGATGTGCTAAAAACATGTAGGTCCAAGAAGTCTTGATAAAAATGAAATAGAAACACTTATGGTTATGTATAATTTACAGTAATTTCTCTGAGCAACCTTTAATTTCGGTAATAATAAATTTCTGGTTTGGCCTTTTTCTATATTTCTCAATGATGTAAAAACCACCATCACAAATGCCATTTCTCAGCCACTTTGACGTATCTCAATGGCTTGAGCATGAATGGTGGCATTCATGTAAAACTTCAATAGTCTGTGTTTTCTCATATAGCAAGTCACTGTACTCCTACCTACACAGTTAATATTTTACCCTTTATATATGCAAACCCACACACACACACACACACACACACAGAGAAAAATTCACTTTACGAAAATTTACTGACTTGCAGAAATGAAACAGAATATCAAACTTCATAATGTCCAAAACATTCAACAGGTTGTGTTAAATATGCCAGCTCAGCTAATTTAATTACAAGTCTAACATATCAAAAATGTTTAGAAAGGAATCAACTTATTATCTAATTGTACTGTTGATAAACACAAATGAAACACAGCTATGACTCAAAGTATAATCTTAAAGTAATTTTCTATTACAAGAACTATTTTTTGTTCTTGTTGAAAAATTTACTTGGTTAGTTACGAATTTATTTAAAATTTGTACCAAAGTTTATTTGATGCTAGACATCATAAAATAATGTTCTTAAAATTTTACTACTTTCTTTCCAAAAACCACAAAATAATTACAAAATATACTTTTTCACCACATATCCAAAACATCTCTTCAAAAATTAACAAAAGTATTTAATTTATGACTAGTGCAAGTAATTTAACATAAATAACCCATTTACTGTAAGACAGTTGTTTTTTTGTCACTGTGACTACTGTTTGTTGATAACTTCCTAATATCAATTTAAGTTTACAAAAAACAGAATTCCACATTTCAATTTTACACAAGACAAAGTTTGTTCATAATATCAACAAAATTATGCACAACAACTGTTGATACTGTGGTTATGACATTACATATTACAATCCGAGAGATTGTTCAAAACACTACAGGAGTTTGTTTGTTTGTTTTTGGAATTTCGCACAAAGCCACTCGAGGGCTATCTGTACTAGCCGTCCCAAATTTAGCAGTGTAAGACTAGAGGGAAAGCAGCTAGTCATCACCACCCACCGTCAACTCTTGGGCTACTCTTTTATCAATGAAAAGTGGGATTGACCGTCATATTATAACGCCCCCACGGCTGGGAGGGCGAGCATGTTTGGCACAACTCGGGTGCGAACCCGCGACCCTCAGATTACGAAGCACACGCCTTAACGTGCTAGGCCATGCCGGGCCTCTACAGGAGTTATCTAATTTTGTTCTTTTCTTTAAAATTGCAATAGTTAGAGCACATTGAGTCATCAGAAAAGTAAATTTGACAGAAAAAAATCCTCAAATGTGTTATTTTTACAAATTCATAAACATTTAACTGATTATTATTTCATAATTCTATTTCAATTACAAACAGTTCTATAACATTCATTTTATGTCTGCTCTTTCTTACTTTACTAGATTTTCCTACTTTACAGTTGCAATGCCTCACGTGACGTGGTGTAAAGTCCATTATATTTTTATCACAGCATTTCAATTTATTATTATTTTATGATCCACTTACTTTAATTTCAAATAAGGTTCTAAACACGTCTGGGATGAGTGTAGCCTCAGAACTAAGTATCTTAAATCTGTAGTATCAAATTCCATTGTAAAACTTTCCCACACAAAATTTTATCACCAGATCCTAAAATTTTAATGTCTATTGTAAAACTAGCAAGTTTGTAGACCTTGCAAGAACATACTATTTGTATGTATTCTGGCACTAGCCAACTATGGTGAACACAGGTTAATTTTGTTTACCATGGTTGGTGAATTTTGGTTTTCTATTTTGTCCTGGTTCATTCAGTGCAGAATTCTGGATAGTTATTTCACTTTATTTTATAAATAAAGTTAATATTATGTGATTCTATGCAATTATTATTTAATAGTTATCTTAATTTAGGGATTGATTTAGGAGTGAATTTGAAATCAAGTAGAACTAAATGTTTAATGGCAAATTTTCTGCATTAAGTTTCTGAACTGATTTCAGGTAGTAATGGTAAAACTGCAGTGTAATTTTGTGTGGGTTTTTGATGTACTAGATACAATTTTGTTTGAAAGTTGAGTTCTAAGTTTTTGCTCAGGTGGTTTTGTGGTAATTTGTTGGTGTGAATGCAAGAATGCTTTATGAAGTTGATTTCTTCATTTATATACTCAGTTGAGCAAAGTCTGAAAGTGTATCTATAAGAATTTTAGTACTTTGATGTTTTGTTTGGATTTATGGGTGGAATTCCAGGGGATGCAGAAGCCTGTACAAGTTATATTTTCATAAATTTTGGTTTTTAATTGTTTGTCAGAGCTAATACTTCTGAGGTTAAAAAAAAAGTATCTGTTTGTTATTTTTGTGTTACAAAAGTAATTGACATATCTTTACCAGTATAAAGGAGAATAGAGTTCAGATTGTATGGCATTTGTTTCTATTTGGACCATAAATATCTTGGTGAGAACAGGTGAAAGAGAGTTGTTCATGTTTAAACCATCTGGCTGAAGAAAGTTTTTGTTGTTGAAAATAAAAAAAAATTGTTTTGTTTTTGTGAATTATAAAAAGGAAACAAAGTGTACTAGTGATGTGAATTATTTAAAGTATTGGGATCATTATAGTATATGTCAAGTGATATATTACAAGTTTCTTTAATGGGAAATTCAGGGAAAAGTGACAAAGCCAACAGTGATCATTAAATCTTTAGGGTTTGGCTGGTTTAACCCTTTTGCAATGGATCAAGGGTGAAAGGACATGTCATTGAATTTGTTGACTTGCATTCAAAATTTTATTGAAGTACTATTTTATAAATGTATGTCAGTAAGTTTGGTATCAAATCATTCATTATAATTGAAACTTTAATATTATATACAAATAATAAAATCTTAACTTCAAAGTAAAATTTAAAGAATGCACATAAATATAGATTTTTATGAGTCAAATAATACATTGAATGCAGCACTGGTTACAATTAAAGTGTTTTGATAAGAAAATACTAAATTTACAGTTTTGTATGAACTAGAAACTCAAATTACCAATATTTATGAGCTAAAATATAAAATAAAAAATCTCAAATCTTTTTAATTTTGCTGAGATATGGCTTATGTACTGAATCAAACACAGTGGCCTTGTTCACTTCTTTTCAGTTTTGAAAATGGTCCCTTATATACTCTTACTTCAATCTACAACATGTGAATAATCAATTAGCAGTTTAAGATCTCCCCTCTTGTGGTTTCTACTAAAAGTGTACCATGCTCTTTCAAATGAAGATTTTAAGGAGGCAGGTTATTTCTTTAGACTGCTCCAAATCTCTCTCTCTTTTTTTATTATTAAAGACCTCATTACAACTTAGTTACTAATCTTGTTAAATTATAGTGGAATTCTATGGTACAGATATAGTAATTTATTACCTTTTGGCTATTGAAGTGTGTGTGTGTGTAAAATCTGGAACAAATATTTTGTTTCATATCCTCTATCTGTTAAATTTTAAAAGGCTTACCAACCTATGTCTAGCAGCAATTGAGTTTAAAGCTTGTAGCAATAGAAGATTATTGTTTGCTCTACTTCTTTATTTATTGTTCTATGTTAAGAAAAATAAATTTAATAACTTATTTATAAATAGTAATAATTATGTACATATATAATGTATAATAATTGAAATGAGACTGTATATTACAAAATACCAGTTTATTAAACATAGCCAAGCCAGGGTCACTTTGTAAAACCTAAAGATTAATTTTACATTATTGGACATTACATGAGTGCATATCCACCATGTCAGTGCAAGTTACGTAATGTTAGTCAGGCACCACTGGAAGATCAATAAAAAACAAACAAATACATAAATTATATATGACTGATGCTACTAAGACTAAACATTTGTGTTTTTATTTTATAATATGTAGTCATTCTAACAGAAATAAAGCATAATTCATACTTCCTAATTTTTGACTGTGGTTAAAAAGTTAGTCAAATTGACAGATCTCACATAGTGTACAGATAATAAAAGAAAATATAATGTTTTACTGAAAACAAACATTTTGAAATTAATTTATGCATGGCTTAAAGATTACAAGCAATATTTGACATGTTTGGAAAGAAAAATAGTTTTAATCATAACATGAAATCACTTTGCACTCAGGCCAATAATGGAACAAATTCAATATTTTTGCAAACAAATCTTCAGTAAAAATGCTACATTGAAATATGAATACTACATCAAAAGTTATAGTACCAATACTAAACTTGTGCAAATGTTTATATAAACTCTTGTATATTATACAGAGCCCACTGTGAAAGGGTTAATGTGTTTCTGAAATTAAAGATATCTTTAACGAGGGATCTTACAGATTTTTTGTAAGGAGTGAAAGCCATGCTATGTATTTACCAATATTATTGTTAAATGAGTCACAAATGGATAGCAAATGTCATACAAGGTAGTCTTGATTTAGTGGTGTGGGAATACCATAATGTTGTGGTGTGCATGAGGCAGTTCTTTACCTAAAAGTAATGATCTAATCAGAGTCTGGTCAGATTGACTCCATAAACTCATAAAATTGTAGTTCAATACAATTTTGAAGAAAAGTCAACAAATGCAACAACATGGCCTTTGATTCACGATCCTTAGTGAAAAGGTTAATTTAAGAAGTATTTACTGAGTTTCACTGAAATAAGCATTGAACTAAGCATAATATTTTCCATTTTTAAAATAACATACTTACATATTTCTATAGGCATCTTAGTTTAAATTGTAAACAGTTTTATGATGAACATCATATAGTACTGCATCCTCTTCATCATCATCACTTTTATCCAGTGGTTGCATTTCTACTTCTGAGCCAGATGATGTGATGAGACCATATTTCCTTGACTTGTTCTTCCTGCGGCGTGACCTTGAAAATTTAAATTTAAAAAGTTGCACTCATGACAAAAATTTTCATTAAGAATAAATACTGAAAAATAAAATTAATTTTACACACTTTCATATTTTCTGAAAAAAAGATTAAACAAAAAATTGTAAAATGAAAGAAGTCAGATGCAATGAGGTACTGTTAAATATTGAAGCAAAGAGACATATAATGCAGCCAAATCTAAGACTAATGGACAGCATTAGCAATAGCCCTGAGATCAATAAATAATTTATCATTCTTCAAATATCAATTTTACTAAAAATCATCTTGAGATTGACAGACAATGTATGCTTTAAACACTACAAACACAGTTCTTATCACAAACAATGCTCTTCTCTTCATTCCAATTCTGATCATTTTACATAATGACTGGTATAACTAAGTCATACCAGCTTGTTGTAATAGAATTTTCAGGTTATTGGTTTACACTCAAACATTATATCACATATCTACATTCCAAAATTGAGGGGTTCCTGTTTGTATTAATGGAATGGAGGAGGGGTGTGAATAACCAATCAACCTGAAATGAAATTTATTATAGAAAAAGAAGTCATCAAAGAGAACATCCAAGATACTCTATCTTATAAATTACATGTGCACACTGCGGTGATCAGGAATACAAGTACATACAAACAACACAGGTAAGAGCTAAGGATGTTACATACGCCCATAGTAACGACACATTGTGAAGTTAAAAATCAGGTTCAAAATGCTATTCTGATTCTTTAAAGAAAGAAGATGCCTTACAGCTCTTTTCAAATTTATTCCATGTGTTACATGTAAGACCAGGAAATTGAAAAATAGTGCTTTGGTAGCACTAAATTATTTTATTAACTCTTTAAACCTGAGTGCATGCTACCAGCATCCAGCTAAAGTTTCCAATTTGTCTGTCAGGTGGTGACAGTGTCCAACAAAAGTTATATCTGTTAGGCTGAAAATTGTTCTAAACCAAGTTATAATCCACAAAATTAAGAAAATTAGAGATTTTACTAGGGTACAGTGACAGTTGTTAAAAATCATGAAAAATATGACAGGTTTAAAGAATTAACAAGCATTTATATTAGTTCAGACTGAGATAAAATTAGGAGGATGGTCAGTTGACTGGTCAAATACTATCTACTGAAAGCTCATTTCTGAATCACTTTGAGAAATATTTCTAGTGCTAAATGTACATGAAAATGTAAACAATTGTTAGATGCAACCACTTCATACGGCCATTTAAAGTGTGCATAACCAACATTCAATAATCTACCTAACCTGGAAATGGTAGTAAAAGAGATAATAACAAACGTATTCATCAATACATCCACACCAAGTTGGCAAGTACCAAAACATTGCATCAAGTTACCATTATTGGATTCGTGGATGGAATATTTTTTAACTAAAACAAAAACTTTGACAATTTTTGGTGATAGTTTCTACATTTTTACCTTAAGGTTATATGAACAGCACTTCTTTAACAAGTCTTTTTTTGTCTAACTTCACAACTTTTAAAACACAGATATTCAGCAAAACTCCAGTATCCTAATTGAAGAAGAAAGTAGCCCCAGCATATCTAGTGGATTAACAGATGGCTGGAGTAATAGTCACATTGAAGAAGTAAAAAACTTTATAACAATGATTTACACAGACAGACTTGTTCATTCAACAACTTCAAAAGCTCTTGATACTCTGTAAAGTACAAATATGATCAGTTATAAATGCCATTACTGAAATAATCAACAGTGCTTCCTGCTGTGATAAGAAGCAAAGATAATGGAAAAGCCACTGGGAAATCATGATTTAAAGGTATCTACATCTCCAGCGCAAAGGGTGTGTAGCTCATATAATAGTTATTCAATAATGAAAAGTGTAAAAACATTTACATCGCATATGCACAAGGACCAAAAAAATAAGAAAATCCATTAATCACTTTGATATACATATTATGCCAATAATCCATTTAATCAATATTCAGTAAGCTTTACTGAACCTTCAATGGGCTTCTTCTACTGAGTGTCTCAAAGACCAACATGCAAAAAGGCTTAGCAGTCACCTGCTGTTGAAGAAGCAATTTCTGCTTGTTATCATATATATACTGTGTGCCAAATTCAAACCTCTAACTCTTTGAGCTTGTCACACAATCATCTGAAAAGATGGAAACAGATACAGCTATACCATCTGATGCCAAGGAAAAAAACACTCAATTTATTAAAGCTGAGGAGAAACAATTAGGGGACAACATACAAAATTGTTGCATAATAGGGTTCCACACAGCCAATAAAACAAGCGTATTTAGTACTCCAATATTATCAAAGGGATAAAAATATGATAAAGAATTTTAACAAGAAAGTAACTTTAATATGGCCATGGTTAATTTCAAGTCACAATGATCCACACACTGTTCTTAAAGCACTGGCTAGTTTTAAAACATAAAACAGATCAGTTAACCACAACATCACATGAATGCTGGTTCTACCATGCAATCTTAGTATCACTTTTGATTTCCCCTGTGGAAAGGCCTTACTCTCCTCATATTTTAACCTTCAAGCCAACACAATTTTGCCTACTCCTTGTGTCACTGAGTATTGTAAACAGGTATGAGTTGTTTGGAGAACTGTACACTAAAAAACACAAAACTAACTGAAAGTGGATGAGAAATTGATCACTGTCTGTTATAGTTTCTTAATATTAAAAACCATGAGATAAAAACTCTTGTTTGTTAGTCCAACAATGATAGTGCTTTGAAAATCAAAGGATGGTAACAAAAAGAATACTGAGGAAAAAACAAAAAATCACTATAAACGTGTTAGATATGACTATTTCACTTTAATTTCAGTGAGTGTGTTAAAGTTGGTTATACTTTTAGAAGTTCATTGAAAGTTTGTTTATGTAACTGTTTATGACTCATACAATGTGTTGATCAATAGTTATGAATTAGTCACTGTTATGTTACTGTATCATATTATTACTGCCTTGTAAGTTTTTCTAATTTTGATTGAGTATCATTACATCATAATATTTAGAAATATTTAGAACATTCTAGACCTCTGTTGGAGTATAAATATACTTTAAAAAGTTAGTTTGAAAAACAGGTCTTGACTGAGAGATTGTGAATTTAGACAAAGAGAGTATAGTGGTAGTTTTAAGATGAAATTATTGCAAACTATACTCTTCAAAAAAAAAAACGCAAAAGGGATATTTCTACTATTTTTAATAGAAAAATATGTAATAACGTTACAAGCTCAGAGTATGTGATGTTAATGTGTTAAAGCACTGATTGTCAGACCAAAATGACAATAAAAGTTGTGCACATTGAAAATGGAGGAAAACATCAGATTTTTCACCAAAACACATTCATGTCCAATAAATTTGTTTGAGAGATCTGCATGTTCTGCAAGTGCAACATGTGCAAAATCACTATAAAAGTGACAAGTTCTCAGTTTCCATAGCTCAGTGTTAAGCCACCGACACGCACTACAGTTACGAGATAAATGACTGAAGCACAACGCAACAATGCCATTGGTCGCTTGGAAGCAAACAAATCTCGATCAGATGTTGCCAGAGCTGTGAATGTCCACCCAAGCACAATCACAAGGGTATGGAATTGTCACCAACAACATGGATCAACTAGTAACCGTCCACGATCTGGCAGACCTCGTGTGACCACACCCGCACAAGATTGATACATCTGATTACATCACCTTCAGGATAGGACCATCACTGCAACATCTACTGCCTCAAACATACCAGGGCTGCGTAGGATTTCCGATCAGACCGTATGCAACTGTCAACGAGATTCTTAGGCTCCGTGTGTAACCTATCATGGTGAACATCAACGACGATTTTCAACATGACAACATCCGTCCTCACACAGCCCAATTCATCATTGTCTTCTTGAGACACCACAACATCAACATTCTCGCCTGTCCCTCCAGATCACCAGATTTAAACCCCAACAAACATCTTTGGGATGAGTTGGACCAACATCAGTGACAACCTTAATCGTAGACTCTACCTCAGCTTGCAGCAGCTTTGCAGGCTGAGTGAACAGTCATTCCACAGGATGTGATTCGTCATCTCATCATTTTCATGGGCAGGAGATACCAAGCAGTTATTGATGCTCACGGGAGGGCATACACATTATTGACGTTAAACGTCAACTGGTGAGCGTGGACTTCGCCTTGGCAGACTTTGAATGTTCAGCAGCGAATGTGCAAAGTTTCACCCATGTCATACAGAACTACCCGGAAAAAACTTGTTAACAATATGTCTCAGATTTTGCCTTTTGCGTTTCTTTTTTTGAAGAATATATATTGTAATACCAATACAGGAAGAATAATTCATTATTTCAGTCATTTTCTAAAGCAACCAAATAGTATCTGTTTGGACTTGAACAGAAAAGAGACAAATGTTTAAGGCTAAGGATACAATTGTGATATCCAAAAGTGTAAAAAATATTTGTATGCACATTTGAATTGTTTTAACATATTATTTTAAAAGAAGTGGACTGTGTGCTGTTTATTGTTGAAATTTACCACCAACAAGTCACAGACAACTACTACAAAGAATCTAGCCCACACATAAAAACCTGACATAGATTAAGGTTAAGGGCCATAGCCCAAGGCCCGTAAACAAAAAATGCCTGTTATGAGCTCTAGTTTTATGGTTGTCTTTTTTACCTTAGTTGTAATCATAAGCTTGGTAAAAAAAAATTATTCTTTGGCCTGTCTAACCCTTAATCTGCCACTGCTTTTAAACCTTAATGAGCAGATCCAAACATGATTTTGAGACACTGGTGATCAACTTCATGTATTTAGTTCCTGTATTTATTATCAAAATAATAAAGTCCCAATTTTGTCCACTGTAATTGTTATTAATATAAGAAAGCATTGATTTATCATTTTTCACCATTTCAAGAGATGAAAATAGAGGGTAGATACATATACACCACATAAAATGTGTAAGTTTAGATATGAAATCACATGATTGCTTGGACCCTAAGCTAGTCTCCAACAAAAGTGCAATAAACTTGAGCAGACAGTGAGAAAATAACGAAAAGTACTAAATATGTTACATCATGATATACTACTTACATTACCAATCAATGTTGTGACATGAAAAAGATGGAAAAAATTATTAACACTTGATTGACAATATGATGCAACTTCACTTGCAGGTAATGCTGGGAATAATTCAGGAATGAGCTCTTTAAGTCTGAATGAAGATTTCAAGCAAAAAGAGGGTGAAGACTCGTAGAACCTCTCACAACCAGCTGTGGATGGTTTGACAGATTTAAGTGCTACTACAATCATTATCTTACAGTGTCAGAGGAAAAGAGCAAGTGCTGAGAAGGAAGCAAAAAGAACAGTATTGAGCTAATGTGAAGGAAATAATAAAAGAAGCTAAATATACATCTGAACAGGTTTTTAATAAGGATGAGACAGGGCTCTACTGGAAATAGATGCCCAAGAAAATGTACACCTTCAAACAACTGTCTTAAAAGTTTCTAAAGATCTTGTAACACTTCTGCTTGCATGTAATGCAGCATATAATTTTAAGCCACTTAAAATCTCAGGGCTTTGAAGGGATACTCCAAACTCTTTCTTAGTTATATAGTATTCTAATAATAGAGCATAGGTAACTAGGGTTGTCCTTACTGATTGGTTTACACACATCATTTTTGCCCAGCTATTAAAGAATATTGCATCAAAAAAGTCTACATTATGAAGTATTGCTTCTGTTAGATAATATCCCAGGACATCAAGTGAATTTTGGTGATTTCCCTGAAAATGTACATTTTTTCTTCTACCAAATGCGACTTGTTTGCTGTTACCAAAAGGTTAGTCCTTACTTAAAGGCATGTTGCTCATATTATACATTCAGTTAATTCATCCACACATTAGACAGTGCATTAGGTAGTGGGAAAAAGTTAACTGTTTGAGATTTTTGGCAAGAGTACAATAACATGAACACCATAAATAATCTCTATGCATCACAGAAAGAAGTGTCAGAACAGTTCTTGCTGTTGCATTTGACAGGGATTTAAGAAGAGTATTGGAATGGTTTGACAAAACAATGAGGGGCTTGCTCATGAAGTTGGACACAATGGAGTTGCTTGAGTCATATGAAGAGCCACAATCTAAGAAGGACAATTTTTTGGATGCACATCTTCTACTTAACCTAACTACAAACAATTCAACAAATTGATAAGGCCATATCTATATTCATTGAAAATGATCCAGAAAGGGTGATGTTATTTAGGGACCAAGTTTTTAATAGGAAACAGAATGTTATAAAGATCTTTACCAATAGAAAAATAAATAATTTGGTAATGATGATAATTATGAGAACATCATGAAAATACCTCTGAAGGAGCAGTTTGATGATTTGTATCCTTAAAACTCTAAAGTACCCCTAGCTCTTTGCAGTTTCTTAATTCTTAAGATGTAGTTGCTGATATCATTAGCTTTGTTATCTACTACAAATGTAAAATATTCTGTTGTTTCTAATATGTGAATTATCTGTTTTATCACATCTCCTATGTACTTTGTTGTAAACAGACTTTTCAGTGATTAAAATATCCATTCATTTAGGATCAGAGATTCAAATCTGTTTTATAGTTATCTGCATTTGACCTGGACATTTTTCATTGTGCACCTCAGTAAACTCAAATTTCTTCTCTCTTTTCAAGATTAAACTTAATATTTTCTATTCCTTTAGTTCAGTTATTTTATCATTTCATCAATAACTGCTTCTTACTAGCTATTTCTGCAGTTTTCAACCTCTCACACTTTCTTAAAAGGGCTAGTTCTAAAATTTCTATAGAACCCGAACAAGCATTTCAATCTTGCAGCTTAACTGTATATGCACAGGGTACATCCAGTAGATTAACCCCAGTAGAAAAGGAACTATGACAAGTTTTTAGTCAAATGTACATCTACTGTACATAAAAAATGAAAACCAAATGTGTTACAAACATAAATTGGAAACATCAGTTGTGATTCAAATTCTGAGAAGTCACAGTGCAATGTGAAGAATGGAAAATACTTTGGTCCATTATGCATTTTTTTTTTCAGGATCCTTGCATATTGCATCTGATATTTATTCTTTGGTACCACAAACTATCTTTTAATTGAAAATCAACAATGTAAAATAAAATGAAAACAGAAGGTCCTCACTTTCCATTGTGATTGGATTCATGGAAAATGCTACTTACAGCAAAGCTGATTGATTGATTGATTGATTTAGTGTTTTATGGCACAAAGCAATGAGGCTATCTGCACCAAACATCTGGTAAAAATGTAAAAAAAAATAAATGTAGTCAAAGACATAAATGGAAATGAAAATAAAACAAAAAAGTATAAAACCAATGTTGACACCTAGTCTACAACATTAAGATAGAAGGCAGAGTATAAGAAGTTGTAAGGTATTTACTCTATTAAAAAAGTAATGATCATAACCCGCCAGGAAGACTAACAGGTAAGTTCAAGACCCACCATCAGTCACCTGAAGTTGGTCTATCCAGTCCTGGTTCTGGGTTATGTGTCATAGCAGCCAGTATCAAAATGTAAAAGAACAGAAGTTTTAAAAGACACATAGCAAAATCATAGTAATGAGTAGCCAAATGTCCAGTAAAAAGATAAAAGTCAAGTAAATGGAGTAAAATTTGTAAAAGTAATTGAAGATAAAAGCAAAACGGCAATTAAAACAGAAAATGGCACAAAAAACCAATGTTGACATCCAGTAAACAAAGTTGTAAAGGACTACCCGTAGCAGAATGGTAATGATCATAACCCGCCAGGAAGACTAACAGGTAAGAATAAAAACCACCGTCAGTCACCTGAAGTTGGTCTTTCCAGTCCTGGTTCCAGGTTATGAGTCAATATGGCCAGTACTAAAAAGTAAAGTAGTAAAAGTGTGAAATGATATGCAGCAAAAGTATAATAACAACTCGCCAGGACGACTGATGAATAGTTAAAACAAGAGCATTAGTCACCTGAAGTTGGCCTTTCCAGTCCTGGTGTTGATTTATTTAATGTTCTGGCCATTGTTCAATGTCAAATTGAATGAGAGAGATTAAAACTGTAAAAAAGGAGCCACAATTAAAAAGGTGTTATGAATAAATATGCAACACTTAAATGAGATTAAAAAGATTAATGGCCATTAAAAAATTAAAAACATTATCAAAATGGACAGAGTCACCATCACCAATAACTCTGTCCAATGTTACAGACTGACCCTGGGAAAAAATGTGTTTAAAATATTGGCGTCATAGAGAACTGTAACGATGGCAAGAAAGTAAAATGTGGCTGATAGTGATTTAAGTGTCACACAAACTACACATTGGTGCATCAGTTCCAGATAAAAGAAAACAATAAGTTAAAAAACTGTGACCAATGCCTAGTCGAGTCAGAACAACTTCCTTCCGAACCTTACGAAAGCTAGATGGCCAAAGCCCGATATAGGGTTTTATTTGAAAAAGTTTGTTGTCGCATTGCTCACTCCAAGTGGACTGCCAGCTGGCACGGAGCCGAGCCTTGAAGACAACACCATGGTCCATGTACTAAATAAGCATAGGGGTGATGGTGCTGAAGCAGACATATTTAGCTGCCATGTCTGCAAGTTCATTCCCATGAATACCAACATGGCCTGGTATCCAGAAAAACTGGATTGAAGTAGCTGCTAATGAGAAATGGGCCAGTTGGTTTCAAATATCTGCGAGAATAGGATGTGAGCTAACGTGTAGCGATTCCAAGGCAAGTATAGAACTTAGCGAATCAGTATAAATAGTGCAGTTGGAGTACTGCTCAGCTGCAATATGATCCAGGGCAAAAAATACGACATATAGTTCAGCAGAGAACACAGAAGCTGTAGAGGGAATTTTGCACGCAACTACTGACCCATAGCAAACCATAGCAGAGCCCACTGAATTACCTGATTTGGAACTGTCTGTATAAATGGGAACTGAGTGATTGTTCGAAAGATGTTCATTGAATAAAATACGGTACTTCCAATCTGGAGTATCTGCCTTTTTTAGATGACTGAAAGAAAGGTCACATTTGGGGGCTGTAATAAGCCATGGTGGGATGGGCCGACCTGTGGAATCTGCAATGTTATCCAATGACAGACCCAATTCATCCAATTGCACTCGGAGGCAAAGGCCAATCGTCTGTTCTGAAAAATTACTGCCCACCGAGGAAGGAAAATACATTCCCAGGTGGGATACTTTTGCAAGGAACAAAGTTTTGAAGTATATTGTAAAGATAGTTGCAAACAGCAAAGGTGTAGAGAAGATTCATGAGATTCAATATATATGTTTTGAGCTGGAGAGGTATGGAAGGCCCCAGTGCAGAGTCGAAGTCCTTGGTGATAAATGGAATCCAGCATCTTTAAGGCCAAGGGTCTGGCAGAGCCGTAGACTATTGATCTAATAAAAGCACGATATATCTTCAACATTAAACAGCGGTCTGCCCCCCAACTGGTAGAAGAGAGGACATGGAGGATGTTCAGTGCCCTTGTGCATTTGACCCAAAGCTGCTTTAAGTGTGGTATAAAGGTCAGTTTATGATCAAAGATAAGCTCCAAGAACTTTGTCTCTGGGACCACTGGCAGCAAAACTTCACCGATATGAAGTTCAGGATCAGGGTGAATACCTCGTCGATGGCAAAAGTGCATGCATACAGTTTTGGAGAAAGAGAAATTAAAGCCATTCGTCAGAGTCCACTTCCATACAAGATTGAGGGCAGTTTGTAGTTGCCGCTCAATATATCTCATGTTTGACGACTGACATGAGATGTGAAAGTCGTCGACATACAGCCCATTCGCAATAGTGAGAGGGAGTTGTTCAGGGATGGCATTTATCTTTATACTGAAGAGTGTGACACTCAATACACAGCCTTGAGGGACTCCATGTTCCTGTACAAAAGAAGGGGAAAGTGTCAAACCCACACGAACTTGGAATCTCCTGTCCAATAAAATTTTTTTAGTAAACATGGGCAGATGGCCACGTAACCCATATGTATGGAGGTCTCACAAAATGCCATACCTCCATGTTGTGTCATAAGCCTTCTCTATGTCAAAGAATATTCATACAAGATGTTGGCGGTTGAGAAAGGCTTCTCTGATAGATGTTTCAAGACGAATTAGGTGGTCTGTGGTGGAGTGCTGTCGACGGAACCCACACTGAGTGGGCGAGAAGAGGTTGTTTGATTCAAGGAACCAAACAAGAT
The DNA here is from genome assembly GCA_011833715.1 of Carcinoscorpius rotundicauda. Classification (NCBI taxonomy): domain Eukaryota; kingdom Metazoa; phylum Arthropoda; class Merostomata; order Xiphosura; family Limulidae; genus Carcinoscorpius; species Carcinoscorpius rotundicauda. The sequence continues at coordinate 40,177,929 of CM022399.1, forward strand.
GTGCATTAACCATCCTTTCTAAGGTCTTACAGAGACAGCTTGTCAAAGCAATTGGACGATAGTTTCAATGAATCTTTGGATCTTTCCCTGGCTTAGAGAAAGGTAAAATAATAGCCTTTTGCCAGGCATCAGGAAAAACATTCTCCTGCCAAATCTGGTTGAAGACAATCAGAAGGACATCAAGAGAAGCAGGAGATAGATGGTGCAGCATGTCATAATGAATATCATCACGTCCAACAGATGTACTGGCAGACCAACGAAGAGCCATTTTTAGTTCCACCAGGGTAAAGGGACAATTATAGTCAAAGAAACAGTCAGTTCGAAAGGAAAGAGGTGATCGCTCTGCCCAAGTCTTGATGGCCAGGAAGGTGAAGGAACAAGGAGAAGTGCTAGATACCCAGCAAAAGCTTTCACCTGGAGTGTTAGCGATGTTCCAGACATCAGTCGCCTCCTGACCATCAGAATAATTGTTTTGTCTCTTGTGGTGGGAGAAAACGATGTATCAGAAGAAATGCCTGTATTTGAAACTGAAGGACATGGATCTTGAGGTTTGTTGAAAGGTATGGGAGGAACAGAGATGGGTGTGGAAGTCAATTCAACTTTTTTAACCACGGAGGTCAAAAGGCTTTTCATTTGTTTTGAAAACGATTCTCTTGGAGGCACAGAGATCTGTCTGCACTCCCACTGTAGTTGTGGAATGAAGTGCAGCAGCAAATATCCGAGATAGAGTTGTGGACAGCAATTTCCGAGCCTCAGGATAACTAATGTTATGTGTCGTTTTCAAATGCTGCACCTCTTTTTCCTCCAACCATTTTGGGCAAGAATGAAAATAAGAGAGGTGAGAACCATTGCAGTTTATGCAATGTAGGTTCATGTCACAGTCATAGGCATCGTGGTCCTTGCCTCCACAATGAGCACGTCAGGGAACCACAACAAGATGTCTTTGAATGGCTGAATCTCTGACACTGGAAACATCGAAAAGGGTTTGGAATGTATGGCCGAACCCTGCAAATGAGATAACCTTAATGTTGGCAGGTGCACGTGGTGAAGTAAACAAGGGTATTTGTTTGCAGTGTAACTCCATCCTTGCGAGTAGAGATGTGCCTCACTGCAGAAACTCCTTGAGTCGAGAGACCAGCGAGAATCTCTGACTCAGGAATCTTCTTCAAATCCCTTTCAACAATTACTCCTCGTGAGGAATTCAAAGTAGCATGAGGTGTAACCTCAATAGGTATACCCACAATTGCCATTGAATGCAAGAGGAGTTCACTCTGTTGGGATGTGGATGTTTCAACTAATATGTTACCAGATCGAAGCTTCTTTACTGACTTTGGAAAGCCAGCAAGTCCCTCTAGTCCTTTTTGAATAAAAAAAGGGGACATCTGCCCTGAAGGTTTTTCCAAAAGAGAATGTAATATAAGAAAATGAGGTACGTGTGTTACTAATGTTGAAGATTGTTGTTCTGAGTATTCATGACGTGGTTGCTTACCCATTGACTGTTTTTTTACAATTTTATTTAAATTTCTTAAAGGATCCATAGGAAAGAGGAAAAGTTTCGGTACCCACTGACCCCACCCACCATGGAGTCCTACAAGGGGATGCACTACAAAGTCATGCAAGGACAATGCAGCAACGTCAGGGTTTCGTGAGCACTATATCCAAACACCAGCATCAGGCACAATGTCCACAACACCCGTTGAGAACTTCCAACACTGGTATTTGGTTGACTCTAGCCCAAGTGGACCAGCCGACTGACCTAAGGGGGGCCACCCAAAGGCCGCCCGTCTACAGGAATTCGAGGCCAAAGTGGTGTGTTAGGGTTGGACCCCTCAACCACCACGATCCTCTCTTCCCCTTCACAGGTCGCCACGCATGGCAAACACGTGGGTGGATGTTTAGATCCCAGAGAAGGTAACCAGAGAGAACAGAACCTTCCCTGGGAGTTCCCCTCACCACGTTCAGGAATCCACACCGAGGGGTACAGCAAAGCTAATATTACATTAAATAATTGCAACAAGTAGAGGTTACATTTCTGGGGAGCATGATTTTGGTTATGATTCCTTCATATAAATGGCATTGTACTTCTCGAAAAATACATATATCTTTATGTAATTTAAAATATATACTACATACAAAACATTTATGTACAATTTTTAATTAAGCTGAATAATGAGACCTGCTGGAAGTGGGTTGGTGCTTGTTCAACTACAGATAGGACTGGGTTATTGTGGTACTCTTCCATTTTGTGGAAAAACACATGGACAATATCAGGGTTTGGATTAATTTACAGCCACAGAAAAAATAAATGTTATTGGATGCTAACCCCTTCCACTGGATAAACAGGGATTTTAGGCTTAATGCTGAGTTAAACAGGGTAAAGGATTAATTGAGAATCCATCAAGAATACATACAGGTTAGGTTTAACAGTAAGCTGAAAGATGATTGCATGAGATTGGCTCCATTCAAGTAGATAAGAAAATAGTATTTTGATTTGTACACAATGTGCTACATTTTTATGGACTGCAAGTTAAGTTTACATAAATGAGTACAAACTATTATTATTATTATTTTTAATCAGGAGAATATGCGATGAACTTTTTCACAATATGAGGTAAATAATTTAATTATAACTATAAGAAAGTTAAAAATATACTTAAATTCTGTTATAATATTAACAAAAGACTGTATTAGTTTGTCAGAATTTGATTCCTCTTTCTGACAATTTAAGGTCTTTCGCAGAAACTCTTCTCAGCAAAGTAAAATGAATGCAACATATTTAAAGAATGTTTGCATTCATAATGATTTTATATACCTTGAGGCCTTTATAAAGTTGAAAAGGAAATTATGTTGATTCAGTTACTGAATACATATATTTCGTGGCTTATGGTTTTTTCAGGTCATTTACACGCTATAAACATGAAAGATAAAAGAATTTTAGGTACATTTCTTAATACTTTCTGCACAAAACTTTGAATCTGAAGCAAAATAAAATTTAAGTTAAAATAAGAAATATTATTGTATATTTCAGCAACATACAACAGTATACATTAACATATATGCCATAATTTTACAAATATTAGAGTATCACATGCATAATTAAGTTGTTTTTGTAAAGTACTTTGAATTTTTTATCATATTTGTTAACACTGTGTTGTGATTAAATTGTTTATAACTTTTAATACACTTTTTTCTGGTATTCACACTCCTATCAAAGTAAACCTGATGTTAACTCACCATATGGTATTATAAGCATCAACTGACAACTCCTCTTATAATTAACGTAAGCTCAAAAATCACCTATTTTTTAAAAAGAACTTTGTTTTTATTCAAAGACAATCTCTGAGCTGAGCTACTGGTGGAATTTCTAATTGATTAACCACTAAGCCCTTTAAATGATTACATTTAACTAATCAATTATTCCCACGAGAGTTGGGAAGTTGTAATAATAAAAAACAGCAATAACTGGAAGCACAAATTATGAAAAATCAATTATTTTTTATCAGTTGTGATTAATCATTTGCAATCACAGCCTTAACAATTCTGCATTTTTTTGTTGAAACAAGGTACAGGCTTAAAATGAGGAGCTAATTTGAAAAATAATTTTTATACACGTGTTTCACTAACAAAGGCGAACATATGTAAGTTAATCATGTTTGTCAGAGGTGGAATGGTGTTAGTATTTATTGACATTTCATTCACAGTGAATAACTGTTTTTGGAAGCTTAACCACTTGATCTGTATGACAACCATTCATTTACAGGTCATCCAATTCAACCTACCCATAGTTTATGGCATCCATAAAATACTGAAAATTTTAATTATTTTTAAAGCTTATTGATCTCTTATACTATTGTGATTTGTAATTTTAAACAAGAAATGGTGTACTGAAAAACTGGGAAATGATAAATCTATATGTATTAGTCCTCACAATTAACCAAAAGGTTATTAGCCTAACCACCACTTGCTTATATATTAAAATAAACGTTTATGGGATAAAACTTCATACTGTAGAATAGTAAAATAATAAATCAAGAATTCTCACAAGTGTGAAATCCATTATTGTTTTCTGAAACCATATTTTCAAAGACAGCTCAGAGACATTTAGTTGAAGAACAAATATTGAAACAAAAATATTATATTTCTAGATCTTACCTCACCATTCTTATGACAAAATATATCATTACAATCACCATTCCAGCAAACACCACATACAGAGTTTGAGTCACTGCTTTATAAGAGTGTTGAAAATTAAAAATTGTTTTCAGGTATGTATCTTCAAAGGTATCATTCCTTTCTAAAGAACCATTTAAAGTACGTTTCAAAGTACTGTGACCAATACTATAACTTGTAGACAATTCAGTCATCTTATGTCCTTTGGGCTTTAACTTCTTTACACTTCTGTTTTGTTCATTGGTATTGTTACCAAATTTACTTTCATTTATTTTAAGAGCTTCATGAATTGTGCCATTTCCTCCTTTCTCAGTATCGGTCTTTTCATTCAAACAATCACCATCATAGAGTAAGCTCAGACATAATACTGTCCCAAATACTGTCCACTTGAAACACACTGAGAATTCCATATTTCTTCATGAATATGATACACAAGACTTACTGACTAGAAGTTTATAGCTTGTATTGCTGAAAGATAAAAAAAACTCAAAAACATTACAAATTCTGCAAACAATCCAAATTTAAAACTTAGTGTTTAGTTTAGTAACACTGTATTAACATTGATATTTAAATAATACTAACAAGATTCTTATTGTTCTTATCTACTATCTGGTGAAACCACAAAAAAGGAAACAGACTATGTTGCTAGATTGTCAACTGTTATAAGTGATAAAGCTATGTTTTTAATATCTTAATATGTTTTTGGCATGAAGTAATAATACTGGGTAATACTTCAAGTCTTAGAGCTTTGGCTAATTAAAAAAACCAATGTTTTTAATGATTTTACAGCCTCACTATGAAAATACTAAGATAAACTTGGTTTGGGACCATTTTTGAATTCTGTGAGATTAATTCAGTCAGTGAAGCAAATTTCAGCCTTCTACAACCATTACTCTTGTAGTTTTAAGCAGACAAATTGGCTTGAAAATGAATTTGCCAAAAATAAAAAAAAAAATTAACTAAATTTTAGAGGTCTGTGAAACAAACTATTAGCGATATTAATCTAATCTTTGAAAATTTTGCATTATATGGATAGATGAGCACATGTGAATTTTTTCAAAGCATTCTGTAGAGATTCACCTGCAGCACCCTGGATGATTTGACATGGAATGACCCTGGTCCATCAGTCTCAGATAAAAGAAAATGATGAGTTAAAAAAACTATGACCAATGTGTAGTCTAGTTCAGACAACTCTCTCTTTCTGATCCTCATGGAAGCAAGACTGCAAAAGTCCAATACATGGTTTTATTCACAAAAGTGGGTTTCATGTTGCTCACTCCAAGTCAACTGTTAACTGGCACAGAGCTGAGCTTTGAATATAGGACCATAGTCTTATGTATGGAACAGGCACAGCACTGAGAGAACCAAAGCAGACAGATTTAGCTGCAGTGTCAGCAAGCCTGTTCCTGCGAATACTAACATGGCCTGGTATCCAGAAAAACTGGACAAATATATATTAAAGAGAAATGGGACAGTCAGTTTTGAATATCAGGAAGAACATGGAAAGAACTAATGTGAAGTTATTCCAGGGCCAGTAGAGAACTAAGCAAATCGGTATAATAGTGCAATTTTAGTACTGCTTAGCTTCTATGTGATCCAGATCAAAAGAAATGACATACAGCTCAGCAGTGAACACAAACTGTGGACGAGATTTTTTGTAGAATCACTGAACCACAATAAATCACAGCAGAGCCCACACAGTCACCTGATTTCGAACCATCCATGGAAGAATTGAAGAATAGTTCGAAAGATGTTTAGCAAATAAGTCGATACTTCCAGTCTGTAGTATCTGCTTTTCTCAGATGACTTACAGAAAGGTCATATTTTGTGACTGTAATAAGCCATGGTGGTATGGACTGACCAATGGACATAGTAATGTCATCCAAAGACAGACCTACTTCATCCAACTGCACCTGGATACAAAGGCCAAAAGGAACTATGGCAGATTGTCTGTTCTGAAAAAACATGGCCCACCGAGGAAGGAAAACTCCATGCATGATGCTGTGGTAAGGATCAAAGTTTCAAAGTGTACAATAAATACAGTTGCAAATGGTGAAGGTGTAGAGGAGGTTCATTAGACTGTGTACAAGCTCTGGACTAGGAAAGTGTGGAAAGCCCCAGTACAGAGCAGAAGTCTCTGATGGTGAATGGGGTCCAGCATCTTCAAAGCCAAGGTTCTGGAAGAGCCACAGACCAGAGATCCATAGTCCAATTTTGATAAAATATGATAAATATGATAAAATATGTCTTTAGCCCAGAATATCAATCCACTCACCAAGTGGTGGAAGAGAGGACATGGAGAATTTTCATTGCTCTTGTACATTTGACTCATAGTTGCTTGATGTGTGGTATATAGGTCAGCTTACAGTCAAAGATAAGCCCCAAGAACTTTGTCTCAGGGACTATAAGAAGCACATCTTTATTGCTGAGGAGTTCAAGATTGGGGTGAATACCCAGTTGGTAGCAAAAGTGCATGCAAATGGTTTTAGAGAGAAAAGTTAAAACCATTTGCTGTAATCCACTTCAGTAAACGATTCACGGCAGTCTGTAGTTGCTGCTAAATATACCTCATGTGAAAGTTGTTGACATAGAGTCCATTCCCAACAGTAAGAGAGAATTGTTCAGTGATGGCATTAATCTTTATAGTGAAAAGTATGAAACTCAAACATAGCCCTGAAAAGAAAGGGATAGTGTCAAATCCACATGAACTTGGAATCACCTGTTTATTAAAAATGTTTTTTATAAAAATTGGCAAATGGCCAGGTAACCCATACAAGTGGAGATCTCACAAAATGCCATACTTCCATGTAGTGTCATAAGCCTCCTCAAGGTCAAAGAATACTGACAACATGTTCTCATTTGAGAAAGGCTTCTCTGATTGACATTTCAAGTTGAATCAGGTAGACCATAGTGGACCAATGTCATTAAAGCCCACTCTGGGTAAGCGAGAGGTGGTTGTTTGATTCAACAAACCAAACAAGATGAGCATTGACCATCCTCTCTAATGTCTTACAGGGACAGCTTGTCAAAGTAATTGAATAGTAATTTGAAGGAATCTTGGGATCCTTCCCAGTCTTAGAGAAAGGCATCAGAAAAGACATTCTCCTGCTAGATCCAGTTAAAAACAATCAATAGAATAGCAAGAGAAGCAGGAGATAAAAGGCACAAAACAATGTAGAGTGCCTCATCAGGCCTGACATATGAAGAGCCACTAAGAGTTCTACCAGTGTAAAGGGGCAATTATAGTCATAGAGACAATCTGTTTGAAATGAGAAAGAAATCACTCTGCCTGAGTCTTGATGGCTAAAAAGGTGGAGAATCAAGCAGAAGTGCTAAATACCTGGCAAAAACTTTCACTGAGAGTATTTGCAATGCTCAATGCATCAGCTACTTCCTGGCAACATTGAAAGGTGTAAAAATTATATTACTCACTGACCTTTCGAATCTTGCTCCATATGACTTTCGAACTGGTGGTAGGAGAGATGCTGGTTATGAACATAATCTAAGATTCCTTCTGGCTTTGATGTCTTACTTGTCAAGCATGTGCACACACCTGCTGGAAAGCCATGTGGTTCAAGAGTGTGGGATACTCACGAAAGGTATCCCAGGCATGTTTTTGAGACTTCCATGCCATGTGGCATGCAGAATTCCACCAAAGACAATTATATCATAGAAAAGGTGTCAAGGTTTCAGGAATACATTGAGAAGCTGCTTGTATAATACAGTCAATCACTGCTGCCACTCAGCCTTCTACTGATGCCTTACAGATGATGGAAGAATCAAGTTCTGTGAAAGCAGTGAAAGATGGCCAGTTGGCTTGATCCAGCTTCCACCAGAGCACAAGGAGGCATCAACCATGGCCAGTCTCTCTCAAAATGATCATTGCCTGGTAGGCATGAAAAGTGGGAGAACAGTGAAGAGGAGCAAACTGAGAGATTAATTGCAGTAAAGGACTGAAGCAGCCTCTCTCATCAATATCAGAACCTCCTCTGATGGGATTATGTCCAATAAAATCCCCCACAATTAAAAAGGGAGATAGCAACTGTTCAATGAAAGCATTAAGGTATGATTGATCATAGGTCTCTTCAGGAGACAGGTAGAGAAAGCAAACAATGATGGTACAACACAAGGAAACACAGATGGTTACAGCCTCTAAGGGTGTGTCAAATGGCAGAGACAAGATGAACACATGCTGATCAACCAACAGTGCCACCCCTCCATGCATCTGTTCATCACACAACCTGTCATTTCTGTAGAAAGAAAACTGCCAAAAAGTGACTGTATCAGCAGGTTTCAGATATGTTTCCTCTCATTCTACCATTATGGTAAGAAGCAATCAGTGCTTTGATGTCATCCAGATTAGAACGTAAACCTCAACAATTCCATTCTATCAAGGTGGCCATTTTCATTTATATGCAGGTGAATTAAGTGGAGAACCCTTCTGTTTCTAACCACATTTTTTCTTTATTCAAGAAAGGTATAATGACCTCCACGGGATTTGTTGAAATGAATACTAGGGACAGAGATGGATGTTGATTCAACAACTTACATAACCATGAAGGTCAAAAGACTTTTAATACAGTTTGAAAATGATTCTTTTTGAAGCACAGGGAGATTCTGTCTACAATCCCATTGTAGTAATAGAATGATGTGCAGCAGTGTATGTCCAAGGTGAAGTGGTGGACAGTGTCTTTAGAGCCTTAAGGTAATGCATTGAATCGTCTTCAAATGCTGCACCTCTTTCTCTTCCAACTACTTAAGGCAAGAATGAAAACATGACATGTAAGAGCTGTTACAATTACAACAATGAGGGTCTGTTTCATGCTCATAGGCATCTTGGTCCTTGCCACCTTAACAAACACACATCAAGGAACCACAACATGATGTCTTCTAATGACTGAACCACTGACACTAGAAACATTTAGAGAGGGTTTGGAATATATGGCCATACAATTAGGATGACCTGCCTTGATGGTGGCAGGTAGATACAGTAATATATATATATTAAAATAAGGGCATTAGTTATCATAATTCCATCTTTGCGAGTGGAGATACGTCTCACTTCAGGAACTCCTTGGGTGGAAAAGTCAGCAAGGATCTCTGACTTAGGGGATGCTCTTGAAATTCCTCTCAACAATACATCCTTGTGACAAATTTAAAGTTGCATGGGGAGTAATCTAAATGGGTATATCCCCAATTGCCTTTGAATACAAGAGAACTTCGCTGTGTTTAGAAGTGGATGCTTGCACCAATATGTCACCAGAACAAAACTTTTTGACTGACTTTGGAAAGCTGGTAAGTCCCTCTAGTCCCTTCTGAATGAAAAAAAAAGGAGACATTTGTCCTTAAGGTTTGTTTGATTTGTTTTGAATTTCATGCGAAGCTACTCAAGGGCTATCTGCACTAATTGTTCCTAATTTATGGTGTAAAACTAGAGGGATGACAGCTAGTCATCACCACTTTCCACCAACTCTTGGGCTACTCTTTTTACCAACGAATAGTAGGATTGGCTGTCATTACCCTCAGATTACAAGTCAAGTGCCTTAACCACTTTGTCATGCTGAGCCTTTGTTTGAAAGAGAATGTAATACATAAAAATGAGGTACAGGTGCTACACATATTGAAGATTGCTGCTCAGTCTTCAAAATGTGTTTGTTTACCTATCAACTGTTTTTTTTACTATTTTCTTTAAGTTTTATTTGGGGGATCAATAATAAAAAAAGGAGTATTTTGGTGCTCACTGAGCCATACAAGGGGACATACTATAGTACCAAATAAGGACACTGCATCAATTCCAGGGTTTCATGAGCACTATACCCAAAATATCAGATACAGTGTCCACAATACCCACTGAGAACATCTGATACTGGTACTTGATTGACCCAAGCCCAAGTTGACCAGCTGACTGAACCTAGAGGGGCCACTACAAGGCTACCTATCTACAGGAATTCAAGGCCAAAGTGGTGTGTTTGTGTTGGACCCCTCAACCACTAGGATCCTAACTTCCCCTTCAAGGGTCATCATGCATGGCAAATATGTTGGTGGATGTTTAGATACCAGAATCTATGGAAGAGTAAAATACCATAAAGATGTAATAAATAGACAGTAAACAAAATAATGGAAATGACTGTTTGGTTCATCAAAAATTTAGTTGCACATTAACACAGATAATTATTTAGTGATTGTAATGTGTACTTATTAAGTTATTTTGTTAATTTAAATAGTAACTTTACAACAAACTGTGTTTAATACATTATTGTTTCATTCATGTATCTTGACTGTTAAATGGATATAATCCAGAACGTGAGCAGTGTTACAGGCTCTATTTTTAAAATTTTTATTTGGAATTTATTTTAACCCTCTGCTGGAGGGTTTCAGTGCAATGGAATAATGTTAGGTAACAAATAAATATTTTCTGATTATACAAATCTGTGTATCAGCATGTTGATCAGTTATTCAGTTATTCAAAATATGCAAGTTCAATGCTGTGCATTTTAGAATTAGTGATGTACATACAAGAGAAAATTTAACAAATGACTTATTTTAGGTGATTTAGGCTTACGAACCTAACTTGATTTGTACTGTTGTAGGTTACGATTGAACTTGTACTAACTTTCTTTTCGTTAAGAGGACTGGTCATTTAATTTGTCTTTTCTTAATATTAATAAAAAGAACTTGCTCACAATTCATAAATGCCTGAAAACAATTATTATTAATAGTCATGACTACTTTTTCTAGACCATTGTATTCGAGGCTTTACTAAACCTTTTTAATTTGTTTGCAAATATTTCATTAATAGCAATACATTAAAATCAAATTATTACAAGTCAAGTAATACAGTAGTTAATTATTACATTTAACTTAATACACCTTAATTGTTACTATTAATTGTACAGATTTGTAAATAATCAATACAACTTAATTATTAAAGTTAATCGGTAGACTCAGCAGATAGCACAATGTAGCTTTGCTACAACTAAAACACATATACATTAATTTTAAATGTACAATGCATTACATGTATAAATAGTCTAACAAAATAGTTAATTAATAATTTTAAGCCTAAGTTATCCATTTCAATAAATATAATCAAACAGAAACGAAAACCTAGTTTCAATTTCTACTTACGCTATCCTTCCCACGTAGATCGAATGGCCGAAAACTTTTAAACAAACGACTCACTGAACGTTATACGCAACACCATATTATGAGGTAATACGTATTAACACGTTGAGAAGCCGAAATGTTGACAACTGTCTGATAATTTAATTGCTTATGAAAAGTCAATACAACATATGAAATACATTTTGTTATTGATAACTAAATGTTTTGATTATGTGATATGATAATATTATACATAAATTAATAGCTTTTATTTTGCTTTTTAAAGATTTAATTATGTTTTTAAAAGTTTATTAATACAAACTATAATCAAATATTACGCAACTCTGATGACCATAAAAATTGTTAGACCAAACGATCTTCCTTCTACGTGTTTTTAAAAGATTAAACATTTAACACATTACAAAATCTTGTTATTGTACAAGAGTAATTTAACGTATAGTTGCTGTAAATGCCGAACTAATAATGACTGAAAACAAGCTGGATTAGCATTTTTATAAACAAAATTTATTATATAATATTCAGTTAAAAGTATATCAGAGGTAGTACATTACATTGATAAGAACTACGCAAACAACGAGTTAAATCACAATAAAGTGTCTACTTATTATTACATTACATAAATATTAGTGTGATATTTTCAGCTAATACTTATTTTGAATAGAGCCACAAGGTGGATTTGCAGAATAACAGAGTATTCTAACAAGAAATTTGTTACAAAGTAGTTCTGTAACAAATTTAAAACTACTCTTTAACAAATTTCTCTGACAATAACAGACTTCTCGAAAAACGAAATAGAGAATATGTGTATAGGATATAAAACACAAAGCTACATACTGGGCTATTTATACTGTTCACGTCACAAATATATCGAAACCCGATTTTTAGCTTTATAAATGCAGATACTTAATGCTGAGCCATTGGGGTGGGGGTGGGAGTATAGGTAATATGCATTAGAGATAATCTTTATTATTTATAACACAGATATAGTTTACTTACTTCAGGTGTTACACATTAACTTTTACCAGAAATTAGTTCTTCTCTTTCCAGTCTGCACTAGCCGATAACTTTTACCACATTATCAAAGCTGCTGCTATTTAGTTAAACCCAGCAACATCCGATCTATTCAGAGATACCAGTGCTACACGTGACTGGTTTTTCACAATGAAATCGTTGCTTTGTACTCTCAAGAAATCACCTGTGCGACTGGAAGGCACTGTCATTTACATCATTGCAACATAACTACTTTTTCATTATATCTTCTGTGAGAATTGAGCATACCAAGAATAACGAACTAATTTTGAAAAAAACACGCACCAAAAAACATGAAGATAGAAAACATATGGCATAGTTATATACCCCTTCTCCTTATTCCAGGCTTCACTTTAAGACGATAATTAATCTTAAGCTTAAAACCAATAAACTCTATACATACGCACTGGTAAATAAGAACGATAATTTTCTCTTGTTCCTGTAAACAGTTACACAGAACATAAATGAAAGAAACCTTTAACACATATAATAACTCAAAATTTTATATAATAGCAATGCCCTTTAATAATGATACAAAACACACTGAAAAATTCATTAAAAAAAAAAGACTTAGCCAAATGCCATTCAACAACCATATCTAACAAGCCAAAATCTAACATAATAGACGAGACAAATTGTAATATAATATACAATTATATCGTAATGTAGACACTTTTACGATGATACGTGATAATTATATTTCTTATAGGACATAAGTATTAGGCCTATTATATTTCTTAACACAACATTCTGTATCTATTCTCTTGGGGATTTTAAAGAATTAGAAAAGTGCAATATAATAATATTCCAACAAGATTATACTTGCCATTTCAATTTAAGACATTTAACCCAGTTCCGAACTTTTCAGTGTAATTGGAATGATATTCTTATATACTTTTATAATTCTTGAAAATCTCTAAGGGACTGTATAAAGATTCTACCATTTAAAAATGTAATAGGCTTAATGTTAATGTCTTATGACAATGTAATTATAATAATACTTTGGCACGTTTTGCCACCTAGTACAAGATATTCACAATAACAATGAATTCGCAATTTTCTCATCAAAACACTTTAAACACAGACATAATACGCATTAAATATCGTCATTTAGTTCTAGTTTTAGAATGTGTGATCGTGAGTTTATCAATAAAGAGTGCATAGTGGCGAATTTTAAAGTGAAAATTTTACAGAGTATATTGAAATAACAGAGTAGAGTAGATTAATTCTTCTTGCCAATTGTGTTATAAAACAACTGGATCAGTCAACCATAAAGAGACAATTACTTAAAGCTCTGGATACATCTATTGTAACCAATAGTGTAATGGACATTTGTATACTCGTTTGATTTTTTTAAACATATTATTAAGAAAACAAAAATATTGTGTTGCTCTTTGTTTGCAGTTAAAATTTATCATCACCAAGCCATAGACACCTGTTATAAAGTATTTGGTGTTGTAAAACCTGATACCACTATAGTTACAATATGGATGTTTAATACTATTGTAAAATCAATATTTTGTTGATGGGTTCTTTTAAAGTAACTGCTAAAAAATCAAAATACAGTCTTTGTAAATAAAACAATTTTTTTTTTATTTCTTCCTTGGTATTTTTATATGTTTGAACAATGTTGTACCTTTTGAGCTACTTTTACAAATGATCTAACTTCACGTGAAAATAAACCTGGTTGTAGTTTCTGACTGAAAACCAACTCTGACTGAAGTGAAAACACATTCTGATTGATTCTCTCCAGAAATTTCTTAACTATCTATTATAATTTACCTTCTGATGTACTAGAAAACTTGATGTCTAATCATTAGAACGTTATTGATTTAATTTAACAATATCATTATGATTTGAAACGATTTTTACCTAACATATAAATTACAATATCCAATATATAGTTTATAAGGATACTACATTCCTCAAGTAAACGAGAAAAAAAGTGCCTAATTTGAAGCCTCAAGTTAATTTTGTAGTACGAAACGCATTGTGTCTCATATCATTACATTCTTTAGAGTTCGAAATATTAACTCCAAACTAAACTTAATCAGTTTAATAACTTCCGCATAGCCACCACACTCTATCTACATTTAATGTTTAATTTGTGCAGTTTTATTGTAAATACATATCTAATTGTTTGTTATTTGGAAAATTATTTCATATATCTTACATGTCTCAGTCTTCAAAACCTTATTTACCAACTGAGTCTGAAAAGCTTGTTCTTTGTATAACAAATTATTGCAAGAGGGAAAATACCACAGTCTAAACAATTATTTGCTTTGATTTCTAACTAGATGTGACTCAAGTTTTTAATAATTAGCTTCTAAAACATGACTTTCTTTCGAAAATGATTGTGAGAATTGTTGAGGTTTATAAGACGAAAAGGGAATTATAATATTGCGATTTATTTTTCTTCATGAATTTTACCCAATTCAGTAACAAATACACAAAGGCTTATTAATTTACTAATATGATAAAGTCTAAGTTAAACAATAACTCTTTTCAACTCCTCTTTCTTAACAAATATATTATTATTATGGTCACACAGTTTGACCTAAGACAGTACTTGTGGGATATGCCGAGGTTGTGAGTTCAAGCCTCACCTGAGGAATGTTCGTTTTGGCTCGGCATGGCCAAGCGCGTTAGGGTGTGCGACTCGTAATCTGAGGGTCGCGGGTTCGCATCCCCGTCGCGCCAAACATGCTCGCCCTCCCAGCCGTGGGGGCGTTATAATGTGAGGGTCAATCCCACTATTCATTGGTAAAAGAGTAGCCCAAGAGTTGACGGCGGGTGATGATGACTAGCTGCCTTCACTCTAGTCTAGGGACGGCTAGCACAGATAGCCCTCGAGTAGCTCTGTGCGAAATTTAAAAACAAACAAATAAACAAATAGTTTGACCTGCAACATAATAATCCGATGTGATTAAGACGATATTCGTGATTGTCGATTTTCCAAAAATACAAACCTATTTTTCTGATTTGCTAAATCTTCACAAAGAATGGCATTATATTTCAAAAATTGTAATCCATGATTTCTCGGTTGCTCGAGTAAAATATAAGTTTTGTCAGTGAACCTTCTCCAATTACTTATTCGTTTGTAGTTCAGCACTAATTAAAAAAGGTGTCGAAAGTCGTTCTGTAACGTTATAAGCTTTCAGACATATCGTTGAGCCACAAAAGACCCCATTAATTAGCTACACCAAGCTGTTTAGTAAATAATGCTAGGTATCACCAGGATACCAAATTGTTAAAGTTTTGTTTAAGTCTCACTCCCCACTCACGTGACTCAGCAGTGAACTTGAGAAGTTTTCACTGGTAAAACTTCGGGATTCGATGTCTATGGTGGCTACACGTACAGCCCAAACTTCTAGGTCATGACTAAGCGTTATAGCCACTGCTTGTTGTCGTTCATATTAGATTCTTTCTTAACACAGTTCAAATATTTTAGCATCAAAATGTCAAGCCAAGGATGATTTTAAAAATAGGCTGAAAAAAATGCGCTCGCGATTTTTTTACATTGATCCTTAAGAACACAGATAAAATGTTTTTATCGTCCAAAAACCAACAACAAATTTTATTGGAAGAAACCACCTTCAAAGAATTTTTCTATGTAAAAGGGTTAAAATGATAATTTTTATTTCCCTATTTGATGATTGAATATATTTTGTGACCTAGTATTCTATATTCTGTGTATATGACCAGCTTTATTTGAGTTCGTTCAGTTTATGATTGATAACATCAAAGAGACAACTTCAGATAAAATAGCATTAAAGTTACTTTAAATAATTCATAAACGACGATAAGAAGAGAGTCAGAAAAAACAACTAGTAATTGTTTGCTTGTTTTTGAATTTTTGCGCAAAACTACATAAGGGCTATCGGCGCTAGCCGTCCCTAATTTAGAAATGTAATACGAGAGGGAAAACAACTAGTCATCACCAACCACCGACAACTCTTGGGCTACTCTTTCACCAGCGAATAGTGGGATTGACCGTCACATTGTACACCCCCACGGCTGGGAGGGCGAGCATGTTTAGCGCCACGCGGGAGCAAACTCGCGACCCTCGGATTACGAGTGCACGCCTTAACGCGCTCAGCCATGCCAGGCCATGGTGTTTCCTTATAAAAACGACACAATTCTGCGCTAACCATAACTTTTTGGCAAACGTTTTGATCTTTTGCTACAATTTTCTTACCACTTGTGCACGTAACCACTCTATTATTTTTTGTTCACGAGACGGACAAAGCCAGTCACATCATTTCACCAAACGCTTGGTAATGGGCAAAAAAGACCGATGTTGCGTGTGACCCCTACTTTGGGAGGTGGGAGGCAGATTCTCCCTGGACAAATCGTAATTTGATTTGAAGAACATGACTGCTGATGAAGCACGCCCAAGAAACAAAAACAAGTATGTACATGTACACTTCATAATATCTGATCGAGTAATTAAATAAGTAAAATCACTTAAAGAAAAACTAGCTTAAAATTCTATTAGTACGTAGTGACACCTGATAGTCATTTTTCTACACCATAACTCTTCTGATAATACATATTGATGTTGTCATCTGCGAGTAAGACACATGCCATCCTCACTCATATCTGGAAGTCATTGAGTGTCTGAAGGTTTGAGTTCATTAACATATTGTAATTAAAAAACAACAACATTTAAAAGCAATATTAAAGTATTTCTTGACAAGATATATACACAGAGTTGTAGTAGATTACAGTGTGACATTTAGATTCACTCATGACATAGAGCTTAAGTAAAAATTCATACAATAAAGCATTTTCAGGAAATGTAATGCAAAGACAAAGCTAAACGCAGACAGAAAAGAAAAACACATACAGGAGCGAAAAACTGACAGAAATAAACTTTATTCAGAATTAACATTCCGTTGAAAAACTGGCTGGATGCTCGTTTCTATTTGACCTTTAATTACGTACTGAGGAATGGTCTAAAACACCCTTAAGAACGGGGACGGAAAGAAGTTTACATGACGTCGGACAGTACAAGAGCAAGAAGAATTGTGATCTGCCATTCAAATTTAGACAGAAGGGATAAATTATATTATACCATTATCCAATGTTTAATATGCCACCGACAATTTCAGGAGATAAAAACACCAAACTTTTTTACCAATTTGTACAAATATTTGTATCACCGCTTGAGAGTGGTTCGTCGTCCCCAGGGAGTATGCACAGACACAAGGCCAAAGTGACAGCCTTGGGCATCAGCAAGCTTTACTCAATTGCAACGATAAGCATATGTTTATAATCTTTAGACATTTGGTGAGCTATAATGTCATACAACTTGCAAAACACTCGCACGAAAAATGTATAAATAGGCTCTGAAAATATCTGTCTAAGAATATATTTTATATAGCCACGGAAGGGTGAAATTTATAGTTGCTTTAGCAACGAAAATAGTTACCTTAGTCTATGAAAATTCAACTTATTTTTACATAATAAAAACACATATTTGTAAAAATTAGAAATCTATAAACAAAGAAAAATCCTGTGATAATAAGAGTAAATATCAAACATAACACATGTTAGCAGCAAAGGATTGAAAAGTATCAAATATAAATAAATAAAAGTAGCTGCTACAACATTTTGGACGTGTCTTATACTTTTTAACTTTTTCATTGCCAAAACTAAAGGTAGCAAATAGTGAGACAGACAGAGACATATTTGAACAATTACTCACAAGAAATAAAGTATTGTTTGTTTTGAATTTGGCGCAAAGCTATACGAGGGCTATCTGCGCTAGCTGTCCCTAATTTTGTAGGGTAAAGCTAGAGAGAAGAGAGCTAGTCATCACCACCCACCGCCCACTCTTGGGCTAATCTTTTACCAACGGATAGTGAGATTGATTGTGACATTATAACTCCTCCACGGGGGGAAGAGAGAGTGTGTTTGGTGCGACAGGGATTAGAACGCACGACCCTCAAATTACGAATCGAGTGTCTTATCCGCCTGGCTATGCTGAGCCTGAAATAAAGTAATAGGAGCATTTGTGTCTTTATATAATATTATACATCATAAAATTATATATTTAGGTATAGGTTTTAAAATCTGTGGGTGACATATATATCACCTATTAGTTTATCCAAATGAATTTATAAGATAATATGCAATAATTTGAAACTGACAAACACTCACAAATTTTCAATCACACCTCGAAATCAATAACTGATTTCATGAGAAAAATAACAGAAAAACTGAAGTCTTAGCAATTAGGTTTAACTTTATGTCTGGTAAGACTTTCAATATTACTCCACTGGACTTTTTTATGGGTTCTTGGATATACCTTACATGCGTTTCATAGCATATTCTACATTATGTACAGTGAAAGATTAGTAGAATGTTTGTAAAGAACTGTAGTCTAAAAATTATCTCACTGTCTTGACAGAAACTTGTTAAAATAGAAATTTTGATGTAAAGTAATATTTTGACAATTATGACCATAAAAACAAACACAGTCGATAATGAAGAAAATAGCTTTTAGAAGAGCAACTGACTGGAAACATCATCTTGGTCAGATAAGGTTAATCCTCAACATCAAAAGGCTTTTGCACTATGAGTATTATTATAGCTACTGCTAATACGTAATGTCTGCGGACTTACATGCTAAAATCCGGGTTTCGATACCCGTGGTGGGTAAAGCACAGATAGCCCATTGTGTAGCTTTGTGCTTAATTCAAAACACCAAAACACCAACGTAATTATTACATTCTACTAATGCCATATGTTTAACAGTGAACAAATAACAATAATCTTTATAAACGTTTAAGAAGATTAAAACTCCAAAATGTGGTTATGTCTCTCGAATGTGAAAGTTGACGATGTTGGAGATTTATGAAAATCTAATATATATCTTGGAAACAAACTGTTATCTGACTATGAATCATTAGTTTCAAGTAATAAATAACCGTTCCTACTAATACGCGGAAAATTAAAATTTTATGAAACCAAAAACGATGACTTCTAATGAAACAAAAATGAACATACCGTACATTATACTTCAATGGTCACTTTGGTTTCAGCAATAGGGGATAAAAGTATTTACAAGGAATGTCAAACAAACGAAGAGTTAAAGTCTTAGAATACGAGAGTGCTGAATTTAAATTACACGTTCTGTACAACACATTAAATCATATTTCGTGACAGTGTATGAACTAAGCATCAAACAAAAATGAATAGGGAAGCGAATGCCGCACTTAATCTCATAATTCGTTTTCGGAGTAAAAAAAAACACAATAACAAATGGTAGCAGGTGCAACTTTACTTGAAAATCATTTCAGTCTCACCAAAAATTATAAAAATACGTCTCTTACCAAACAGAATTCTCCTGTTTTCTTAGCGATGGTTAGCAGCTTTTAAGTGTCCGACTCAACTAGAACATGATGCAAATTTATTTCTTTTAAGACAGAGATGATATAAAGTACTTGTTTGTCATCATTATTAATTTTTATCTTTAGTTTTATGTTCCCAGAGGAAATTATAAATTCAACTCTTCTGCAGTGGAAGAATTTCACCGTTGGTCTTCAGACTGTTAGAAGCTATGCAGCTTTGATAGCGTCGAACAGAGACAAAACACTCACTATATAGCCTAATGATTGGGTCAATCTGCGGTTCACGGATTCAAATCACGTTGTGAAATACTCGTTTCTTCAGCTGTGAAAGAGTTATAATGTGACTAACAATCCCGCTATTCGTTAGTAAAAGAATAGCCTAAGGGCTATTAATAGATGGTTTTGGCTTGTCTTCCTTCTAGACTATTGCTTTAAAATTAGGAACGGCTAGAGTAGATAACTCTAGCTATTTAGACTAGCTAGGCACAAAATTCTTATTCAGAGTACATTACTCCTGAGGCGAGTGCCCCAGCGGGAGAGGTAGCCAGTCCTATCTTTTTCATCATGTATGTTAGTGACACGTTTTTAAATGATCCAAATTTTAGTTTAACTTCGCAAATTCCAGACAATGTGATAATATGGGAGAATTTGATATCTTCAACAGTATTCATTAATTTTACTTAGCGGTTGCAAATTGGTATCTGTTAAAAACATAGAATCAAGATTGATGTTCCTAAAGCAAAACAAATTTTATTTTGAAGATCAAATAAAACTCGTAGAAATCCTCTCTAGTTATACCGTTATGTAGCAGCCCCCCAGTGGCTCAGCGGTATGTCTGCGGACTTACACGCTAAAATCCGGGTTTCGATACCCGTGGTGGGCAGAGCACAGATAGCCCGTTGTGTAGCTTTGTGCTTAATTCAAAACAACAACAACAAGTTATGTAGCTCTTCTTAATGTCTTTTTCATCAGATACATTCCTTGGAATTACTCATGGGACTAAATAAAGCTGGCATACCCATATTACAGAAATAAAGAACAAAATGTGGCAACCAGCAAACTATATTAAAAGATTAAGAGGTTAAAACACAGGAGCTATACTAGAGAACATAATTAAAATATAAAAAAACAACAACAGTGTATTAGAACAGTTGTAGAACACGCACGTCCCGCGTAGAAAAACATTGCAACAACATATATGAACAAAGTATTAAACAGTTAAAAATTCGATAGTAACTACAGCTTTTAGAGTACTAAGATATTCAAACACCACATTTATTCACAAATACGAAAACATTAAACCCATGAAAACAGACTTATAGATTACTCGTTCAAATATTTTGATACAAACATTTAAAAATTATTTACTAACTGAAATAGATCGCTACATTACACATGATAATGGTTGAGTTCAAAATCTCTCCTCACTCAATTTCTGTTGTAGTAACAAGGCCACCTACACTAGATTTAGATACAATCTGTGTACTTAAAAAGGTATTTGTGTAAAATACGCGTTGGCAGCAATATCACGTAAAACAAGTGACGTTTTGCTACGGAACTGTTTGCTAACATATACAACCAAGTGAAGCGAAATACTTTAGTGTGAACTGTTTGTGAATGTATGCGATCAAATAAAGAGAAAAGCTTCAAGTACATTCAAGGACATGAACTGAAAAGTTAAAAGAAAATCGGTATTTACTCAGTGCATTACATCTTTTAAACTTGATTTAACAAGTAAAATCTGCAGAATTTCATATATTATTAACAATGCTCATGTAGAGAGGAAGAAGTCTCTTGAGCACGTGGCTCTTGCAGATCACGCATCACGACCAGAGCAGAGGAATAAGTTGTACACAAATTTCTTTGATTCCGTGCTTCTTATTGGACAATTAATTTATTCAAAAGAATAAATTAAACTATGGATGGTTTTGAACTTTAACAGTTTTTATAAAATACAATCAGGAATGTCTCTACAAAATTATGGTTTGTCTTTCGACATTCTTAAAATACTTTAAATATATCTGTTGTTGTCCTTGTATAAAGTAAAATCGATTTCTATGTAAATATGGGTGCTAAATTTACCTTATTTTGGAACATAGACGTACTAAATTGATGAATAATTTCGCTTCGTGTAATATCAAATTATGCAAAATTATTTCTTCTACTAAGTTACGCAACTGACCACTTTTACTTAAATTATATTTTCCAGTTATATTGATATTTTTCATGTTTAAAAAACTTGGTGAAAATTATGGAATTATCATTCGAAAATCAATGTTATCTAGCACAATTTTTCCACACATTTTTTTGTCGTCAATTCCACGTGTTCAACTTCATCAATGAATATCAAAATAAACTTTGTTCTAAGCCCCACAGATGGCAATGTGTTCACAATATATTTTGAGTTTAAAAAAAGACGTAAAAATAATTTCATTGTTAGTTATTTCTACTTATGTAAGAATTATATAACTTTCTTGTTGCGGATTGGTCATTTGATCTATTAAATTAATCTGTTCCTCTTTGTGTTTCTTCTTGCCATAGGTATAAAAAACAATATTACTTTATCCTTTAATACTTTTATTTACCTGTATAGAGAAACAAAGCACAATGTGCTGAGCTAGCCAGGAATATATGGCTACTCTAACTAATGTTTTTTTAGCATCTAATACTCCAGAGGCAACTTAGTAACCTTTTATTAAATTAAAAGGATATAAGCAAAGTACGGTGTAGTAGTGTCAAAATATTGTTTGAAACCAATAAATCATTCATTATACATACATACACTGCTCGCCAAAATCTTAAGGCCAATGAACATAAAGAAAAAGATGCATTTTGTGTTGTTAGACTCAACCACTTATTTGAGTAAAGCTTCGAAAGATAAAAGTAAGAAAGGGAAAAAAAAAACTTTTTTAGCATTTACTAGGAAAAATGTGAAGACTATAAAATTAGCCTAAATACTAGCTGGTCAAAAGTTTAAGACTATACCGAAATAAAGCGTTAATCTGTAAACACGTAACGAAATTTAGTCATTTATGTTCAAGCATTAGCGTTGCGAACATCTTCCACTGATATATCCTGTGTTACATTGGGTGAAAACATGGCAAAAGCTAAAAAGTTGACAGAATTTGAACGTGGCAGAATTGTCGAGCTGCAAAAGCAAGGTCTCTCTCAACGTTTCATCGTTGGCGAAATTGAGCGTAGTAAAACTGCTGTCGCAAATTTCTTAAAAGACCCTGAAGGACACGGAACGAGAATTTCAAGTGGTCAGCCCAAGAAAATTTCGACGAGTTGTCCGGCAAGACACCAGCCGATTGTCGAACTAGATTAAGACCCTTATGGAAGTAGAATGCAGCTCAAGAACAATAAAACTGCATTTATGAGAGAAAAGCTTTAAAAACCGTAAACGTTTTTAAAGGTCACGCCTCCTTCCACACTACGAAACAGCTCGGTTAAACTTTGCTGAGAAGCACCAAACATGGGACGTAGAAAAGTTTAAGAAAGTTTTGTTCTCTGATGAGAAAAAATTTAACCTGGATGCTCCAAATGGCTTTCAACTTTACTGGCACCATAAGGATATCCCATCGGAGACATTTTCTACACGACACAATGGATGAGATTCTATCATAATCTGGGGTGCTTTCACCTTACATGTAACAATGGAGCTTCAGGTTTTACAGGGGCGCCAAACGGCAGCTGGCTACAATGGCATATTGGAGAGAGCATTTTTAAAGACTGAAGGCCCTCGCTTGTTCAGAAATGACTGGATTTATCACCAGAAAAACGCTGCAATTCATAATGTCCGCAGGACAAAGGACATTTTCATGGCGAATAACGTGATTCTTGTTGACCATCCAGCGTTTTCGCCCGAACTGATGAACTCCACTGACAATGTTTGGGGGTTGATGGCAAGGAACGTCTATAGAAATGGATGTCAATTCCAAACAGTGCATGATCTTCGTGAAGCCATTTTCACCACTTGGAATAACATTCCAGCCAGCAAACGCTTATATCGACTATGCCAAAGCGAAAGTTTGCAGTTATTCGCTATGACGGCCGTGCAACTTACTACTGAGACCTCTTGTTGGGCATTTCCTACCCTGTTTAGGACTTCTTTTTTGTATGAATTTTAACTTTTGACCAGCTGGTATTTAGGCTAATTTCATAGTGTTCACATTTTCTCTATTAAATGCTAAAAAAGTTTTTTATTTTTATTTTCCCTTTACTTATTTTCATCTTTCAAAGCTCTACTCAAATAAATAGTTGAGTTTAACAACGCAAAATTCATATGTTTTTATGTTCATCAGCCTTAAGATTTTGGCCAGCGGTGTATATTCTGGTTGTGTTCTATTATGTTGTTTTTTGGAAGATTTTGTGATTACCATACGAGACAAAATCATGGAGACAGCAAGGGAATTAGTCCTCCCTAGATATATGTCTGGTGAGGGCAAGTTAATGCATCATATCAACTCTTAGGTTGTCGTATACTACTTATCTGCATTTTTGCCATGTATATTTTGCGAATTATTTCACTGAAAGTAGGCCCGGCATGGCCAGGTGGGCTAAGGCGTTCGACTCGTAATCTGAGGGTCGGGGGTTCGAAATCCCGTCGCACAAAAACATGCTTGCTCTTTCACTTGTGGGGGCGTTATAATGTGACGGTCAATCCCACTATTCGTTGGTAAAAGAGTAGCCCAAGAGTTGGCGGTGAGTGGTCATTACTAGCTGCCTTTCCTCTAGTCTTACACTGCTAAATTAGTGGCGGTTAGGGCAGATAGCCTTCGAGTAGCTTTGTGCGAAATTCCAAAACAAACATTCCACTGAAAATTTATAAATACTACATTTTACGATCATACTCTCTGATTCGCATAGCACTCATTATCCCATGTGACTTATGCCTGCTTACCTTGCAAAGTATAGTGATTAGGGCACTCGATTTGCAACATGCAGATTGCGAGTTCGAACACCATCACTGAACATGCTTGCTCTTTCTTCCACAGAGGACTTGTAATGTGAGGGTAAACCCAACTATTTTATTTGACTAGTCCAAAAAAATTGGTGAGTTATTCTGACTATGTGGTTTTCCTTTGATCTATCATCCCTAAATTACGAACGGCCAGCGCAAATTGGTCTCAGGTAGCTTCGCGCGAGACACAGTATTTTTTTGTTTGTTTGAAATTTCGCACGAAGCTACTCGAGGGCTATCTGTGCTAGCCGTCCCTAATTTAGCAGTGTAAGACTAGAGGGAAGGCAACTAGTCATCACCACCCACCGCCAACTCTTGGGCTACTCTTTTACCAACGAATAGTGGGATTGACCGTAACATTATACGCCCCCACGGCTGGGAGGGCGAGCATGTTTAGCGCGACGGGGGCGCGAACCCGCGACCCTCGTATTACGAGTCGCACGCCTTACGCGCTTGGCCATGCCAGGCCTACGAGACACAGTAAAGAAAAATAAACTGTAATTGTTATGTTGTTTTGAGTTATATTAATAAAGTAGCCCCAAGGCGATAATTGATAACCATATTTATACACTCTCACATAAGCACACATAAATACATACATATATTAATATAACCAGCCGCCCCCAGTAGCGAAGGGAGGGAAGCAAATTCGATACTCGTGGTGAGCACAGCACAGAAGTCCACTGTGAAGCTTGTGTTAAACAATAAACAAATAAAGTAATATTACCTGGCGGCAAGTTAATGTACTTTAATGCGAATATGTTCTCGTTGACAAATCGTGAATTTGCGTGAAAAAGTTTTAAAAGTATTCGTGAGCCATAGGAAGTGTATAATGTTTCTCACGATTGGAAACACACATTAGAATTATGTCATAAGTAAATCCGCATGTTCAACTAAAGAATGATGCTCAGCTAATTGTTCTATGTATATTTTTTATTGTGGTGTAACATGTCTAAAAAGCAAGTTTCCGTGTGTGCTCTCTGAGGAAGAGTTATTGTTATCAGAACATTAAATCATTATTCAGTTGTCACAAAAGCAGGTGTCAGATGACACAACGTAAATAAAGGTTAGTTAATGGTTTCTAACTTTATTTTCTTGGCTCACTTATTATAAAAATTTGCAATCTTTTTAGAAAATTATTCAGATTTGATTACTGATGATCTAATATACTATCCAAGTCTTTAGCTCCACAGTTCTGATAGCGACTTTTCCTCACATTGTTTTTTCTGCGTGGTTTGTATACGTCCAGATGGTTGAGTTCTGCTGGTTTCCTTGACGTCGAATTATGCATATTATAGTGACAAGTTTAGCCCCACTATTATAATAAGGTTGCTGATACGAAAGTTACCAAGGAATTGGTGATTCGTTAATCGCCTCACATATAGAAAATGAATACGAGTTGTAAGTCTAGCTTAATTAACTCATTAAAACTCCAACGAGTAAAATACTAATAACATACGAGTACCTGGAAGGTTATAATATAATCTCACAAAAGCAGTGTTTTTTGTTGCTGTTATTATTATTGCTTCCTTTTTAAAACCATGTAAAAACACCACAAGCACATATATAACGTGATTTAAAAATAAGTGAACGTCTGTATAATCACTTAATCAATGTTTCGAATCAATTCAGTTTTACGAAACCATGTATGGTAAGTGTAGGGGTAGACAAAGTTCTATTTAAATTTCTCTGACAGAACATAGCGATTTTTTTTCTACGCAATAACATTAACAAGAATGAAATGTGTTAACTACAGTACGGTCTGCCTTATAAAAGACATTTGGTGAGAAAATAAAGAAAAACATGATAGATTGTTTGTTTTTGAATTTTTCGCAAAGCTACATGAGGACTATTTACGATAACCGTCCCCAATTTAGTCGTGTAAAACTAGATGAAAAGCAGATAGTCATCACCACCCACCGCCAACTCTTGGGCTACTCTTTTACCAACGAATAGTGGGATTGACCGTAACATTATAATGCCCCACGGCTGATAGGTCGAGCATGTTTGGTGCTACCAGGATTCGAACGCGCGACCTTCACGAGTCAAACGCCTTAACCCACCTGGTCATGCCGGCCCTGCAAACCTGATAGATTTTGATACAGATGGATCGATATCGGAAGACGTCTATAAGTCTATCACACATTTGATATCAGACATTGAAGAGACGAACGACTAATTGCATGACTCACCTAAGAAACCAACTTGCATGCGAGCCACACACTTTGCACTTGAAAGGAAGCAACCCAAAATCCAGCCCGATACTCCTGGAAACAGACATTTATTTCGTTTTATTGAATAAAGAACGAGTTAAAATTGTTTATTTGGTGTGCAGTTAGGTAGCAAAGAAACAGTGGTTGTCAGAGCAGTTATATTTTACAAAACCGTACATTCTATGTAAAATTTTAATGCCATTTTGCATATTACGTTTCACTTTCAAAACCTACATTGTTTCTGTTCATCTTATTAAAGTTTATTATAATATTTTAAGTAAAAATAATAATTTTGTTACTTTGGATTTAACTGTTGAAGTTTATATTTAACTGTCTTAGAAATATTTTTTTTTAAAAGTGTTCATTTTGAATCATTTCTGTTAGAAACGCTGCACATAAAACTTGACTAAGAAGGTAATTATTATGTACGTTATATAACAGCTTGCTTATTTGGTTGTTTTTTGTTTTTTTGTTTTAATTTAGTGCGTAGCTACACGAACGCTATCTGCGCTAGCCGTCCCTAATTTAGCAGTGCAAGACTAGAGGGAAGTCAGTTTGTCATCACACGCACCGCCAACTCTTGACACACTCTTTTACCAATGAAGAGTGGGATTGACCGTTACTTTATAATACCCACTACGGCTGAAAGGGCGAGGATGTTTGGTGTGGTAGGAATTCGAACTCACGATCCTCAGATTACTAGTTGTTTGCCCTAACCGACGACCCTTAGTACAGCTCAAAAATATTACGGAAAAGTTCAAAATTTAATTTAACGCCAATATTACAGAAATTCTACAGAAAAAAAAATTAAGTATATACAGAGATATGATGAGCTCGAGACTTCAAAAATTACTTAATGATACGGAGAGATGACATATTTACAGGCATGTTACAGGATACAGCTAATGTGACAGACTTGTCATGAGGAAACAAAATTAAAGAAGTATTATGCTCGCCTTTTCAGCGTTGGTGAGTTATAGTGTGAGGGTCAATCCCTCTATTCTTTGGTAAAAGAGTAGCTCAAAAATTGATGGTGGGTGATAATGACTAGTTGTCTTCTTTCTAGTCTGCCACTGCTAAATTAAGGATGGCTAACGGAACAAACAAATAGAAGTATTGTGGAACGGTTCGAGATTACAGGTGTAATACACAAAGTCACGAGGTCACAGCACTTTTGAGATTATAATAATATTACATAAAAGACTTAAATTTTTATGTAAATATAAATATTATAGGTATATTTAAGTTACCAATATTATATGAACGGAGCTAAGAAACCATAATGAATATAATGAGATTACTGATATATTACTGAAACACTCAAGGCTACAAAAAAATTAAAGATCGAATGATAATTACAAAATAGCCTGATATCAACTGAGTATAACTGAAATGGTGAGAATTAATCAAAGCTTTACAGAATAGATCAATACCAATTTATCTTCTGGACTTTCAATTTCATGTGTCACAATAAAAAAGAAAAACAAAAATTCTTCAAGTATTCAAAGTTACGTCTTCATGAGTTTCATATTGCGCTATAATTTGAAAATTATTGGTCAGTCTTTATTTCGGTAAATGCTAAATTAATCTTAAATTATTCAGCTGTTATCACTGATAAAAAGTAAGCAAGAATATGATATTCACACGAAACAGAAGCCTTTGAAGATTACCAAAACACAACCAATCGATTTTCAAGGCTCCTTACAAGTCACTTTCTAAACCAATAATCAGATCGATGTTGCGTGTAGAAAATAAAGGTCCAGAGCCAGATATAATCTCGCCTAGTAAGCTTTACACAGGTACAGCAGAAGCTCATTAGTTGCAGCTCACATAGAAGTCTGGCGCTTAGCCCGTGAGAGGGCACCAGCTGCTACATGGGCGGAGCGACAAGGTTTGCTGGTTGAAACTTGAGAACTCAAGACCACTGGTTAGCAAAAACAAATGAACAAAGACTCAACTTCTGCAACAGAGGTGGCAGAAATTCTGGGTAGACTTTAGTTTTAATCGATAAAACTACATGACACTACTGAGTAGCTCTCTAAAATAACTAGTTCTGATATTTCTACGAGAAGTACAATTTTTCTTGGACGAGCCTCCAATTTATTATGTAATGTATTACGATTTCATATGGCCCAAAACCGAATTGAATTTCAGTTTGCTGGTAAGGAACTGAATTGAATTTCAGTTTTAATTTAGAAGCTAAATAAATGCCGAGATGTATTAAATTTATATTTGCCAACTGGATTGATACACAGTTTTATTTCTTAATGTAGATATATTTTGATATATAAACAATAATACAATTTATAATAACGGTTATTACAAATAATGATTAATATATAAAAGTTTTATAAACTTAAACCAATTTTCAGTCTTCTATCTGGTCTGGAACTGAATATTTTATTGAAGGTTCACAATGAGCAAATTACTATTGAGTCGATATAGGTGCAATCGTCTTAACAGGGAGCTAGCTAGCTCTTCACACGTGAATGTTTCACAGCTTAAGTTACACAATGTCTTTGTGGAAGTATTAACGTCCGAAATTAAACTGCTGAAGTTAAATGGTTTGTAATGTTCGAAATCGATAAGTTTCTGGTAAAATATCTATAGTTTCTCGATTAATAAGTGTTAATCGGAGTTATAGCTTCCGAGGTTTGTTATACATTTACTATAGCAAACCAACAATATAAAATCGTCTCTCCACGTTGCGTTCGTTACCTTTTATAAGCCTGGGAGAAGATTGTGTAGAAATTCCAGGTAAGGCAACAATACTCGTATTTACACACACGTATATTGTTTATTTTTATGCTCGAATTTTTTTTACAAACTTAGTAAATTGACAGGAGTTTTGCAACGCAGATTCAATAATATCAGTTACGTGTATTTTTAAATATATATTTAACTGAAACAAAAGATCGATATAAAAGTAAATACATAATCCGTCTAACATTCTTTTTGTAAAGGAACATTTATAAATTATGCAGAGATCTTCTATAAGAAGTACCTGGTATATAACATTAAGGCAATAACAAACATTCTTCAATAAACGTGTGTGTGTTTTTGTAGTAAAGCCACATCGGGCTATCTGCTGAGCTCATCCAGAAGAATCGAACCCCTGATTTTAGCGTTGTAAGTCCGTAGACATATCGCTGTACCAGCGGGGCACTTCGATAAGCGCTTCACCATTGAAACAAATAAAAATAGATAAAACGTAGGATCACACGAACTCCATTCTGTAGTAAAAGTGATCAAACTTAACAACATTTTAGGAGTTTTCTAAGACTTTTGTCAATGCATGACTAGAAACAGAATGTTTTATGAAAGGCTCAGAAACAATTTTCGCTGACACAAACTAAGACGTTGTTATCAGTAACAGTTAATATTGATTTACATGTTATTATCATTATGTAAGTACCTAATATAATTTCTTAACATATATAAATTAGCATTTAAATATTAACTATCCAGAGAAAATGATAGAAAAAGCAGTCAATCCGTTTGTAACTAAAGATGATCCTTCTGTAAGGAACTTGTGGCTGTGTTGAAAATATTTAGATGGAAGGTTAAAGTCTATCTGAAAGTCTTAAAAAGACTTCTTTAACCTGTCAGTAGATGTTCTGCTAGACACACGCAAACTCAAGCTTAACACTTGAAATAACTCATTAACTTGTCTTGACATGAGAAATATTTCATTAACCGGCAATACTCATCTGTCTTACACTACAACACAAACAATATCCCACTAGTCTGATGATTAATACAGTAATACTTTAAGTGCTATAATTTATAATAACACTCTAGTAGCTTGATTCTTAACGTTAGATTATCAATATGCGACTTAACATTAGTGTTATGCTTGTGTTTCATAAAAGTTTAACGGAGTACAGATAACATTGCTAGAATTTGACAAAACAGTAGACAAACACTTAGAATTCCTTAATCATGAACCATCGAACTGGTAGTTTATTTTTCTTTACCATTATTAACTATTCTTCGGCCAGCCTACAGCAAGAATGTCGGTGAGCATTGTATTAAAACCTTGGAAATTTCACTGAAAGCATCGTTGCATATTGTGTAGAATAGTTTTTAAGTTTATTTCACAACCTAGCAAATAACAGTGGTTGTATAACCGTTGACACCCAGTCATTTTACTGTAGGCTATGATTTATATGGAGTCTCATAATCTACTACACGCGTACGTATAACATTTGCGTGCTGGTCGAAGATGTAATTTAATGTTTATATGGCAGGCATGACAAATGCACCATAGCTATTATTAACTTATTCTTGCAGCTGTACTAACTTCGCGTATCAATTCTTTTATGTTTAGGGTTCTTACTCTTTCTGACACGACGCTGCTAACAGGATTACAGGTTTTTTTAACCACTTCATGATCGATTTCGGTTATGTCTAAAACGTTATAGAAATGGGAGTCTAACTGTCTCCCATGTGAGAACTCCCTAAATTTTAGTTTAAAAGACAGCACGAAGTTCAGTTTCGAATCATCGGATCAGCAATCACGATGATGGTTGATGGTAGATGACGTTTTATAGCCGATGTTGAGTGACTGTAAATTCTATAGATACTTCACACAGAGCAACCATCTTTGAATCTGACTATAATTAGAGGAAAGAATCTTGCAAGCAGGAAATGACGAAAGTGCTGGCGACTCTTGGAGAATGTGAGGCAGAAATTTTGTATATTAATATAATCAATTCACAGTTGTTGATAAACACGTTTTTCACCTTGTAGAATGTGCAGAATGTTACTGTGAAAGTAAATCTGGTCAGTTGTAGTCATACTGTAACTAATCTTACGTGGCCAACAGAGAGAAGGGAGAAGGAAGTATAACAGCTATACATATACTATTATATTATGACAAACTGCTTTAAATTTCCACTGAATGTATATGTATATGCATCTATACAGCTTGAAAAATTCGTATATGTATTTTTATATATACGGCGTTAATACTTAAAACAACTATAAAGCTTGCATGTACATGTATATAAATACTAGCCACCATACATTGTATGGGGAAGTGATTACAGAATTCAGTCCATGCATCATTCAATTATAGCTTAGTAGTCTCTCCAATTCAGTATTTATAGACTCCTTATATAACCATATGGCATCATTACACTATATATATATATGTGTGTGTATGTATATTACGACTATATGCATAACATGTGATGTATTGATTACCATACATCATACAGTACCACTATCAATAGTAAAATTGTAACAGTATAAGGAACAATAGCCATCCAATCTGCGTGTAGCCAATCCAAAGGCTATCATTGTTTCCTGAGAAAGCATCATAGACCAATTACGTATTTTATTAAATCCAACTGTTTGAAGCGGGGCAGTGTTGCTATTAAACAGTTTATGTTCATTATGGACATAATACAAACTAAAAAACAAGATGATTAAAAA
Organism: Carcinoscorpius rotundicauda; assembly: GCA_011833715.1. Taxonomy (NCBI): domain Eukaryota; kingdom Metazoa; phylum Arthropoda; class Merostomata; order Xiphosura; family Limulidae; genus Carcinoscorpius; species Carcinoscorpius rotundicauda. The sequence continues at coordinate 40,210,226 of CM022399.1, forward strand.
CTGCTAATTTGAAAAGAGCGAATAGAGACCTTAAAAATACAGTAATAAAATATGTAGCTTAAAGTGTAAATGCAATCGTCAAAGAAGTAAACAAACAAACTTGAGATGTTATGTTGATTTTACTTCCTCCAGCTATAAATCTCCATTTTCACTCCTTCTCTAAAAGCTGTAATATTTCACGCGACTAAATTTTCACCCAAAGCTACCAATCTCATCTTTATATTTTTAAGATCCCTACTCTACGATTTTAAATTAACAAATTTAAATAATCTTAAGTGTGGGTTTTATTAAAACAAAGCCACATAGGGATATCTACTGAGTCCAGCTACGGGAATCGAACCGCTGGGTTTTGCATTGTAAATCCGTAGACTTACTTAGTTATCAGCAGAATACGTAATCTTGTGAGATGTAATGGCAACACTTGGTGTTATCAATAATAACTTTCATTCTATGCATATGAACGTACTTTAACTAGTCATACCATTCAATTTGCCACCTTGCCAGTGCTAAGGTTATTAGTAATACACTGACAATACTGACAGATTTGAAGCTGAGTTCAAGTAAAAAAGTAAAAATGAAAATATAAAACATATATAATTTTGTTTTTGAATTGGATGAACAATTGTTCATAGCCATGATTAATTTTATAAACTGAAATGAGAATCGCAACACATTTACGCTTTTTCTCTGAGCTCAAACACATAATTTTGTATTTAATACTTTTTTTCACTTAATTTCGTAACTGCTCTCAAAAATATAAATTATCTTATATTTATATAAAATAAATTTAATATTTATAAAATAATTTATATTTTTGGGCTTAATCTGGCGAATGTCATATTCAAAAACCTATTCTTATAAATGGATATCAATTGATTATAACATAATTTAAAAGTGTATGTGTGTCTTTCTTACAGCAAAGCCACATCGCGCTGTATACTGAATCTACCGAGAGAAACCGAACCCCTGATTTTAGAGCTTGAAATCCGCGGACTTACCAGGATAATTTAGAATTGTTAAATTTCTTTTGTTTTTGAATTTCGCGCAAAGCTACATAGATAGCTATTCGTTGGTACAAGAGTAGAGAGATTGACCGTCACATTATAACGCCTCCACGGCTGAAATGGCAAGCATATTTGGTGCGACAGGGATTCGAACCCATGATCCTCAGATTACGAGTCAAACGCCTTAACACACTTGGCCATGCCGGGCCTAATTTAGAAGTAATAACCTATGAACATCTCATTACGTAATATTAAATTTATATTTTATTATGTTTAATTTTGTACGCAAACAACAATAAATGTACTTGTGTGATCATAGTGTGCATAAAATGCTCAAAATAAAAATTGATTTTTTAAGAATTGTTTTTGTTTGCCATTTGGAGTACGGATACTGCGTTTTCAATTTTTCAGATTGCTATGTTTTACTTTAAAAAAAGAATCTTCTTCCTTAGCTCTCATCAGGTGAGGCCCAGCATGGCCAGGTGCTTAAGGCACTTGACTTGTAATGCGAGGGTCGCGGGTTCGAACCCCTTGTCGCACCGAACATGCTCGCCCTTTCAGCTGTGGAGGCGTTATAATGTGACGGTCAATCCCACTATTCCTTGGTAAAAGAGTAGCCCAAGAGTTGGCGATGGGTGGTGATGACTAGTTGCCTTCACTTTAGTCTTTCACTGCTAAAGTAGTGACGGCTAGGACAGATAGCCTTCGAGTAGCTTTTCGCGAAATTGAAAACAAACAAAACTCATCAGATGAATGGTCACATCTTACGAAGATAAGTTTCAATGAAACCATAATATTTTTTTCCTTGACGAGTTAGTTTTAGTGAGTAGATAAGATTTTAAACTTTTCGTCCCAATTGTCAATTACTTTCATGTTGTATAATTTAGAAGTTAGTTTTTATTAGAAGTAGATATATGAGAGAACCTTAGAGAAATACAGATTTGCTATTCGTGTTTGATGTTTGATTATTTTTTGTTCTTTAATATTACAGGTAGGCTTAGCAAAATTTAATCTCAATTTCAAGTTCTGCACAGTTGCACTAAATCATATATTAGTGACAAGAAATTTAATATTAGCAATAACCTGTTGAAACTGACAGCATTTGCCGACTTAAAACTTAATTCAATTAATATTTTACTGACAAGCTGCTTAATATTATCAGTACTCCAATAATACCAACGACGACCACTGACCTGATCCTTAATTCAACAAATTAAGTACTGAAAAAAGCGTTAGATTAGCAATGTCTCATTAAAATTGATAACACGCAATGACTTGATGTTTAATTCAACCAAAATAACACTGGAAAGAATCTTTGTATTGGCAATGTCTCACCAACATTGATAACACTGAGTATTTGAAAACTAATATAAGTAAAAAAAACGAACGGACACACAAATTAATATCAGTTATGACCCTTTAACACTGATAACTCTCACCAATTAGATGCTTAAATAAACTAATATGTTACAAACAAGCAGTTTGAAATTTCTAATGTAAAATACTGTTTAAAATGTATAATAACTGGATAATTTGCAGATTAACTTTGTTTGCCATATGGTTATTTATCACCAGTAATACTTAGTTACTTGCAATAAAACAATGGCAATGCTTCATTAACTTGCTTCCTAGTACTTCTAATACTCTCTATTATCTTGTATCTTAACACTGTTAATAACCTATTAGTTTTTTTTGTTTTTTGAATTTCGCGAGAAGCTACACGAGGGATATCTGCGCTAGCCGTCCCTACTTTAGCAGTGTAAGACTAGTAGGAAGGCAGCTAGTCATCACCACCCACCGCCAACTTTTGGACTACTCGTTTACCAACGAATAGTGGGGTTGACCGTCATATCTTAACGCCCCAACGGCTGAAAGGGCGAGCATGTGTGGTGCGACAGGGATTCAAACCCGAAACCCTCAGATTACGAATCGCACGCCTTAACACACCTGACCATGCCGGGCCTATTAATTTGATACTTTATAACAGAACTATAGTTTAACATTATTCAAATATCACTCATTAGAAGTTTGACACCGGTTATATCCACCAAAAATCGACATATCACTGGTAATATCCATCACAACGCGATCTAACTTTGACAATATTCATCACAATACGACTTAAAACTGACAATATTTAACACAATGCTACATAAACTCAGTAATATTCGTCATAATTTAACATAACACTGACAACATTCTTCTCAGGCATGAAGTTTAGTACCGATGTTTCCCAACTAACAAAATCGTAACGCTGATAATATTTAACCAAATTGCAGCGATATACTTTTAACGTCTTAATGAAAGTTGCTTCCAACTCAATAACCAAAAGTTTAATATAGTTAATACCCACCAAAATGCAGCTGAGTGCTTCATTAGCGCATCCATTGGCTCTGCTTTAATTTAACTCAATAGCTTTTTGAATTAATAAATAAACGCGCAGGAAGAAAGTTCAATATCGATTGATAACATGTAACTCAATAAATATTTGAAAGACGTTGTTAATGAGCTGCATCTTGTTAGAAACTTATGGACAACGTTTCTATCTGCTAGTGTAGATCTTAATCAAACGGCCTATTAACAACGCGTTAGAAGTATACACTCTGCTGTCTAAACCGTCTCTCAAGTAGGAACTCTATAAATATTTATTTACCTACACAAATGATCCTTAAGTCTTTAACTTTATTTCATTATGAAAGATTTGTGTTTTCTTGCAGCAAAACCATATTGGGCTATCTGCTGAGCCTACCGAGAGGAATCGAACCCCTGATTTTAGCATTCTAAATCCGGAGATATATCGCTGTACTTGTGGAAGGCATTATAAAAGGACAAAACGAAAAACAATATTACCACCGAATGACTTACGCAATCGTGTTTTAACACTATTTGAAAAACTTGGACCATAAGAGTATATAAAAAAAAGCGAAAGCATTAATCCTAAAACTATATTATGAGACATTCTCTGGAGTTGACTTTATAATAAATTCCATTTTGAAAAGAACGTAGAAGCTGGGTGATTGTTATGCAGCAGTTGCTCGCCAGGCTGTTGTTATGAAACAAGATACGGGCTGAATTCCCCGACTAAACAACACAATAAAAATATAACAAAGGTAGAAATTAAATTTTTGGCTGAGTGAACTTTTCTGAAAAATTAGGATGGTAGGAAGAACAGGCACAAGGCGAGTTAACATGCCATTTTCTTTTTCCTTTCAGTAAAGACGCTGCCTATAATAGGTTTACATAAAATGTAATCAATAACGATTTACAGCTAATGCATACAAACTCATACTGCACTCAGTACTCCATAATATGTATTTGTTGAAGATTTTCGTACACCAAAGTGTGTTATTTTTATCGATGGTTTTATTCTGATTCTTCAGAAACGTTGTCCATTTCTTTGCTTTAGTTTTCCATTAATATCCACAGAGGGCTATCTGCACATAGACTTTCCTAATTTTTACCACATTGATCAGGGGGAATGGAGCTAGAGAACAGCACACATGATTAATTTTCCAATATTATTGCCTATAATTCTTCAAAAATGAAAGGTATAGTTTTTAGGGCAACAAGACGAGAATCAGGAATCCTGGATTTCATTGTCCAAGCTTTGTAAAGACCAGGCACAAGTCAAAGTAACCTTAAAGTCGTATTTTTCTTGAAACATATGCTGTTTATGCACTTTCAGCATGCGGTACAGACCCAGATTCTATTGTGATATAAAATAGCTTCCTATTTTAATACTGTGCAATTGTTTTAATGGTATGAATTTAACAAAGACTGTACACTACATAAAATGATTAAAGGATACTTAGTATTTGTAATATTTCATCTATGATGAGACAAAATCTACTGTTATGAAATAATGCCATGGGATATTAAGTGGAAATGACTAGTCATTCACTCTGTGCTGGTCAAAAAGCTTTTGTTACGGGTATCTATACACTTTTACAGTTCATGACATCTTGCTTCACCTGGGATTATGACCAGAACAAACAGCAAATGCAAATTAACATCGATATTTTAATGGTAAGATTAGAATACTTATAACGTATCGTTGATTACTTGCTAAATAAAACAGGTTCCATGTAATATAGATAAGCCAATTAGTAAATATAGCATACCATACGTTTTGAGGTATTTTTGTGTGTCGAAATGACGGAATTTGACTGTCACAGATATAATACTTGATGGTATTGAGAGTATGTTACTCCATTTTGTTAATTCTCTCTTCAAGTAATTTCCCACTTGTTTAATATCGTAATGACGGGCGTTATCTCAAATTAGACCAATATCAAACCACCCAGTGGCACAGCGATATGTCCACGGTGTTATTCTGCTAGAAACCATCTACACGTCACTGGTATCAGCACAGATAGCCCTTCGTGTAGCGTTTTGCTTAATAACAAACAACAAAATGAAACTAGTATATGGTAACACAAAGAATCATGGAATGCGGTCTCCTATAATGTTTAGTATTGATATCAGCACTATTCTACAGAATGCATGGGTTAGTGCTTATTCATACAAACACCGTACTTCTACCACCACGTTTTTCTATGAAACTGGAGTTGAATTCGCGTTTAAAGTATTCTCGATATAAGTATATCCCTGGGTGGAACGCGACTCATCTGCACAAATAACATTATTCCATCTGTTGTTGATCCACTGGTATGTGTTCTTGACGTTATTGCTGTTGTATTTTCTTATGTTTTAATGTGATTATGCTCCTTCTCATTTGGACAGGCCAGCATTATGTATTTGTGGTTATCTGTCCTGACACGGTGAATAATTGTAGATGCAAACAAATGATTTAGTCTTAAAGAAGGTTTATTAGTCAGTACCGACAAGTAGTGGTCTAATGGACGATAGTCTGGCTTGTTCATGTATCAAAGCAAGTGTATCATTAACTTGGAAACTATTGCAAGCTCTTCTAGTGACACTTTGGGAAACAATTGCAATATCCTGCTATGGTTTGCTTAATTCTATACGTTTCAAGGTTCTTAAAATACGTTATTTATTACAATGATACTTAATTTGTCTTAGCCCAATATCAGTATATCGTAATAAATCAAACAACCTTAATTTAATTATTCCAATGTTGTTTGTTCTTAAATTGCATGCACATCTTTGGTTGTTGTCTCGTCAGAAGTGAACAGCAGCTTTATGGGAGCATTGAAAACTATAGTTCCCAATGTTAAACACACAGGTTTGTGCAAAGTCAGTTTGTTTGTTTTGAATTTCGCGTAAAGCTATACGAGGGTTATCTGCGCTAGCCGTTCCTAAATTAGCAATGTAAGACTAGAGGGAAGGCAGCTAGTTGTCACCACCCACCGTCAATTCTTGGGCTACTCTATTACCAATGAGTAGTGGGATTGATCGTAACACTATAACGCCCCCAAAACTGAAAGGATGGGCATATTTGGTATGATGGGTATTCTAACCCGCAATCCTCCAATTACAAGTCAAGCCCCCTGACAACCTGGCCATGCCTGGCCCGTGCAGTCAGAAATTAACGGTTGTCCTTGTATAACTTAAGAGTTCATACAAATCACTAGCTACTGTCTCGTAAGAAGTAGACAACAACTAGATGCGAGCATTGAGAAATATAGTTTTCAGTTAATTACACAGGTTAGTGCTAAGTCAGAAATTAATGGTCCTCGTAATGTGTTTCATTTTTCTTTTATGACCGATAAGATGATGAACAAGTTTCCTTTTAAGGTTCGAAACTGGCAAGTTATGAAGTTTGATATTTGCCTCTCATGCAACTTTCAATGCTAAAAAAAACCAAAAAATCCTAGTGGTCACTATATGTAACAGCTGGCAGACGTCTTATGTTCACGAGTCTTTCATTTTAGGTTACAATGGAGAAAGACGTCTACGATTCCAGAGATTATTTTCCCGTTCTCAGCTAAAGCCGACCAAATACTTGTATTATTTCTATTCTAGTTTTGTAATTCATCAGATCTAAAGGAAAGACTTAATTCAATACATTAGAAAGGCGACAGATGTTTCCTTTTTGTTTGCATTGGACAGACAGTCTTACTTCATTTTATTGATTAACAACTGTTCACCAATTCTACAAAATATTTGGAACGCACAAGTATTCGTCATCCAAGATAATGACAAGGGTAAGTAGTTTGGGCCGGCCGTAGCCTAGTGGTTTGTATAGCCGGAATATATATCCGAACGCTTATAGTTTATGGCCAGTCGTAGCAAAAGCGCTTTTGCACTTTCGGATCCATGGATTGGTATAAAGTGACTGTTAAAGCATATTATACGGTTAGACAACAGTAGCTAAAGAGTTGGCGGTGGGTGCTGTTGAATTGCTGCATTTCTCCTAGTCTATTAATTCAAAATTAGAGTGGACCTATATGTAACTTTGTGCAGAAATTGTGAAAAATGAAACGCAAATAAATCGCTTATAAAAATAAATGTAAGTAAAGGCGACTATAAACATCTTGAGTGCACCTTTTGTTAATACTTCATTTTACGTTTCACATAAAAATGTGACCATGAACGTAACTTTCAGTGTACGTTGGATACTGATAAAAGAACTTGATTACTCTAATGGTAGGCCCGGCATGGCCAGGTGGGTTAAGGTGTTTCACTCGTAATCTGAGAGTCATGGGTTCAAATCTCGATCGCACCAAACATGCTCGCCCTTTCAGCCGTGGAATTGTTATAATGTTACGATCAATCCCACTATTTGTTGGTAAAAGAGTAGCCCAAGAGTTGGCGATGAGTGGTGATGATAATTGCCTACCCTATTGTCTTACAGTGCTAAATTAGGAACGGCTAGCGCAAATGGCCCTCGAGTAGCTTTGCTCGAAATTCAAAAACAAACAATGCTCCAGTGGTTATGCTACTTGTATTAAAATCTTCGTCTTAACTAAGGTTTAATATTTCAACTCTATAAAATGTAATTTCGTTCACATAGTTCAGATTTATCATAAAACCTTTTAAATATGTTTTAATCATAAAAAATTAAGTAAACACTTAATATTTCCGATAAACTAAACCACAATGAAATCTGTGTCTTTATATTTAAACTAGGAATAAGGTTAAGCATTAAAGATTGAGAGAGAAAATTGTTATGTTGTTTTGATTTTACGTTAAGCTCTCGCGAAGAAGTTGTCGCACATTTGTGTGTGCTAGTACACATAGTGACGTGTTGTTACAGACACAAACTGGGGTACCATTAGTAACATGTTTAGCATACATAGATTTAGTTGAAGGTGAATTCCAGGCCACTCGAGAGCGCAATGCAGCTATGACTATTAATGGCTGAACTCTCACGACACAATGATATCCGAGGAAAGGTATCCCTATAAGAAAAAGTGAAGAAATACAGAGATCGGAGCACACCGATGTAGTGAACGTCATCAGTAAAGAAAGATCAATACACTAATATCAGGGTTTTAAATCACTTAGACTTCACACCACCAAAACCATGGTCACCATTACCAGCACCAAATCTGGTAAATGTCAACCAAAAGACCTTCTTATCCATCCCACCAAGAAAGTGCTTGATAACAAGTTTTGCATATCCAACTAAATTGTACATAAGATATTGCACAGGTTGACTATAGACACATTGGTGACGGGAAGTCAAAACACTGAAATATAGCATTATCTTGCTTGTGAGAGAATTGTTATTTTGATGTAGCACTGCATGAGGACTTGAACTAGTGTCTCAAGAACTGGGTAATCTGCTATTAACCACAAGATAATAAGGTTGTTTCAGCATGATACAGATAACATTAATAAAGAGCTTTAAGAGGGTTTAGGGTTATTTTATATTAAAAAATTTAAACTTTACAAAAGCATAATAAAACAAGGTAAAGTCTTATTACTGTCAGAAAAATACATTGGCATTAACTACACGAAATGAAATTTCAGCACTGTATAGAGCTAGAAACATGTAGGAGGCACATTGGAATAAAACATTAAGCCGCACGTATATTTTTATAGAGAATAAAACCAATTTTTATGTCTTACATTTCTGTTTGTGCACCCATGGTTTTTGTATTTCAAGCACTCGCTGTAAGTCTGTAGCAACTGGATATTAATCATTGTCATATTTAAAAGCATATGTGATCACTTAAGTGTAATTATCATTTAGTTGCTCATTTTATTTTTCAGTGGCTTAATACTAATTACCTGATATCTTGTGTTTCAGCTTCTGATGTTTTGGCGTCTTCATGAAGTCCTGAAAAGGCCTCTATGTTTTCGTGGTAACAGCTGAGATTCGATCCTGAATCATCGGTTTTTATGAAGGCTGGTGTGCTATTAACTTATTCAAATTTCTGATATAGTTGTCAGAGGTTCGAGGAGGTTTACAACACACACCAGCAGATTCGAGTCTGAACTCTTATGCAAAGACGAACGAACAATGAATTATTTTTCATTTATGATTTTTAATTAGAAGATGTATTATATATATCTTGGTACGCGTGTATTTTTTGCTAGAATAACTGTGTATTGCTTATAATAGCAAAATATGAATTGCTATTTTCCCTATTTCACATATATTATTTATAATCATAGAAATATTTTTATGCATGATGTAATGAAGTAGTGTATGTTATAATAATATTAAACTCTTACGGAGAATTTGTTTTACGTTGTAGAGCGATTTGTATAAACTAGTAAATATAAAAGTGTTTTCCATTGAAAAGACTGCCATCTCCAAAGCACAACATTTTTCCATGTTTTTTTTACATAATAACTCTAATGTACAGTTGTTTCTCAGTGCCCGTTTCAAGAAACTGATTTCACAGGAATCATAGGTACTGCCTCTAATGACTTGTTACAGTTCTCTTTCTGGAAGGTCCTGGAACCCCAAACTGATCTATATTTCTCCCCAATATCATTAAATATATGAGAAATCTCTGACTTGAAAATTTTAAGTTCCTGATTTGAATACATCTTTATGATCTAAGTTTATGAATATATTGTACTAGAAAGGCCTGTTATACAACCTTTTTTAAAAGCAATCAGTTTTAAGCGACATCACACTAATAATGTAAATATATTGTGGTTTTTATGCATTCCACTAGACTGTATATGTGTTTATTTCGTGATTTACTGTTCTCCTCAGTCAAAACACAGCTTACTCAATCCTATGAAAACGGTTCATATATTTGAACTGTGACTCAATACAATGAAGTATATTTTAAACACACACATATATATAAATAATTCGAAAAATATAAGTTTCATGCAGGAGTACTGCATTTGTAAACAAGTTGTTGAAATATATTTGCTTCATGGGTTACACGTAATTAGTTTTCTTTAAGGAGAGATAGATTATCTGCACTTTTCCTTCTGTTTATTTTTGGTGTTTATCTTCCTTATCAAGTGTTAGAGGTATTTATGGTCAAGGAGGTGTGTAGTAATTTTTTTTCTTTTTTAAGATTAACCCGTCTCAGTAACTTATTACAAAAAAGTGAAGTGTTAGGTGATAATATGTAATTATGAACATCAGACTGAGCACGATAAACGACAGAAGAAGTAGTCCCAAGAGCATCACAGAACTTTAAACACGTTCTTACAAAGTACGATTAGCCTTCCTGAAACTTCTATGTGGTTTTGTCATATTGAAAATGTGGAAAATGATTCTGGTCTATATTAGAGTGGAATCGAATAGCTGGATTACAAGCTGGATCGTATCATATAATTTAAAAAATTAAAAGTACTTTAATTAAACAAGAAATATAATTACATAATGAATAAGAAATATAAGTTTCAACTATAATACATTCTGATAACCAAGTTTAAAAAATAGTCAGAAGTTTTCTTTATTAGCATTTAAATAATTCGACAAACTGCAAATGTAAAGCAGAACCAACCCTATCAAGTTTCAAGTAAGGCAAAGCGCAGCCTAACTCAGTTTTTATTACTTCGTTCTGTGTTCATCTGGTAACTAATTACATCTTTTCAAATTATCCATTTGAATCGGGCTTTAATTAACAATTCACATACGTTCTCGTGCAGTGCTGCGGATATTAACTGTATCTATGCAGTAAAAATGAGAATAAAATTGCTATTACAGAATTATATTACTTGTGTATTAAATCTCAGATTTTTGAAACGTAAAATGGTTAAAAACGTATATAAGGGAAAGTTCACTTAACGGTGATAAAAGAAAGTTCTTGAAATATTTATTTTCACTTAATAAAGTTGTTTTGTTTGGTATAGTTCTTTATGCACTACTAAAACAACAAATAAATAAAGTCGTTATTCAACTTTACAATTATGGTTTTACAGAAACAAATGGAGCACTGAAAGTTATTTTAGAATTGTTTATGTTATTTTGTGGTATGTTGCACACGCACACACGCGCTCGCGCACACAAACAGCCAAAAGCATTTGTTACTTCTATATAACTTGTTGGAAGTGTTTTGTATAGAAAAGTTATATAATGGCGTCTATGTTTAACCACAACTGCGTCATGAAAAAATATGAGATTTTTCACTTCATTTATCACAATAATTTTACTGAGGTCTGTGTTGTGAAGCAAAAGACGTGCAGCTAGCTGTAAGTCTACTACAGGAACTTTGTGTTTCATTTGTGATAAGTAGCTCTTAAATAGAAATCAAATGAGGCAGGATCGACGGATTTAGTGAAGCCTAAACAGACCAGATTGCATAGTGCATGCTATGACTATTTACTAACAACATATAACCCCGTCCAAGAACGTTTCCCATCCATATGCCCATGATTGCCTAAAGGCATTTAGAAGAGTTACAAATGGTAGCAAAACGGAAGGTTTTTCGAACGTCTTACGTCAAAGGGAAATGGTAGTGCCTAAAATCCTGATACTTTCTGTTTTTATTTATTGTCGTTGAGATTATTTTTAGCTCTCGTAAATCCTCTGAATATTTTCCGCTCGAAGTAGAATCGATTTTCATAAATTTTATGCTTTGTTTTTATGCCTATGAAAAATGGGCATGAAACAAAAGATAAAAAAAAATTCAAACACGCGGACAAGAAAATACTACATTAAATGCTTCAGTAGCATTTTGTTCACTTATTTTACTCAGGTTTAGAAATGATACAAATTAAATAATTATTCTGTTCTCTTGTAGCATTCATTGATATCAAAATAAACCTTATCGTGAAAGTAAAATAAATAATTGCTTAATTGTATCTAATAAGGTATTAAATAGAAGTGAATGTTTTACGTATTTAGTTGTTTGCGTTACATAGACAAAGGTAAATGATGGCTATCTGTATAGCCATCCCTAATTTTGTTTGTTTGTTTTGAATTTCACGCTATTCATCCATAATTTAGCAATGTAAAACTAGAGGGAAGACAGCTGGTAATCACCATCCATCGCCGACTCTTGGATTTCTCTTTTACCAACGAATAGTGGGATTGATAGTCACATTATAACGCCTCCACGGCTGAAAGAGCAAGCATGTTTGGTGCGTTGTATTAAGTATTCAATTCCATGTAATATTTTCGAGGATAATTCAACGAGTTTGAAGATATTCTTTATGTTAAAAAACGACAACATTTAAAAAATAGACACAACTTTTGATTCAACTTTTCTCTCTTGTGCATTAACAAAGGATTTTTTGTTCCATTCCTCTCATGGAATTTACGACCAAAATTTTTGAAAATATGTTTTATTTGCTGATCCCTTTATTCTAGTTATCATTCAACTTATATGTATTCAAAGGCTTAAAGACTCGTATATTTTGAATAAGAATAACTCATAACTGAAATTAATTGATCAATATTTGTTCTTGTTTCAGAAACTTACTCTAGGTATTGCATTATTTTTTCGTACCTCATTCTATTGAATACAATTTACACAAACGATTGTTTTCGAATCATGGCCATTAAAAATTAGTGTTATTCCTTCTCTGTTTTTATTCTGCTTCAAATATAAGTTAAAACCTTTCTTAATGAAGTATTCTAGCTGTATTTGTCTTACGGATGACAATCTTAGTTTTCTTGTGTACTTTCCTTTGGAAACATCCTCAGTTGTTGTTAATTTGAATTTTTGGCAACGGAGTGAAGTTATAAGTTATTCAAATACAGCAATGTATAAAAAATAAGGATTATTTTTACACCGTTATCGTATCTAAAGTGTTTTAAATATTAATGGATAGAAAAATTAGCATTATTTTTTAGAGTACAGCTTTAATTAATTATTAGTATGAGCATCAAAACTTAAGTTTTGCTTTACTTCCGTAAACGAGTATTTTTGTCATGCCTCGAGATTAAAGGTAAAATATGTCCGTATGGTTTTAAAGGCTATTTATTTCTCGTTGTATAAACGACCAGCACCTTTATAAAATATCATAAAATAACTTAGTCTTTGTTTGTAAACATGTATGTAGTTTTCGAAAGGTTTTCTTTGAAAACTTAAAAGATTCATGTTTTCGTTTTTCTGAGCCATGAAAACTAATATATAAATCAGTTGCTTTAGTTAACCTTTTTAAACAAGAAAGATATCTTTAGGTTCTTGGCAAACATATAGATTAATAGTTAATCTTTCAATTCTTTACGAAAAAAAACCCTCCCCAGCAGTATGTCCGAGGATTTACAGATGATAGACTGTAGATACTCTTAGTGTTTGAAGAAATAATCAATACATTTTAAAGAGGGTAATGGGTTTTAATGAGTATTGAGGTAGGTATTTATGGAAGCATTCATACTTGTCCGTTATAATTCTAGGAAGACTGATAAGACATCCAAGGATGAGAAAACAAACCACTATTAGTTAACTTCTAAAGCTGACATCTAATTTTACTTTCATTCTTAGCAAACTCAAACTAGCCTTACTCTTTGCGGCACAGTAGTATGTCTGTGAACTTACAACGTTGGAAGCCGGATTTCGATACCCGTATTGGGCAGAGCACAAATAGCCTATTGTGTAGCTTTGTGTTTAATTACAAACAAACAGTCTTACTTTGCTTAACCACCAAGTTTAAGCTAAGATTATTGTTTGAGTTTTCGCATACGCTAATCTCTTTATTAATATTTTTATACTGAACTGAAACTTATTAGACAGAGAGATCACAGGCTCACATCAGAAGTCCCTAAAGTCTAGGCATAACCATTTCCAATTTATAACTACTAACTATAGAAAAGGATAGGATCAACAATACCTGTAGGTCTATTATGATATCAACCGAGTAGCAAGACTGACTGTGATAGTTATAATTCCTTCCACTGTTAAAAGAACGGATCGAACGCCACTGTTCAAACCGTGGATATTTCGATCTGCACTTTGTCTCACTAACAGCTAAGCCAAGAGCCAATAATTCCATTGAATTTCATATCTCTTTACTGGTCTCAATTAACTTTTAGAAAATGAAGTTAATTCTTATGTTTGGCAAGTTAGAATATTTTCATTTTTACCGTTACTAATGTGTACAGTAACTATATAATATTGTCTATTGGTCACTCTCTACCCTTACAAAGAAATGATTACACTTCTTGAAGTGCTAGCCAATCTTTTAACATTATAACATTATATTTCATAATCAATGTCCTTACCATGAAAGAAAATTAAAACACGAAGTTGGCTTTTTATCAGGACGAGGACCATAACTAATAATATTTTAGGATAAGCTATTTTGACTTGTAAGTTTTCGGGTTTTTAAAAAAGATCTTGTCATGTTTTCGATTAATAGTTGTATAGATGTCGCCTCAGGGCACTTCATAAATTCTGATTCAGCGAAAAAGAAATCACTCCTTTTTCATTTTTTTTTAACATCAGCCACCGAATTTTCTTTTTAAGTTTCTTAAGTTCGATCAATTGTCGACTCCGGTATTCTGTATCGATTAGACTGCTGATATAAATCATTTGCTGTTTCTTATTTTCAACAATATAATTAAAATCGTATTTAAGCGATTTTTAGTGACAGTGTGTAAGTGAGGCACGGAATATTTTCATAAATTAAAAGTAATTTACACAGTATTGTGATGTCACACCTATATTTTGTTATTATGATGTTCATACAAGTATCGCGTGCGCATACACACACATGGTTTAAAATGAAAAGCCGATTTAAAATTTCACTTTATTTTAAAGCTGTTGATTCACTCAAATTATTAATAAAAATGAGAGCAAAAAAGAACACTGATTTTATATGAAAATTTATTATTTGGCAGGTTTTTTAATCTTCCTGAAAGTATACGTTTGAAAAATATAATGAAAAATATACTTTTTATTTAATTACATATATTTATGTTCTAAAAATTCGTGTTAATTTAATGAAAAGGTACGTGTAGAAAACAGTGTTGTCTGCAGCAAAATCTTACAGAGAAACACGAGCTGTGAAGATCCACATATAATACTATGATATAGGTTATTTAACACTAAAATTACTTCATTGACAGCTGACACCTGCCGATCGACAGAAGCACCAATATTTATTGAATCTGTTATTTAAAATCTACTACAGGTGGAGAAATGACACAAGGAAGTGGCAAAATAATTCAGTTACATACATGTCACTTTTTTCAACTTTAGTCAATAAGATGAAGAATATTCTTTTGTTGCTTCTTCCTAGTTGTTGAGCAGTTACGGTTGTATACCGACAACCTGCAAATTAAAGTGGAGCTAATATGACCAGTTTCGTAAATAATTAATGACATCAGTTTGTGGAGTAGTCTCATAAATCATCGTACGTTAAAGCTGTTTTATCTAATTTTTATGCTACTTTACGTTTCATACATCATGTATTTTGGACATTTTACAACATGACAATTAAACTGGCCAGTGTTCACAAGTTTTTGTTTTCTGCTTTACTTTTTACACACACAAAAATTACCCACAGAACCGACGGTGACAAATGTCTAGTTCACTGAGAAAGATGAGAAACAAAACTGTGTGGAAGATTATCAAGACAGCGTGTCAAAGGTCATAACCGGGGTGTTGAGGCTTGTGTTGGAGTTTTTTGAAAGGACAGCAGGCTATCAGATACATATTCAGTTAAGATCGACAACACCTCATAGCTACAACACATCATTATCACTGTCTCAGATCTTTCTACCGAGACAACTGGCGAACATTCTGAGTCCACCTGCAGCGTGTAGCACGGTTATCTGCCTATAACATCCGATACACAACGTTGCACAAACTGTACTAACATCAACACCAAAATGGGCTGAACACATACGCCGACACCAACAGACGTCACACCATGGTGCATGGCTGCGGGCTTCTCTCCTAATTAATTAAAGATTTATAAATATGTAACAAAAACTATAAAATTAATATATATATATATATATATATATATCATTTTTCTTGGACTCGATAGTTTAGTAATTAGTGGCTAACTACGAAAGTTACATATATAATTTTTTAACGTAAAACAAAGGGCAAAAATAGTTTCTCTAGTTGTACGAATATTATGTTATTTAATAGATGAGAGAGACAGTGGTAGGTTTACAAACTTCAAATGCTTTTATCCAGGGTTCGATTCCCCGCAATAAATACAACAGATAGTCCAATGTGGCTTTTTTGTGAAACGTTTGTTTGATGTTTATTTGTTAAGTTCAACGCAGAGCAACACAATGGACTACCTGTACTCTGCCCACCACGGGTATTGAAACCCGGATTCTATAATTATAAGTTTGCAGACATACTACTGTACTACTGGAAACATATTCTAAAACAAACAGTAATCAGAAAAAAAAGAATAATTATTATACTCTATGAGTGAGAAGAAATAATAACTCCAAGAAGCACATTATATAAATATGTTTTTTTATTAAATATAAATCTATAAAATGGGCTACTTGTGCTTTATCCACCGTGAGTATCAAAATCTTATTTTTGGAATTATACTCCTCAGACTTACCGTCGAGCTTCCGTGTCACCACTGTAGATAGAAAAATCTGCACTCTTGGAAACAAATGTTTGAGAAAAGATTTAAAAAGAAACAAATAGATCGCTATGCGTATGTTTGTTTTTGTCGTACTTGTTAATAGTATCATACACCTCTTCTTGTAACATAAATTATATTAATATGATTTGTTTACAGAGTCAGTAGATAGGAGAGGAGTTGGAAAAGTTTGGAATATTGCATCACATACCTAGTCAACTCTTGTTGTTTTGAAATTTCAAATATTTAAGATGCATAATCAAGAATAAAATTTAATAATTTTTATTCAATAAGGCAGACGTCGAAATATAGTGTCATGAAGATTGATAACTATGAAACATGAATAACGACTTGCGGATATTATTATCCTTGGTTTTTCGCATGCAAAAAAAAAAAAGACTTATTTAGCAAGTACCTAGAAACAATAAATGGTAACACTTATCTGACTTCCAAGATGCTTACCTTATATACTCGAGGACTGTTTTAATATTTTAAAAACTGTAAAATGAACTGTATTCCGTAAGGTTGCGCTTTATGTACTAAAAATATTTTTAAAACAAGAAAATGAACTTCGTTTACTTTTAAATTAAATAAACTATAATATTTGATCAAATAAATCTTAAAAAAGATAGTAATGCAGAAAGCAGTCCGTCCATTGGTCTACTTAGATAGGGAATACAAATATAGAGTGAGCCAAATACAACTATGAAGAACAGAAGTAATATAGACTGAAACACGTATAGAATGTCTTTCAATCGAATTATTACTTCTCGTTCTGAAACTATTATCCATTTTTATTATACTCTGACCTTTGACCTTTCACTAGCAAAGTGTAATTGGTTAGTGTTCGGAACGCACGCAACATTTCCTCTTATGAAGATTTAGTTGGATCCACAGTTTAGGAAGGGAATTCAACACGAAACTGGTTGAACGTAACCTTCAAAATATGTTCATCGAAGTTCATGAAAGGAAAATTATTTAATAATTTGTAGTTTCTTACTTTGCTTTATCATTGCAATGTAATTTTTTTTTATAATAATTGTATATGTTATATGTATTAGATACTTTTCTTTTTATCTATTTGACAATGCATTCTTTTGAGTTACAAAACTTTCGATAGAAAAATTCAGTAATTCATTACAAAGGACACGTAAAATGGTTTTGTCATTTTATATACATCAGAGATACAAATTACACGCCAACCCGTTTCGGCGCGGGAAAAATCGAATTTCGTCACATGTCTACTGGAAATGAATCTCAAACGGATCATGCCTGTGGTTTTAAGATACGTCGAAGTAGTTTGTATGAGCAACACGTACGGTGAAAAAGTTACGTTTCAATTATGCACGTTGAGGTGTCAAGGCAAATCTATGATCTAGTTACAGTTACCAAACAAGTTATTATATATTGCATCAATCTTGTATGTCAGTGTGTACAGTACTAAGTTGGCAAGCTTGCATTACAAAGGATAGAACAAACTACTCAAGCGTGAAATAGAATAATTTTTCACAAATATCGGAAGGTTTGAGTTATAATTCAACAGCAAGTTCTTTTACAATTTAGCAAACACGAATCCAATTCCCATGTAACAGGCTAGAAAGTTTTCCTTATATATCTAGAAGAAAGTTATGTATTGTGTCGTAAAATAGATCAACTAATACGTAATATGTCTAAAAATCATGAACCACATTAATTAGTCCCAATTTGGTGGATCATATTTTTTCAAACGTAGGAAGATACGTGTTAATTATTGTTCAATATTGTTTCGAACGAGTGCTAATAAGAGCTGTTATTAAAAGTTTAAATAATGCATTTGTTTAATAATTATTTGAATAATATAATTGGGATAAAATATGTGACTATTTCAAACGAAAAGAATTACATGGAAAGATACTTGAAATAACAAATTTAATTTAAAAAAACTATGAAGAAAGAGACCTCTGATAAATAAACATTATCCCCTTAGTTGAACTAGTGATGCAGTGGATCATGTGGCTTTTTAAGATTATTTATTAAATCTTCAGAATGCTTGTATGAATTAATCTATATAGTAAACAAGTGGCTCAACCGTATTCGTAAAAATGTCTGAATATTATCTCCAAGCAAGTCAACATATTATAGATAGCAGTGAACTAATCTCGTGGAATTAATTAGCATTTTGTTCATGCGATTATAATTTTAACATAACAAGCAGGCAATCCCTACGAATTTGGTATATCAATCATAATTCCTTTTTTTCAAGATCATTTGCACGGGTAATGATTTTTCCTTTAGGTAATACGATGTTTAATTAGACTAGTATATTACAGTTTGTGTTCCCCAAACAAAATGAATGGAGTTACCTGAAAAATAATTACATTTGTTCTTATCTTGAATTTACAATTAACACACTGTAGGTGAATCATGACTAAACTAATGAAATCCTAAGAGAACAGACTAGCGTGTGTCTCTAACTAATGGCGAGTTTTTATTTTTTCTTTATTTTTTTATTTCATGGCCATAGTGGGTACAATTATTCAATATGAAAGAGAAAACCATGTTTCATTATATTACGCATTCGCAAGAAACAAAAAGTTATTTTGTTATAGAATTCAAAGTTTATGTAGCTATGCAAATCATTTTTCAAGTTTAACTTGAAACGTATAAGTACAAGTAATTCACTTACATAAAGTTTTTTCTTCCCTTTTAATTTACTTTTCGCTAAACTTTTCCCAAGTCACCATCATTACTCATTTGCTGAAATTATATTTGGTGTCTAATACTTCATATGACAGCCGTTCGTATCCAGAGTTAGAAGTTAAAATAATGCAATACACACACACCCAATATGTTAAGTTAATACACAGACAACACCGAAAGAACAATTAAATATTGTTTCTTCAAATGGAGTTTAATATATTCTATTATTAACGAACGGAAGCAATACGTTTGTATAATATTAAAGTAACTTGTTTATTCAAAACATTTTTCTTGACACACACAACACAAGTTATACGATTTACCATATTATTTTGTAAGTATTCTCAGTCCCGCAGTTGCGCAACAGTATATTTGCAGACACACAGCTAAAAACCAGGTTTCGTTACCTGTGACAGGTAGTTGTTGTTGTTGTTGTTTTGAATTAAGCACAAAGCTACACAATGGGCTATCTGTGCTCTGCCCACCACGGGTATCGAAACCCGGATTTTAGCGTGTAAGTCCGCAGACATACCGCTGAGCCACTGGGGGGCGTGACGGGTAGAGAACTCACAGTCCATTGTGTAGCTTTGTATTTAATTCCACACATGTAGGAAATTATTCTTGGTTTGTGGAAGTAGATTCTTGTAAACTAGTTGAACATTTAATTTACAGTTGGTTAAAAACTTTGTTTGTTGCCCATCGCAAAGTAAATGACCTTAGGGATATATTCAGTGAGTGTACAGTCATGAGCTACTGAAATGCTATGCAGCATTAATTATACTACAAATTGGGTATTTAGTGAAAATTACTGAGAGCTGTTTGATCAGCATTCACAAATATATTAAAATACATAAGGAACAGCACAAATCACGTGATATCACAAGATACTCCAACCACAGAGGTTGATTAAAATTATTTTAGACCCTCACCATGTCAATAAAATTGATGTAACCATCTGAATTAATAGTGGTTTTCAATGCAAGAGCATCCTTCGTAAGGTTTTCATATTCAAAATACACCACTTCTCCCCGCTTGCTGTGTATAAGGATAACAGTTTTCTAACAACCGTTCAAACAGTTTTGCCGCACAGAATCTCATAGACTTTTCATATGGTGACTTGACTAGTAAGTCTTCGTATAAAATCATATGAATACCCGATATGAATACTCTATCTCCGTGAGGTATGTGAAGGCTGAGCAGAGGGAAACATCTATTGTACACGTGAACTTGTGTCGCGTTTCCAGAAAAAGTTTATTCTTAATTACGTCGTGTACTGTCACCTGGGGCATATGGACAGATTTTTATCATTGATCTTTGTATTACAAAACGCCGCAATTTGCTTATCTTGTCTAGGGTTCGAATTCTTGTATGTTTCTCTCTTCGTGGTCCTGGTGCTCCAAATTAATTCATGTGTTTATGTTTTCTAATGTCATTAAGAAGTTACAACTCACCTATCTGAGCAAATTTTATGATTTGAGTGTTTGAATATTTTTGGATCAGAAAGGACTGTCAAACAACAACAGCTTCGATAATATCTCACGACTTACAAAATGCCAAACAGCAGGTATGATACATTTTGTTCTACATCGACTCTTTATCGGTTGTGATTGTCATTTGACTCGCTAATATTGTATATTGGAAATTATTTTAATGTAACGTACTCAACTTTGTGTATTATTGTAACCAGTCCATATCTGTTAGAAATATTTGAATAACATAATATTTGGTTTCAGATGCTCACTACCTTTATTCAAGGAGCAATGAGTCTAAGGAAACGTATGTATATGTGTATTTATTACAAATGTTTTAAGTGTTCACTTTTTATAACGTTTTTAATATTTGTTAACTTATTTATACGCCTTCATTAAAATCATAGTAACTAAAATCATGGATAATAACCCTTTTTAGTTAGTCATGTTTCATCGAAAAGTTATGGTGATTTTTGTAACTTAATAGTTTAATGCAATTAAATATTGTTTTGTTTATATGTTCATCTTTGATTTTGTTTGTTTGTTTTTGAATTCCGCGTAAAGCTACACAAGAACTCTCTCCCCTAGCTAGCTGTCCCCAATTTAGCAGTTTAATATTAGAGGGAATGCAGCTAGTTATCACTATCCGCTGCCAACTCTTGGGTTACTCTTTCACCAAATAATAGAGGGATTGACCTTCATATTATAACACCTCCACGACTGAAAGGGCAAGCATGTTTGGCGCAACGGTGATTCGAACCTGTGACCCTCAGATGACGAGTCGAACGCCTTAACCCACCTGGCCATGTCGGGCCATTCTTTGGATTTATTGTGTGTGTTTGAAAACACTTATATATTATTCCTACGAGGTCATAACCTAATTTATCAAAGATAGTGTAATGTTGAGTTATCATGTTTGGGGTTTATATTCCCATATTTTAAAAGTGCGTTTCACTACACACGTTATACGTTTGTTATCAATTTTAGATGAATTTGAAACGGTTTCTATATCTTCGAAATCACAGCAAGAAAGGACAATGAAACAAATAAGGGACCACAAATTAAAAATGTGGAATTTATTGTACTGATTATATTGGTTACAAAGCATTAACTGAAATAAAAAGTAACCATGGCATGTGTTTTAGGTAGTATAGATAAGTAATTACCTAGAAAGGGTCTAATTGGTTTTCATTTCACGTTTTCAATGGGAATAAACCTTCCAAATGAGATAGATTACGACGACTTTTCTTTACCTGAACGACTTTGTAATATTCTTTGTTTTTGTTGACGTGCTGTACTACTTTTCTAACTTATTGATACGGGAGATATTTTTATTCAGATAAAAAACAATTTTTAATTTCTTATACTGAACTGGTACCTTTTACTTAAAAAATAATGCTTAGAATTTGTATGTAAGTTAGTTGGATGCTTATTATATTAAATGTTACTGATACGAAAGTTTTAAGATTTTAAAAGTGAGCTGATATGTCTTTAAAAAACTAATTATTTAAAAATGTATAACATAACGTGGTAACACGGGAAACTAGTACTACAGAGGTTGATTAAGTTATATTAAAACTATTTTGGAGTTTCACCAGGTCGTTACAGTTCATGTCCCCATGTTCGGTCATGGTCTCTTTCACGGCTTACATGTTGAAAATAACCCAACAGCGTAACTTTCAGTTCATATTAACAAAGTGAATGAAAGTTGTAAATGGAATATATAGACAATAACTCTTATTCGTTTGAACTACTTTGTAGTTTTCTTTGTTTTTATTGACGCTGTATACGGCTTTCCTCACTTAAATATTAGTACTGTTTATACATAGATATGGTTTGTTAAAAACTAAAAGTTTTTAAAACTAAGCCATCATTGAAAACATAAATGTGTATACATTTTTCTTTGTAAAAGTATTAGTATAACAGTGAAAATATTATTCTTATTTTCAATAATCATGGGCAATTACTAAAAATAAGCAAATCGTAAGAAGTCTTAGTT
This sequence comes from Carcinoscorpius rotundicauda, assembly GCA_011833715.1. NCBI lineage: Eukaryota > Metazoa > Arthropoda > Merostomata > Xiphosura > Limulidae > Carcinoscorpius > Carcinoscorpius rotundicauda. The sequence continues at coordinate 40,233,232 of CM022399.1, forward strand.
TGTGTACTGTGTTCTTCTACATTCCAGAATCCCGCACAAACCCACAACTCTCCCTTTGAACCATAAACAAGTGACATCGAAAGCTGCATACTTCGCACAACTATAGCGTATGCAAACCTACTAAACGGTCAGCGGTCCTATTTCTGGATAACTACATTTCAGAAGGTTGTGGCTGTTTGTTGACACCTAGATACTTATAGCAAGTTCCATACATTAATATACGGTGCTTAAACTGAATAATTCATATGCCAGTTATCTCTTGATTACATTGTATAATACGGGGCAAAACAGTTGTTACTTACGTGTAGCCCCCCCCCAGAGGTATATCTGCGGAATTAGAACGTTTTAATCCGGGTTTTGATACTGTTAGTAGGCAGAGCATAGACAGCCCATTGTGTAACGTCGTGCTTGATTTAGAACAAACAAACACACGTGTAATTGTGCGGCACACTCAAACTTTAATTTATTAATCATAAGTAATATTTAATTCACTTTTAAAACCTGCACTAATGCTGAACCGACACAATGTGTTCTCCGAGTACTCGTCATAACACGTGCAGTTCTGCGTGTATCGTATACATCTGCACATGTCTAAAAAAGATCGAAGCAGAAACGAACTCTTTTAAAACCATCCTGGCGTCATCTATATCTTGAAATACTACTGGCTGATCAAATAATGCGCGCGTGGTCCCGAAGTGTGGAATGTAATTTTGCGGCGATTGGCCATAAACAGAGAATCATCGTATTTACCGTACTGACACGCTAACTTCTAGATCACGCTCGGCACGCTGCATAGCTGAGATTAACGATCACATAGTATATTACAATATAGAATAATTAGTGTACTACAACCATTTGAGTGGAATATTATCCCCATGTATATAATTATAGGAGTTATAAAAATATAATTATTTTTGTTATGAAAAGAATATATATAACAGGAATTTTAAACGTACGGGTATACAAAGAAAAAACTGTGAATTTTAGACCATGATTTTCCCAACGCCACTTTAATCTGAGGGTCGCGGGTTCGAATCCCCGTCACACCAAACATGCTTGCCTTTTTAGTCGTGGGAGCGTTATAATGAGACGATCAATCCCACTATTCGTTGGTAAAAGAGTAGTCCAAGAGTTGGCGGTAGGTAGTAATGACTAGCTACCTTCCCTCTTGTCTTACACTGCTAAATTAGGGAAGGTTAGCTTTGCGCGAAATCCAAAACCAAACCCAACACTACTGGAATATTTTAATCACGGCGTTGTATCGCGTGTAGTACAAAATTATTTGCTTCATTTCAAAATGACACTTATACATTTTGTGAAAATTTTCGACTATACAATATATAATTTGATTAATGTGTGACACCTTCTGCGTACTTGGCAACTTTAAGTTTTGTAACTTTTTTTACGTCTTCTGCAGCAATACGCTTGATAAATAATGATAACTATACGTACCTTAGTTCTATGTATATTTTATGTAGTAGTTTTGTATATGTTTTACGCATCAGTCTATTTTATAACTAATAACAATTTTACATGCCATAGCTTTATGTATATTCTACGTAATAGTTTATTTGATAGCGAATGAGAACTTTACGTGTCGAGTTTCATGTATCGTAATTTCATGAAGCAGCCATTTGATAAATAATACCAATTTTACGCGTGTATTTTCGTGTAACAGTCTACTTTGAAAAATAATCACAACTTTACGTGTGTTATTTTCGTGTAACAGTCTACTTTGAAAAATAATCACAACTTTACGCGTGTTACTTTCGTGTAACAGTCAACTTTGTTAAGTAATCATAACTTTACGCGTGCTATTTTCATGTAAGTCTGCTTTGATAAGTAATCACAACTTTTCACGTGTTATTTTCGTGTAACAGTCTCTTTTGATAAATAATCACAACTTTACGCGTGTTATTTTTGTGTAACAATCTACTTTGATAAATAATCACAACTTTACGCGTGTTATTTTCATGTAACAGTCTACTTTGATAAATAATGACAGCTTTGCGTGTCCCAGCTTCAAACATGTTTTAAGATGAGGTTTTAGCGATCAGATATCAGTAATTGTCAATGTTAGTAATCTATACAATCATTAAAATTTTATTATTACCTTGCAAGTAATTGTTATTATACTTCAGTTATTCAAAATATTACATGCTTAGTGTCCCATCTTTGTTAATTTCATTAAATTTGAGTTTATGGATTAAGGTGACTGAGATGGTGAAAATAACCCACCACTAGGTGGCGGGACACTCTTGTATGGTAGAATAATGGAATCTTACAGTCACCCTCATAAAATGCCAATTACTCCAAAATGCGGTGCGTGTTTTTGCGGTAACAGGACATAAACGATGAACACTGATTCACAGCGTGAGCACACGATAAACTTAAACTAGCATCTGGTGTTTAATAACATACATATATATTGCAACAGTCTCCACAGAAATAATGTTTACTATAGTTAAGTGAAAATATATATAAGATTAAATTATCTTTTTGTGGTATTAACACTAAAATTACAAATTTGGTTTTTATTATTCACTGTCGATGGGATATTGTAACACATTCAGCAATTTATGTTTTCGCCTGATGTAGCAATAGACGTCAAGCTCTAACTAAAGTAAATTACTTAAATCACCCATTTTTATGTAAAACATGTTTGGGATCCCATATATAATTAGTGGGATTAAGTTAAGTATGAACGATATTATTGCTTATTTTTTATGATTCGTAGGTTATTTTGAGAACCTTTAGCCCACTCAAGACGTCCGGATCCACAAATAATTAACATTTTTTTTTAAAATTATTTTTGATGGTCACCAAACCACGTGGTTAAAATAAGCTTCTGTTTATTATGGTTTCCACTTCATAGTAAATTAAGTTTACATACATTTAGGTGTGACAAAAGTTACTGTGTAGTTGGTATTAAAAAATACTAAGAAGACAACTGAAACCAATTTAAGTGGCTTTTATTTTTTGAATAAGACATTAGAAATTAAACTATTTTTAATGAAACAACTGTACGGTTACTTTTGGCCCACCTTATATATCATAATGACCTCTTTGCTTCGAAATTAATTTATCTTTTGTATAAGATCATGCAAGCACGAATGATTCGTGCCATAGTTTTGGTATTAACTTTCGATCAATAGCAGCGTTATTTTTAGAGCCAAATTTGGTACCAACGAGTATAACTAATTAAATAAACTTTCTTCCGTTTTTGTAAAGATGAGAATACGTTATTTCATCATTTGGGTATCCTCACTATTAACGATATTTTCAGCTGTACATAAAATGTAAATGAAATAACGACACGTAAAAGTCATTATTTATCAAGCACATCGCAACATAAAGTATTCCTGTGTGGATGCAAAGTATATTTAGTGTTCCTTTGTTTCCTGTTTTTTAGAATAGGAAGGTGAGTATTTCATGTCCTTTTAGAAATTTCAAAATTTTTAATACATGCACACTTCCAGATGTGTATAGCTGGCCGAGAGATGTAATTAGATTCCTTTTGTCCTTGATATTTGTGGGTCATTCAGTATGATGCTATTGCATTTTCCTGTTGTGTAAATCTACAGTAATTTTTTTTTCAGTGACAGAAGATGTAATCACTCATTAGCCGCGACATAGCGGTTCAGAGAATGACTTCGATTTTATTTTGTTATTTGAAATACAAACGTTTCGCTCATAGCTTCTTCATCTCTTAATCGACCCAGGACGTCAAACCCTTTCGATTGATGTATTTTATCATGCTCAAGGTCTCATAGGTTAATTGAATGTAATCCTGCCCAAAGGAATTTCAATTTGAGGGTAGAGTTGGTAGAAATCGTAATGAATAACAAAATCGAATTGGGTAATCGTGCACCCCACACTTGGTATTGCTGGCGCACAAAAATATATAACATATAATTAATTTACATTAATCCTGCCTAAAAGAATTTCAAATGCGGTTATTCAGGATTCCCTCTTATTTTTATAGTAGAACAAATATCAATGACGTAGACAAAACATGCTTACTAAAAGGGATGACAAAAATATTTTATATATTGCTATGTCAACTTTGTTTAACAAACAAGCTTAAAAATAGAAATAAAAGGCAGTTATCTGGAAAAAAATCTAAAGGAAGTATAAGTGCTGTGTATCATCAATGTGCACTCTATAAGTTTGATTTTTATTGTTGATCAATGGGACACTAGATATAACTTTGTGATATATTTTCTTACGCTTTTAAAACCATTGCAGCTATAACACTTGCTTCTAAGGTTACCAGAGGATATGAGAATTTACACATAAAGCTACGGCACATAAAACTACAACTATTAATTAAACTAGACTGTTATAAGTTTGGTCTACGAATTGATGAGAAAGACACAACCTACATATGGGGTTTCAAAGGCCCACCGAAAATTAAGCATCAAGGAAACAGTAAAACAAGAGGCTTGGCCTTGCTTTTCAAATTTCTCTTGCAGAATATTTCTTATTCAGTGATGTTTTTGTAAATCGAACAACATTCTGGGCTCCATGATCGTTTCTTGAAGAGATTTATTATATTTTTGATGATAAAATAAATAACCCATCTTTTTAAATAAATCATTAGAAGAATTAATAATATATATATTTGAAATAATAATACATGACTGTAGGTTTCTGTAATGTTAACTGAAACATTGTACACAAAAGTTTGGGGAATAAAATAATGATAACCCAATCGTTCTTTTCTCTCCATTTTTAATATTTATTTGTTAATAGCGGCTATTAATATTGTTTCAAATGTTGATAAAAATGAAGCCAAGGTAACCAGTACTCTGAGAGTTGATAATATCGAATCACAGACAACCAGCACTGGTGTTATTTCAAAGTCTGAAACCTGGGTAACCAGAAGCGATATTGTTCCAAAGATTGATAAGTCTAAAGCCTGGGTAACCAATTTTGATATTGTTACAAAGATTGATAAGTCTGAAGTCTGGGTAACCAGTGGTGATATTGTTCCAAAGATTGATAAGTTTGAAGCTTGGGCAACCAGTAGTAATATTGTTCCAAAGGTTGATAAACCCTAAATCAAGGTAACCAGTACTAGAGTTGTTCTAAAGATTGATGAGTCCGAAGTACATGTAACCAGTACTACAATTCTCAGTTCTCTTTTCTTTTGGGTGTTGGAACCAATACGGTGAACAGCAATACACCAGTGTGTGGATCTATAGTGTTGGTCAATTGAAATTTTATGAGTGCTTTAGGACAAGTTGTGTGTATGTAAGTAGAAAAGACCCTCTTAGGAACATCTTGTTCCAGGGCCTTTCAAACCCTTGCAAGGCTACTAAATACATAGAGGTATAACGGGAAAGTTTTCCATCATTAATCACGTGGACAATGATATAATTAAAACATGAAACTATGAGGATTTAATATCTTACCGTTGATCACGTGGACTGTGATATTTGCAGGGTCAGCGTATGAAGGGGTGCAGCTGTAATCACCTGAGTCGGTCGTCTTGACGTCCTCGATCTTTAGTCTGCTAACGGTAGTTGGTCCAGTTTCTGTCTTAACCTGTACACCCCTTACAGAATCGTAGTTGATCATCCGGCCATTGTGATACCAAAAAACGTACACGGGAGGGGCGCTGCTATCACTGATGATGCAAGTAAGATTGATGGTACTTCCACTCTGAACGTACATATTTGGGCCGCCTGGGATTGTTGCCTTGGCAACTATAGAAATAAAATACCTTTATTAGATAACAAATTCCTATTTCATATTCCCACAGACATGCATTACACCATAGCAAGAAAAACTCGTGTAATATGTAAATTTCAAAATAAATGGTGGAAAAACACTTAAATCATGAGTTGAACGCCTGTAAATGGTAACTTTAAGTTGATTTCTTATACTTTTATATTGGTTTTTAAAAAATCAGTACCTTATCTTAAAGCTAGTATGGTATTATTACTCATTAACAGATCTCCTCCATTATAGTAATATTAATACTCTTGCTATTTCACGAAATAAACTTATTATTTGCTTTAAGATAATAATTTTAACGTTTCATTTTCTAAAATCGTGTCTAAAGAGAAAAATTATAATTTCTAGGCCTTTGTTTGTTTAGAATTAAACACAAAGCTACACATTGGGTTGTCTGTGCTCTGCCCACCAGGGTATCGAAACCCGATTCCTAGAGTTGGGAGTTCGCAGATATACTACTGTGCCACTGGGGGAAATTTCGAGAACGAGTGTTTACGTACATCATAAGGGTCGTGGGATTCCACACTAGAAGTTAAATTGATGTATAATTGTGGTAGCTGCATGTTTCTTTATATTTTTCTTGATGCTGTCTCCACCTAACGTAGAAACTATTCCAAAGCTTTCTCTTTCTCAGCAGTCATACGATGTCATACAACAGTTTAGGGAAGTCATCCAACAAGACACTGTTTATTTGTTCACTTGTATCGTTTCTTTGTATTTCTGCCTGAGTTCATTTTAATACCCAATATAACATTTTCCGGAACATATGTTTCACGGATACTTGATTTCTTTCTGGCGGATATCATTATTGCTAAATACCAACGTGTACTATCACTAACAGACCATAGTGTATCTATGTATATTCATAATACGTATAAAGCAACTTAATAAACTTACTATCAAAGGGGAGAAAACAACACTGCCAAACTTCAGGTGAACGTCGAAATTGATCCAAAAGAAACACAGTAGTAAAAATAACTAATGAAAATAATACAATTACAGAAACCACAGTGCATCAACTATATATCTTGAGATATCAGCACAGGTATAAACTGCAAGGCTGTTGAACTAACTGTACATCACATTTTGCCTCAATTCATATTCTTCACCGACTTCACATGTTAAAAAGTAAAAAGAGTGGGTGTAAATGGTCTAGCTCACACAGACACCAACTCTTACTTTCTGCAGAAAGGTAGCTAGTTAGAAATAACTGAAAACAAAAGGAAAGAAATGAAATCAGCGATAGGTATGGCTAGCGGGTTAAGGCACTTGACTCATAATCAGAGTGTCGCGGGTTCAACTCTCCATCACACCAAACATGCTCGTCCTTTCAGCCATGGGGGGGTTATAATGTGCCGGCCAAATCCACTTTTTTGGTAAACGACTATCCCAAGAGTTTATGGTGGGTGGTGATGACTAGCTTTCTTTCCTCTAGTCTTACACTACTAAATGTGGTGACGGCTAGCGTAGATAGTCCTCAAATAGTTTTGCGGGAAATTCATAACAAACCAAAACTTATCAAAGATTTAATGTGTATAGAAGTAACTGTTCTATTTTGTATTCGGAGGGTTGAGGTAATACATTTGTGAATAAAAAATATCTGAAATACAAGTAAGGTAAGTGAAAATAGTTTAGTATACAATGTAGTAAAATCATAAGTTTGAACAATTTTAACTAATTTTTGTAACTTAAGCTTTCCAAGTTAGGAAAGGTTAGTTGATAATCAGTTATAATCCATAAATAATGCTTATTGGTTTCATTTTCTTTATTTTATCTCATATTTTGTGTGTGTTTTATTTAATAAGAATGAAGTTTGCTTAGCTATCGGTTTAATTAATAATAAATATGAATGTTTGGGGACTTTTAAGGAAGAATAAATAATATTTTCCCAAGATTTAGTGACTAATTGAAAGGAATTCATGAAGTCAATTTATTAATATTTATTTTAATAAAATCGCTTAAATATTAACAAATTTTAATCAGAGTAAGTTATGTACTTAAAAGAAAACTCATAATCAATCTGACCATCAAAATAGCTAATTAAATGTTCTTTTCTTATGCTTTTGCTTATAAAGATATGAATTCATTGTATAATTACTTGGGAACAATTATGAAAATTCAAAAATCTCTATAAGTAATAAATGGTCAAATATATTAAAAATCAGAAGAATACGTGTAACAAGTCAGTACCATAACAAACTTATTTAATTCTAGTCACAATCATAAAAAAATTATTACATTTGACGTCATAATGGGAGAGGAGAATTACAAACAACACTTAGAAAATATGAGGAGTAGCAAAAAAAATCACATATCTCAGTTTTAAGCTATCTGCGAAAATAGGATATACAAGGAGTATTGATATGCCCGGCATAGCTAAGTAGTTAAGACATTCGACTCAAAGTCCGAGGGTTGTGGGTTCAAATCCCCGTCACACCAAACATGCTCGCTCTTTCAACCGTGAGAGTGTTATAACGTGACGGTGAATCCCATATTTGTTGTTAAAAGAGTAGTCCAAGAGTTGACGGTGGGTGGTGTTGACTACTTGTTTTCCCTCTGATCTTACATTGCTAAATTAAGAACAGCTAACGCAGATATATTTCGTGTAACTTTGCGCGAAATTAAAACAAACAAACAAATGGTGGTGACACAACACCTATCAGATTTAACGTCAATTCGCATGTCTAATTTGTTGCAATATATATATATATAATAACCAAGAATTATGTTAAGTTTAATTATAATGTTGTGCTAATGACAAAGTATTTAAGGTTTAAATTCTGACTGTTCTCTAAAGTAGAAAAGGACGAGAATCCCAGTTTAAATGCACCATGTTAATACTTTTTGTTAGCAAATTTTTTGAGGTTTCGTGGAGATTAACTTCCTTTTGTTTTTGTGTCAAAGTAGGGAAGGCCTAAGTGGAAAAAAATTGAAGCGCTCAACTTGTGCGTGCCAGATACTGTGTCGCACGAGATACTGTTTAAATAATTACTGAAGGTAATGATTTGATACAGAAACTCTAAAAATATGATACAAATATACTTAACTTTTTGATTCACGAGGAGTCTATTTTGATAAAAAGAACATTATTATTAATATATAATAATTAAGGCACAATAACGCCAACGTTACTTCATGTTGAAAACGATACTTATTATTGACTATGAAATAACTACTATAAACCTTAATTTTGAAACAAACAGACGAACTAATTTGTAGGTATAATATAATCCCTCTGCACACATCAAGTTGTTTGTTTGTTTTGAATTTCGCGTAAAGCTACGCGAGGGCTATCTGCGCTAGCCGTCCCTAATTTAACAGTGTAAGACTGGAGGGATGGCAGCTAGTCACCATCACCCATCGCCAACTCTTGAGCTACTCTTTTACCAACGAAAAATGGGAGTGACTGTAACATTATTAGGATTCGAACCCGCGACCTTCGGATTACGAGTCGAGTACCTTAACTATGTGGCCAAGCCGTGCCCGATACATCAGCTAATTTATATTTATAATATAATTCCTAAAGTAAGAGACATTTATTTGTATTTAAATTTACGAGAAATTATCTTGTACGTACAAGATGAGATCTTCAAAATTTTGTTTTCCACTTTGCAGGCCCCTCCACTGGCACAGCGGTATGTCTGTGGACTCCCACCGCTAAACACCGGGTATAGATACTCGCGATGGGCAGAACACACATTGTGTAGCTTTGGGCTTAATTGTAAAACAAACAAACAAACAATCTTGCTGTTCAGGAATCTCGTATGCAAATCCTAAACTCGTGATAGTAATTTAATTTAATAACCTGATTTGAAACTAAAAGAAATGGTAGTTTGATATAAGTTTAAAACAAAACTCGTCGCTATGTGTGGGTCGATGGAACAAAAAAGAAATCGACTGCGGAGTAGCATAAAAACAATCGCTGATTATCCGAATTTTTTTATGTGGGAGGAAAACGACAGTACCTCGTGAAAACCTTCTTTCACTACCCGTACTACAGGAGTGAGAATAAATACACAACAGAAATGTCCTTTGACCCCAGTGAAAACAGAGCGAGGAAGGTTATTTGTTATTCACTATATTAGACCTTGTTGTAAACTATCTTCTTTATTTACACCACATAAAACATTCCCCACACTTTTAGCTGGTTTGTATTACACTATGTAACACAAGTTTTGTTCCTGGATAGTATGTGTTATCTCTTAATTGCTTAGTGTCTGGCGTCCATTCGTTTCATGGGCTCTCTATATGAGTGAAGCATCTAAACGTTTACTTTGGCATTTCCATATTTATGGGCAGCCTACTGGAGCATTTCAAACTCTATAATTCACTTCAAAGTAACAAGGCAAGTTTGCGAAAAGACTACTATATACATACGTTGAATGACAAAGTATTTGCATTTTAGATTACGTTTACATGCCATTAAATACTGCATGGCAATGAAGTGAGAGATACTTTATATTATTTTATAATAGTAGCTTTGCCTAACCATAATTATAATATTACAGTTCCTGGGTTTCATTTAATTGTTTTACATACTGTACGTCGTAAAAACATAATTATAGTAATAACACTATGTAACGCAAATTTTGTTCCTGGATAGTATGTGTTATTTCTCAATTTCTTATGTTGTAAAGTACAAAAATTGATCATTATTCCCTTCGAACTTTGCTTTTGTGACCTGGATAATGAAATTTAGAAGTTAACCTATTTTCTATGTAAAAACGGGCAAATTTACACATTTTCATTTATATAAGGTCTGAATAGAACAATATATAAATCAAGATTTACGTATTTTTTTCAAAAATGTTTAAAAGTGAGCAGTTGTTCGAGATTTGCGACTGTAATGTAAATCACTTTCACGTATCAGCCCCTAAATATAGTCTCTCATCATGTTTTTGTTACACCATCCTTGGTAGCAGTGTTCAAAGTCTAGTATATCTTGGTGGAAGCGCTCGCCTTGCTCCTCAGAGTATGCTTCCATGTTCTCCTTGAATTTATCAAGATGAGCGTCAAGAATATGGACTTTCAGGGACACCCTGCAGCTCATTTTGCCCTAGTTCTTTATCAGAACCTCAACCAGTTCCACATACTTTTGTGATTGCTCAGGAAACCCCGAACCACTGCGACAAAGCCGTCCCAAGGTTTTTGCTACTGAGCTTCTTGGAGAATTATGAGCACTTCATGATCTTTTTTACTTGTGGTCCAAAGAAGACAGCAGCTTTCACCTTTACCTCAGACAGCTTAGAAAAGAAGTCTTGTAGGCTGCAAACTCCTTATCAAGAACTGTTACAAATTGTTTCATAAGACTCAATGTTATGTGCAGTGGTGGGGACAACACCTTTTGGAGGTCTTCTAGTGACTCACACTTGATATTGTGGCTCTCCACAGAGAACCCGAACCATTGTGGCTAGTTCTTCCTGTTGTCTCAAAGGCAAAGATAACAGGAAAACTTGTTAAATCTTCCTTGAAGACCCATCAGGAATGCCATCATTTTGAAGTCTTTGATAACCTCCCAGCCATACTCATCATATGTCGAAGCTTGTAGCAAAGTCTTTACGCTGTTGTATTCCTCTTTGAGGTGCACCAAATGAGCCACGGGGAAAGACGGATATTTATTCCCGTTACGGAGCACTACAGATGATCTATCAATGAAGTGACGCCACACGTTTGGGTTACAAGCAATTCAAATTGCCTCGCACAGACTGGATACATTGTGGCAGAGGCGGAGTCCATCTTGACGAGTGAAGAAGCTTGAAAAACGTCGGTGACGCTTCCTCTGACTTGCAACTTGCACACTTTCATTTTTGAAAATTTTTGTAAGATCTACAACATTATAGAAAATTCTCTATCAGCTATTCACCACTGAATCTACCTGGAATATTTCTGAAAAATGGGTAAATTTGAAAATTTGAATACCCACGTTACAAAAGCAAAGTCTGAAGAGAAAAACAGGTTTTTTTCCATTTACTTTAGGCAAAAGCAATTGGGAAATAACACTTTCTGCCCAGAAACTAAAAAAGAGTAAAAATTTTGTGACATAGTGTTATAAGAGTTATAGTTAATACTTTTGTATAAACGGTGAGTGGCAGGGTGCTACTGGCTGATTGCCAGTTCTCTGGTCAAAAGGTCAAAATCAGGGACAGCGATGGAAAGTCTAAGTAGTCTTGTCATGGATATATAAATATAAATACAAAATATCTCGGATCTATCACTTGTGTAACTTCTATACAAACAGAATACAATAAAAACTATAAAAACTGGGTGCAACATAAGAAATAAGCTATTTTCAGTAATGTCGAGAAAACCCACTTGTAGAAAAATATATATGTAAAAACGGCTCGTTTGGGTTCAGAAAATATTTTACGTTGTTCACTTTTTTGCGTAAAATATTTTCTCAACCAAAACGAGCCGTTTTTGCGTATTAATTTTTTTTATGAAGCTTAAATTACTGTAATCATTTTGCTTTGGTTTCGGCTGCGATAACCACACGTATGAGCCCTATGTAACGAATCTGCAATATTACAAATATGCTGGTAGATTTTTGCTCCAGTTTTAAGGGTTTGAGGTTTTTTATGATTTTGAACTACAAGTACAGGTCAGACACTGCACATATTAAGGTTAGTGCGCTAAGTGTTAGCAAGAATATGTTTAAATGTTAGTGTTTCACATGACAATTTTGATGAAGAGATATGTAATTTACGCTCACTAAAAGGCTTAATGGGAAGGTTTGGTTTGAATTTCCCACAAAGCTACATGGGCACTATCTGCGCTAGCTGTCCCTAGTTTAGCAGTGTATGACTAGAGGAAAGGCAACTAGTCATCACCATCCACCGCCGACTCTTGAGCTAGTCTGTCACCAACGAATAGTTGGATTCACTGCCATGTTATAACGCCCTTATGGCTGAAAGGGCAAGCATATTTGTGCAACCGGAATTCGAACCCGCGACCCTCAGATTACGAGTCGAGTGCCTTAACGAGAAGGAAATCATCACTTCCTATCAGTTTATTCAGATATTGGCTGACAGCTACACAAGGACTACCTGCACTACTATCCCTAATTTGTTACTGATATATATTAGAGAAAACAGCTGGCCAAGGGCACCCGTTGCTAACTATTGGGCTACATTATTCGAATAGTTGGATTTAAATATCTTGCCTATAATGCACCTGCGGATGCAAAACGCGGAGAGCGATTCTAGGGAAAGGAGACGCAAAATTAATAATATTTAAAAAGCTTCACAATCACGGGTCCTTAAATAACATTTATCAAACTTTGCGACCGTATGTACTAATTAAATTAGTACAATTTCTTTTAACGTATTTTACCTGTAACTCAGGCCCGACATGGCCAAGCGTGTTAAGGCATGCGACTCGTAATCTGAGGGTCGCAGGTTCGCATCACCGTCGTATCAAACATGCTCGCCTTTTCAGCCGTGGGGGATTATTATGTGACGGTCAATCCTAATATTCGTTGGTAAAAGAGTAGCCCAAGAGTTGGCGGTGGGTGGTGATGACTAGCTGTTTTCCCTCTAGTCTAGTGTTAAATTAGGAACGGCTAAAGCAGATAACCCTCGTGGAGCTTTGCGTGAAAATCAAAACAAACCAAACCATTTTAAAAAACATGCTCAGAATGTGGGAAATACTGCCCTACACTGACTTTCTATCTTGTGTAAAATTTTTGTGTGCAATGGTTTATTAGTTTCCGAGGTACACATTTAGACACACACACTTGGACCTAATTGCGATTCTCTCGCCACCTTCCCTCAATAGAGGAAGGAAACAAAACATTTATCAATTTTTAAAATAAGTTGTCAGCTCATCCCAAAATATTAGCTTATATTTGCTAAGAAACTATCATCCCTTGAAAATAGAATAATGCGTGTCTTGTTTCTCTCTCGATTTTTCTTTTTGTTTGTGTTTTTGTACTACAGGTCGTCACGACCTCCCTTTTATGATGTACGAAAATTTGGTCTAAACAATAACTAATAAAGCTCAGCTTTAAAAACGATTAAATAGAAAACAGAGTGGAGAAACAAGTCTGAGTAATAATATGTTTTCTAAATGTTGGCTACTAGGAAATACTATATACACTTTTTTACAATATTTTAATTTTTTTTCATAATTCCTTAAACGTTGTTTTTGTTCCAGAAATTGTCTCCTGTGACAGCAGGTAAACTTAATTTGATTTAACGAGCATTTAACGGCAAATTATTTGTTTGTTTGTTTGTTTGAAGTTAAGCACAAAGCTACACAAACAGCTATCTGTGCTTTGCCCATCGAGGAGTATCGAAACTCGGTTTCTAGCGTCGTAAGTCCGCAGACATGGCATTGTATCACTGGGATGCAGGCAGAATATTCAGGTGACTCACGAATTCCGAAAAAGCGAAACGAATTTCAGTGAGGTTAAAAAACGATTGTTATTTCACACTTAAATTCAAGATAATAGGAAGATGGCAACAGTTGGAAAAATATTAAACCTAACTCTTAAATTAATTGAGAAAATGGAAAAAAAATGAAACTCAGCTCAGATATTTATAAATACTTGTTATATTTTGTGGCTCTTTAAACATATTTTCGACATTCAGGTTTTGTGTGATAATTTATATACATCTTTATGTTTTTTTAAGTTAAACTAATAAGTGTAGTATTGTTTATAAGTAATTTACAAACTTATTACAAGAAATAAAACACGAACCGTGATTCGTCAGATTAACAATACGTAAATTAATATTAAAGTCACTCCTGGCATATTCTTAAGGGGAATATAACGACAAATATATAGGCTTTAGTCTCTTGGTTTGCTTATATGGGAACGTCTTCAGAATAAAATTATGTGATAACTGGCACTTCCGAAATATCACTAAACAACTTGTGTGAAAGTATGAAAGCAATGAGATGAAAAGGTTAACATACAAGCTGATACATTTTAGTTCGCCTGCGTTTCACATTAGTTTCTTTAGACCAAGAAGCGCTCAGTATCTTGAATTGAACAAAGTACTCACTAAATTGAATTGAAAATATTATTTCTGTTTTCTTTTGGTTCATGCTAGTGCGTGCTTTATAATACTAGATTATTACTGTGTATCTTTATGATATTTTCATGTGTATTCGTTCGTTATCTCATTAATTTTTAGAACTTGTGCACGTAATGACGTGTGAACCGTTTTAAAGAAACGTTATTTTACCCATGGATTCAAATTAACATAAAACTCATCGAGTCTACATCAATCTGTAATGAAATGGATTGGTTGATCAAGTTCGTAAACCTAAAAGACATTTTCTGGTCTAAAAACAAGTGATATTTCCGGACTCTATCCATGAGAATGATAAATCTGAGAAAATTATCAAATGTGTTTTATTTTATTCTTCACTTAATGTTAAAACGAGAAGAAGTGAAAAATATATAAATTTGTCTCTTCAGTAAATAATGATATTTTTGAATGTTTTTTTACTTTACTGTTTGGTGGCTTAAGCTGCAGAAATAAACGCTATATCATGAGTACGTATCAATAACATTTACCTAAAATGTCGACATTAATAATAAATTGAAGAGTAAAGTTTCACATTCTGTGACTGGCTATAAAATACATTTCAACTATTTTAAAATTGCAACCAAATTTCGTTAACGATCTTTAATATTTAAGAAACAATTGATTTCATTACTTGTAGTTATGAATAATCATGGTAAACGTACCATGTAAAAGAAGTTTAATAATATAACCATGATGAATCAGATGAGACTTGTTTATTTGTTCATCTTACAATACAATAGATCAAAGAGCCAAGTCAGAAACTTCAACGTTTTGGATATAGCCGTCTCTAATTCTGAACTGCATATCAGATGGAAGACTATCAGTCGGCAACCAGCGACGCATGGAACGTCAACTCTTAAATGATGTTGCACAAAGCTACTCAATGGTATATTTTCACTCTGACCATTACAATACGGATTGTAATAAGCCACTGAAGTAACGCACGATTTACAAACAACATGAAAACGAATTACTATAAAGTGTTATTCTACATAATTTTTACGAAATTTTAAAATACGGTAAGTCCCTTCAAGCTTTACACTGTCCGAATCTTATCATATGGAATCAAGGTTAACTAACCTGAAGTTGTTTAGTAACAATTACCTGTGTTGCGTTCTTAATACGTTTTACTTTGGGCAACCTAAATTTAAATCTGATTTTAAAGCAAAAGCAGTATTCACAAGAAATACGTTTTTCTAATTTTACTTAGCTATATAAAGTATATCTTTCCGCCAAACACCAAAACCTAATTTGTTGGCAGGAAATGAAACGTTTAATCTTTTTTTTTAAAGGATTAGAACTTCAAATTATACTACCTTTCCTGCTCATTTTATAATTCCAAAGAAACAAGAAGCAAGCAACGTTTTATTTTTGAAATCAAATTACTTTAAAACTACCACTATCGATTTGTCGACTGAAACACGAACGAACATTTAGTACTGAGGTGCGTTATGTAGCATGGTTGTCTTTAAAAAAATCGATTTCTTCTGTTAATCTTTCAACTGAATAATTCACATTCAAAAGAGTTTACAATAAAAGTTGGTTTTTTGAGGGCAAAGATATAAATGCATTTTGAATTCATTAGCTTCAACAGTTCAACATTAGTATCGTTTTAATAAAGAAGATTTTTCCTTTAGTAGAGGTGTCCATGTGTTTGTTTGGAACTAATCACAAAGCTACACAATGAACCATCCTTGCTCTGCCAATAACGGGTACAGCGGTGGGAGCCCGCAGACATATCGTTGTACCACTTGGGGCTATCAGAGGTAAATGGCAACATTGTTTTCTATTTACCTTTCATAAATAGAAGTCCTCTTTTCAAAAGTCCTCAGATTTTTGGGCTTACTTTGTAATGCTAGTTTTTTCTGTTGATCCTGTGTGCTTTAGCACTATTGTAAGACCTAAATGTTGAGTTGTTAAAGGATTGTTTTCATAATCAGTATTATGAGTATTGTTCTCATTAGCCATCATGATGATTGTCTTGAGATGTGAAAAGTTATTTAAAAGCTACATTTACTGGTACAATTATTTCAATTAAAAATAGCATTATTTTATGTAACATTTCTATGATTAATTTTAGACGCTTTTGTAACCGTGAGTTTGAATAAAAA
Organism: Carcinoscorpius rotundicauda; assembly: GCA_011833715.1. NCBI lineage: Eukaryota > Metazoa > Arthropoda > Merostomata > Xiphosura > Limulidae > Carcinoscorpius > Carcinoscorpius rotundicauda. Next base: position 40,250,120 of record CM022399.1, read on the forward strand.
AATATTACAGCATAAATTGGGGCAAATTTCCACTTGTCCAAGAACGATTTATTTCAAAGGAACGAGGCAAATAGTGCCATCAAGATGTTCTGAATTTGTTTGATGAAACATTTCAGTTTTCCTTAAAGATGTCACATTTTTAAAGGTTAATCGGAGTTACCAATGCTTCTAAAATTAATTTTTGATTCCAACGATTAATTTAATTGGATAAAGAAATGTCTTCCCTTTTTTATGTTGCAGGTTTGAAGAAATTATGATATCAAATTAACGAAAAAGCGAAGAAATCTCGTGTTAAAAAACTGTTCAAAGCCGAAAGTATTTAAAAATTACAAAATAACTGAAATCAAAATTACGATCTATTGGTGTATACGGCATCAATATTACAATATATTAGTGCGTATAACATTAAAATAAAGAGATACGGTAGCCTTTTAAAAACATCCGTTATGATAATTATACTAATTACAACTTATATCATATGGCTCCCTGCCCTCTCAGCGACTGGCTCGAAGGCTTATAACGTTAAAATTCGAGGTTCAATCCCTGCGACAGATACAGCACAGATAGTCGAATGCGTAGCTTTATGGTAATAACAAATTAATAAACAAAACAGTCTACATACTGAGTAAACTAATATCTTAAATCTGATTTATTTATCTTTTGCTCACGATGGTTTTATCAACATTTCATAGCAAAACGTGTCTTATTAATTTCTACTTGCTAGACATAAGTTAAAGTGTTTAAGTTTAAGTCTAATAAAAGCTGATTTTTTTGCAGGAAAACAGTTTATATTAGCTTATCCTCAAGCGGCACGAAACATTTTCAGCTTATTAATTTAAGTAAATTTAGTGGCATGTCACCATGAAGTCCGATAGGAATGTCACAATTCAGACAAATTCTTCTTAGAGTTAATTGGAATTTATTGATCAAGAGTAAGTTGAAAAAAAACCTATAAGATAGTTGGAGGAATTTTTCAGAAGGGTGATGTTTGATTATACTCAAGCGGTCTTTCAGCAATAGGGCTGGTCGTGTAAATTCATTAAAAAAAACATTATTTATGCGCATGCTCGAATAAATCGAAGCTGTTACCGCCCCAAAATTAATTTTTAATTTTGTTTCCTACGTTTACATAATTATGTTAAAAGAAATAAAACTAATAACAGTTTTTGGATAAATTAAATTATGGATATTGCGGATGACGAGAAAAGCCCTCAAAAAGTGTAGTTATTATTATACGAAAAACAACATTGTGCAGAAAATTAAGAAAATAAAGATTACATCATGTACTTGAGAACAAGCCAAGCATTTTATATTTTCTCTGACTAGTTTGAATCAGGCAAGATAGAATCTTATAAGAAATGCCTCTATAGTTCTGCTGATTAATCCAGTATATTTTCTTAAAGAAAAGAAAATTTTAAAACCGTGCTTTTTTCTTAAAGAAAAGAAAAATTTAAAACCGTGCTTTTTTTTGATAGGCTTTAACGCTTTCTACTACAGAGAAGAAGAAACTTTATAATATTTGACAATTCAAATTAGCACAAAAACAAATTGACATGAAGAGCGGCCCCCCGGCATGGCCAGGTGGGTTAAAGTGTTCAACTCGTAATCTGAGAGTCTCAGGCTCGAATCCCGGTCGTACCAAACATTCTCGCCCTTTCAGTCGTGGGGGCATTATAATGTGACGGTCAGTCCCGCTATTCGTTGATAAAAAGAGAACCCAAGAGTTAACGGTGGGTGATGATGACTAGCCGCCTTCCCTCTAGACTTACACTTTTAAATTAAGGACGGCTAACGCAGATAGCTTTGCGCGAAATTCAAATCAAACAAGACGTAAATAGCGAAAACACAACATCGTTATGAATTATGGCTGAGAATTACCATTAGTTTTGTGAATTTAATTTCGCATTCAGATAGAATTAATTCTGACACTGTTGAAAATATAAGTAAGTTTTTATATCACTACGATATTGGCGTACAAAATTAAGTTCATCATTTCATTTATGGTCTTATCAACGTCTTGGTTCATACTTTATATCTTTACTTTCCTAAATGCTTGATATCACGATCAATATATTGTTACAATGACCTTTTTGGAGGGATAAAAAATAATACAGAATTTGATTCTAAATCAAATTAAGCTACACATTTAGTGCACAGCATAACAACACAACAGAAGAAGATTAATGAATTTAAATTATATCGTCTTTCTTCTGTCAGGAGAAAGATACGTGTACTTTAATTATGACTACAACCTCTGTCTCTAAATTTTTACTTCACTACCGCGTGATTTTTAATGTCATCCTATAGACACGACTTCATAATGTAATGCATTATTCACCAGCGAAAGGCGATGCCATAAAACATTTTCATTAATTCAGAACAAAGCTAAGATAGAAACGTTTATCATAAATAAAGATTAATTCAGGTTAATTTTTCTTTCACAGACCTAAACTAAGAACTTAAGTACCAAGTTACAGAAGTTTTTTTTATTAGAAATCTTTTATTTCCTTTCACATTCTAAGTAATTAAACGCGTCTTTTATACAGAAATGTCGAATAAATGATTAAAAGTTGTCCGTATCAAGAGACGAAGATTTCGTTCTTAATAACTAGTAAATAACTCGGTAATTTTCAGATAAAGAAGAGAAATCTCTGCATGTGTAGTAGAAAGAGACGGCCGTATCCTGGATTCTCGCCGCATCACCCCAGGAATCACTGCTTTAGTTTGATTCAGAAGTGAAATAATGATAATGGTTGGAAGGTAGATGGGTTGTGAAAAAAGGCTCGCCGATCCCACGGGGGATGAGGTCTAGGTTTCCTATGTAGGTTGTAACGATCTTCTAAGATACAAATTCCTGTCTCAGCAGTATATTTACCCCATTATCATTACGTGTTATATGAAAATGAGAATACGTTTAAAAACCACCTAGCTCTACAAATCTGTCTAATGAAAATTACAGTACAGCCAATAGAATAAACGCTGCTTATTTATACCTTCTGGTCTATATAGATTAGAAAGATAATGAGATTTTTACTTAGCATATAGATCGTTATTGGAGGGTTATCATGAGAGAATAATTTGTGTTGTGAAGAAGAGAAAATATGGAACAAGATAAACATTAGAGAGAACACGCAGCTCATGATGAGCTTTTCAGCAGGAAATTGGGGTGCAAATTAAACAAAATACGTACAGACTATCATTAATCTTGTTTGATGATGAGCTACGTATAAACAAACCAAAAACATACTGAACTCGAATAAGCCACAAAATAATAATTGTTTTTACTTTTAAACATAACTGCAATGTAGGATCAGTGCGACTGTTATCAGCGCTAATACTTACTGAAAATGTGTATCTGTACGTATGTTTAGGTAAATAATGTTTTTATTTTCAAACATAATTTTATCATGAACAAAATACTGAAAATATGCGTGATAAAGAAAGTAGGAAAACCGTATAGAAACGAGTTTCGTACTGCGTCAACTACAGCCATTTTGTGCTACGTCAATTACGGCCATTAATAACTCACGAATCTTTAATTTTCAATGAAATTAAGATATTTCTTAGTTTTTTCACATTTATATATCGTACTGGGTTATGTATTTTTTTTGTCAGATATCGAGATCAGGAACTTGATAAAAAGGGTCTAATAGTTAGATTTGTATCAATACAAATAAGAAGGTTTATGTTAGCGATATCTAGGGTAATAAGAGGATTCTTCCGGATTGATGACAGTTTCATCTATTTAAAATATTTAAGCATCTTAGTTAAAGAAAAATATAAAATTATACAACTTATAATTTAACTAATAAAAAAATAGACTAGTGAATACGCGTGATACTATTCAAGTAAAACGTTGAAACTACAATATTTTGTTACGTAAAACGTTTTAAGTGAGGAATAACAATAGGATTTATTGTTTGAAAATAAAGCAAATATTTTAAAACTTACAGACAGTATGTAGTTGTGTAAAACGGCTACTGCTTTGTTGTTAACTTTACTGGAAGATATTCGGTACTCTAAGTCTGGAATTACATTATGCGAAATACCATAATCTTTCGTGAGTTAGAATTGTTCAGAAGAGGCACGACAACCAATGAGTAGCACCTGCCGTCTACACAGTTATGCTTACTTAACTAAATAGGGGAATTTAATTACGTGCCCACAAAAGAAAGAAATATTGGAGTATGATCAGCAGCATATTGTGGGCTACAATTTTGGACTTTTCGATCCGCTGCCTAACACACTGACTAATATATTAAGGTGAAAGAATAAATGTTTCTTAAATTTACTCCTTCACCGGCCGTACAAATTATTTCACGCGGACATAAGTTCTTTTTATACTCCATTTTTATATAGTGAAGGACTTTTTACAGAAATTTATTATAAATAACCTATGACGTTGCTTTGAAAACAAATTTTAACCAATCTCTGCAAACTTAATTATTATGGTGTATGAAGACAAACAAATTTTCGAGTATAAAATGGATTTTTTATATTTTTACCAAAAAAACAAACGAGAAGGGGTATTTGAAATCTAGTATCGATACTGTGTCTAACGGTAATCCATAAAGCCTCATGAATTATTCTCCATCTTTGGCTCAATTCTAAGAGAACTAACAAACCCACGATCACAAACCATCCTTCTAACAAAAAGATAAAAACATATTCATGAAAAACTGTAAAATATTCACATAAGATCTTACCATGGACATTGTTCTTAGAGACTAACCATTCCTATCCTACAAGCAAGAGACGAGTACCTGCAGTCTGTTGGTACACAGCTCATTAAAATATGATGTCGACGTGAAAAACGTACATTTTGTACACAACACTGTGAACAACTGAAGTGCGTTGTAATGTGTGAATGTGTTGGTCACAAAAGTGTGTTTGTTCTGAATTTCACGCAAAGCTATAGAATAGCTTTCTACGCTAAACGTATATAATTTATATGAAAGACTAGAGACTGACGGTCACACTGTAATGTCTCCAAAGTCAAGCATGATCGATGAGATGGATTCAAATTCGCGTCCTCCCGGTTGCGAGTCGAGCATCCCAACCATCAGACTGGCCACTATAAACGAGTAAATGGTTCAATTTTACTTTTAAAATTAGGCAATTCTTTATCTGCATATTCAAATTTCTTACATGCTGTGTGATATGTAAGGAAACAGCTGTATATTGAACGAAAAAGCTGCTACTACGGTGATAGGATTCGTGAATTAAATGATCAAACGTAACAAAACCATCTTTGTAGACGCCATTTTAGTATGTTAAAACATGACGTTAATATGCTTTAGGCAACTGAAATCAAACAAATTTTACCAGATGTCACTGAGAGAGAGAAAACAGTTCATTGAAACACCAATCAATTTGTAAATTTCGGATTTTCCAATGGAAGTAACTGATACAAATACTTCTGTTTCTATTAAGATTAAGATATTCTTGTGTTTACAGCCATTTTTCACGTACCAGCAGTAGTTAAAATATCTATTTAATATTAAATTTACTTTAATTAATTTTCCGGCAATTAATTTTAAATTCGACATCACGGTTTTACATTAGTTGGTTGATTTTGTCTTTTCACATTCTACCTTATGCTGTGTCTAGAACTGTGTTCAAGTCATTGACTTCTACATCATTGCTTAAAATATCTATTCTAGAGACGTTCTCAAAGTAGTAAAACACATGTTAAATCTCATGTAATGACCCTACGTTTCACGAAATTTTGTTTCTTATTACGGCCCAAAGTGAGTAAGTTTCATTCATTTAATGCGTAGTAGTCTAAACCTTAATTATCTCATGTATTGTAAAGTCTTGTGCTCAATGAAACGTAATTCGGAGTGCTATCTCTTTCCTAGAGACTCCGTTATTTTCCAAGGTTTCTGAATTAAGTGCAAGCATATTTAAATGATTCACCCTAGCATTAAGTTTTATTATCTATGAGTATGTCTTCAACATTTTTGTATGGGCACCAGTGCCACTTTTATAGCTATTCATTTCTTTGTTTTTCTTTCAAGTCTGTTAAACTTGATAATCTTGATACTGCGTATTTTTAATCCTACAAGATCTACCACAATGCATCATTTAGTTTCATAAAGAAAAGGTTACTGAAAGAAGTGTGTGTTTGGGAGGAGGTATGCTATTAGATTTCACCAGACAAGTGTCGTGATTACATAAAAATCTTTGATAGTTAACGAAATATATTATTTTAATTTTATAAAGAAAATGCGGTAGTTCGACACGTCACCAAACAAATAAAGTTTTCACTGGAAATATTTCATCTTTTTAGTCTTGGGCCGTTGATATAACAGCGAGTTTATTAACCTTGTGACTAAACTCAAGTTAATTTAAAAGCACACCTGGGTACGATGTTATGTATGCCTGCTAGCTGTTTTTGTGGGTTAACAAAGATGTGTTTGTTTCGAATCTAACCTTAATAAATTAGTTTTAAAAATCAGTTAAACGTGTTGCATATACGCAGAGACTCTAAGGCTTATATTTTCGCTTTTTAAACTCTCCAACATAACAGCTATATTGCCTCCCAGTGGGTCATCGGTAAGTCTGAGAGTTCACATTGTTAAAAACCGAGAATCAATCCTCGTGTTGGAAACAGCATAGATCACCTATTTTAAAGATTTTCTACTTAAGAACAAATAAACCGCTACTTTATTTGTTTAGTTAGTCTTAAGATAGCGATGTTTTAATCAAAAAGAGAGAAACGGTTTGTTCTGAATTTCGTGCGAAACTACACTAGGGTTATCTACGCTAGCCCATCCTAATTTTGCGGTATAAAACTAGAGGGAAGGCAGCTCGCCATCGCTACCCACGGCCAACTCTTGGGCTACTCACGAATAGTAGAAATGACCGTCATATTATTTGTTTGTTTGTTTGTTTTGAATTTCGCACAAAGCAACTCGAGGGCTATCTGTGCTAGCCGTCCCTAATTTAGTAGTGTAAGACTAGAGGGAAGGCAGCAAATCATCACCACCCACCGCCAACTCTTGGGCTACTCTTTTACCAATGAAAAGTGGGATTATAACGCCCCCACGGCTGGGAGGGCGAGCATGTTTGGCTCGACTCGGGCGCGAACCCCAGAAAACGAAGAGCACGCCTTAACGCGCTAGGCCATGCCAGGTCCCTGTCATATTATAACTTCTCCACAGTTGAAAGGGCGAGCATGTTTGGTGTGAAGGAGATTCGAACCTGCGACCCTTATATTACGAGTCGAGTGCCTTAACTACCTGGCCATGCTGGGCCCAGAGGGAAATGAGCTCATCAGTTTACAATTGTTGGCCACCGGTTTGCATTTTTATAGCATAAACTATGGGTTTGAACCATAGTTTTAGGCGAAATGAAAAACACATTTAAATTTCTAAAATTACTTGAACACTTTATCAATAATGAGATAGAATAAGTCCGGTATGGCCAGGTGGTTTTGGCGCTCGACTACCCGTCACACCAAACGTGCTCGCCCTTTCAGCCGTAGGGGCGTTATAATGTGATAATCAATCGCAGCGTTCGTCGATAAAAGAGTAACCCAATATTTGGCGGTAAGTGGCGATAATAAACTGCCTTTTCTCTTGTCTTACACTGCGAAATTAAGGACAGGTAACCCTTATGTATCTTTGTGCGAAATTCAAAACTAACAAACAGAAACAAGCTGGAATAAAAATACCATAGTTAATATATTTAACAAAACTATCATTCACTAAGATTAAAAGGATTAATTTTTCGATATTAAACATACCGCCAACATTTAGTGTTAAGTTTTCGATACCAAACTTGTCGAATATATTTAATCGTATGAGAACGGTTAAGTTTTCGTTTTGAGCAAAGTAGCAATATTTAGTCATACAAGAAGGGTTAAGTTTTCGATACTGAACTTACCGACAACATTTAGTCGTATGGGAAGACTAATCTTCGGTTCAGAGCTGACTTGACATTCGTAAATTCCTCCATCTTTTTTTTGAGTGTATTGAATCTTCAGAGTCCAATCATCCGAGTCGTCCAGGTGTAGGGAAGTGAATCTTTGGTCACTAGTATAAGTATATCGACCCACGGTTAGTATGTGGAGATCCTTTTGTCGCACCCATGACACCTGCAGAGAAATATTGTAATAAAGATAATTAGAATCTCACTGAGCAGAATAGTAATTTCAAGTGGGTCAAATAGTTCAATGTACTTGAAAAGATAAGAATGAATGTGCATAAAATAATGCATTGCATTTGTATGTATTAATACATCTATATATCAATATATAACCAAAAAATATATCTAGAAGTACAAAACATCTATATTTATATATAAATAATACTCGAGGTCTTACATAGCACTTAGTGTGTGAGTGTGTATATATATATATTGCACTTTTAAGTCATACAGAGTCACTAAGTTTGTTTAATAGTCAGCTTATGTTGACCTAAGCGAATGATCTTTAAGGTCAAAGTAATGGGCAAAGATACGGACAGAATTTAGACACCAAAGAGACAAAATTTCCTACCAATAAAACAATTAAGCTATTTATTTTGCTGTATACATTCATATTACTGTATTAACTGCTCATTTGTCCGGGTAAGCATCGAAACGAATGTTTATTTACATTCATTATCTCAAAGACGTTTCACAATTGGTATTGCAGCATTGTTTCCTGATTTTTCCCAAGGCAGTATTATCCATTATATTAATATCAGTATTTTTAACCTGAATGAAACGCTACGTTCACGTGAGCTGAACAGCCATCCAGGAGTTCGAGTGTAGTATTCCTAATTTTGAGCCACTGACCAGATGGGAGGCACCAAACTAGTTAGCAGCATTCACTGACACGAAGGCTTCGTTTGAATTGACTCAAATAATGGGATTATCTATCATTCTTCTAATTCACCCGCAACTCAAGGGGTGGAGCGTGTTCAACAACAGTGCGGTGTGAACCTTGAAGCTTTTGACCCGCTGCTCATTGCGATAACAACTAGATAAACTTGAGCGAAACAAGATACTAAAACAAAAAGAAAACACTTGCTTTCCACTTCTGGCAAATAACAGTAAATGTACCAAACACAACAGTCAATAAATACCATACGTAAAGATATGCGTCAGATAAACGTAAAGAAACGTGAAATTCTATGGCGTGAAGCAAACATTTATTTACTCTTTTTCGCTTGTCTACGTAGGCCTGGTGGTAAAGGTTCTCGACTCGCACTTTGCCTGTCGCAGGTTCGAGTCTCACAAAACATGCTCGTCTCTTTAGTTGTGGAAACGTTATAATGATACAACATATCCCACTATTAATTGATAAAGAGTAACCCAAGTGTTGGCGGTGGTTGGTGTTAACTATATGCCTTGTTTGTAACTTACAACTTTAAAACAAGGAACGTCCAGAATAGATAACCTTCAAGTAGCTTTAGACAAAATTCAAGAAACAAGTCATTCTTTTAAAAATTAAAACATCTGTTTTGTTTAAAACTTTTGAGCAAAGATATACAAGGAATATCTTGTTTTTTTTTGCCATCTATAATTTTGAGAAACAAATAAATTTTTGTTTTTTTCTTACAACGAGTAATATTACTTTAATACAACGGCGTTTATCGCCAGTATCATGAAAAATATAATTTTATTGTAAGGTTTCACTTTTACTGACACCTGGATAGGCCCAGAGATTATGCTTTCTTTTTCAATTGTTTTTTTGCTTGTTTGAATTCCGTGCAAAGCTCCACGAGGACTGTCTGCGCTAGCCATACATAATTTAGCAGTGTAAGACTAGAGGGAAGGCAGCTGTCATCACCACTCACTGCCAACTCTTGAGATCTTCTTTTATAAATGAATAGTAGGATTTATCGTAACATATAACGTCTCCATGGCTGAAAGAACGAGCATTTTTGGTGTGACAGGAATTCGATCCTTCGACCCACGGACTGCGAATTGAGCGCCCTAACAACCTGGCCATGTAGAGCCTTTCGTTTTTAAAAAATATTTTTTTCTGTAGAGATAAGGTCAAACACGGCCAGGTGATTAGGGCGCCCGACTCCTAATCTGAGGGTCATGGGCTCGAAAATCCCTCACACAAAACATGCTCTCCCTTTCAGCCGTGGGGATCATTATTCTACGGTTAATCCCACTATTCGTTGGTAAAAGAGTAGCCCGAGAGTTGGCATTGAGTGGTGACGAAGAGCTGCCTTCTTTCTCGTCTTACACTGCTAAATTTGGGATGGCTACCGCAGGTAGTACTTGTGTAGCTTTGCACGAAATTCCAAAACAAAATAACAACAAAAAATGCTATACAAACAAAGAACTCAACATTGCATATCACTGCAGAGATCTAAGTTTCGTTTAGTACTATTATTTGTTTGTGTGTTTGCTTATGCCAAAGCTGTTAAGACTATCAGCTGCCGTTTTTAATTTTGAGCTGCTAACCAGAGGGAATGGAACCGACCAACAGCACCTACCGCCAACTCCTGGACTAGCCTTTAGCAACAATTAGTGGAATTAACCATCACAATCATAAGGCTCCCACTGTTGGAAGGGCGAGCTTGTTTGACACATATTTTCGATCTCGCGACCCACAAATTGTAAGGCGCCCCAACCACCAGATCATGCCAGGCCTTTTAGTACGAATTGAACAATTCCGAAAAGTGTTTGTGAAAATTATTTAAGTATTAAGTAAAACAAAATATACGTTTCGAGATGCGTGATCTATTGGTTATTGCATTTGGAATATGAATCCGAAGATTCGTGGTTCGTGACGTATTATTGAAACAACGTTCTCCGCACTTTGGGGCTGTGAGCGACGTTCCAAATTTTAATTTTTGATCAGACAAAAAGAATAATCCAACAGTTGCTGAGAGAAAATGTACAGCGTCTTCCTCTCCTGCATATTACTTCAGAATTAGGAATGGATCTGTTCAGGTACTTTTTTGTATGTAGCTTTGAAAGTCTGAAACAAATAAGCAAAATACAATTGAAGAAATCTTTCAGGAATATTTATTGTTGTAAATAGAAAAGTTTTTTTTTACAATGTTTTATTTTCTTAGACACATATTTCCTTTCATTTCTTGACCTGAATTGGCGTATCTTACTTTATTGAAGGTACTTCTATATCATTTCCTTTGACACGAACCTTCTAAGTTTAATGTAAGTCCAAATTTGGTTTTACATTTTGTGAAACACCTTACAGATATGGGCGGACTCAAGTATGGTGTCTTGCTTAACCTATTGGATATTTTTTTCCTATTCTAAGCTAATAATGGTAGTTTAAGACAATAATGTTATCACGTCTAAATCTTTTATTCTAATGTTACTTTCACTGACGAGCCCTCTAACAGGCATCTTAGTAGGTTGAAGGCTCAGCCTCCATGCGATGTCTTGATGTATGAATAATCAGTTGAGTATGAGAATCGATGAAAAATACATTAAAAGGAAATTATTACTTGTTCCGACAGACGTCTTCTAGTGCAGACAGACGGAGTCTTAGAGGAATATGTGATCGATAAAAGAAATTCTTTTCAGAATACAAGAAGTGTTACTCGTGCAAATCGCGTGTAAACCCGTGAATGAAAATTAGGATTCTTATAAAAAATAACAACAAAAAACAAGGACTAGAAATAAAATAACGTACCTGGCGGATCAAAATATGCATCTTTTTTTTTTTCCTTTTATATAATGTTGTTCCTTTAAAACAAAATGAGCAACACTGTTCTACAATTTATAAAGGGTCACCAACTGAAACGAATGCTAGTGAAGCCCTCGAGAGACGTTTGAAACTGAGGAAGTTATTATTACAACTGGATGAATGGATTTCTCCATATAGTGAAATATAATAATCAAACCAACGGGAGTATACTGTAGAAACATGAAACAGTTCAGTCTTTTCTCGGATTTGATATAGCGCTTTACTTCCCCGGAAATATACCATAAGCATTTTAAAAATTGGAACAAAGATTTAGCTATTTATAAAATTAATTTCTGCTTTAAAAATAGTGTAATTAAAATAACAACGTAATTGAAGCTGTAAATAAAAACATGTTTAGCTTTATTGATGATGAAAATACTCGAGATATTTTGAATAGCCATTACCTGGAGAAATTACTGGAGCTCAGAACCTACTAAAATATGACGAATAATATCAAGATATAACAAATGGTTGTCTTGCGTGTACTATTAAGTACATCAGGTGTACAAAGCTGACGTAACTTGCCTATTTGAAGCTCTGGAAGACATGTTACTGTAAGACCTGCATACAAGTTATATTTCGAATCGATATGATTATGGGGCATAATAGAAAATAACTTACGTTGTTGTTAATTTATGACTGGATCTACCCCATCCACATATTAAAACTTTAGGAAAATGTCCCATTGTACATGACAACGTCCAATGACCAAACAAGGCGTTTATCTTGCAATTGAGACTGTCGACAACATTCAACATTTTATTATTTTAAATAAATATTTGAAAAGTCATTGGTGAGTTTTTGGTTGGTTGTATAATAGCCTCTTTACTATTAATTCAATAAACAAAAATAATCATAAAGACGCACAAAACAGACACGTGCAAATCTAGTATTAACAAACACACAAACAATTTTCTAATTTACTATGAGAACAATTTATAACAGATGAACACTTCATTACAGATTACACGAAAGAGAAGAATTACAAAGATATATCTGTTGTAATTTTATGGTTAACAGTAATCAAACACTTTGTTCATACGGCGCATACGGAAGAAATGATTAGAATGGTAATACATCTATGATTAGAATGGTAATTTTATAGTAATACATTCTTATTTGTTGAATATATATGTATACATTTTGTAGATATCAAAATGCAAGCAAAGTGGAGTGCTTAAAGTGGGTTTATCCTAAAAAAGTACCATTTTCCAAATGTTTCAAAAATGTAGAGGTACCAGTATAGGAAGAGCACCATTTCCCAAATGTTTTAAGGATGTAAAGGACTGCAGTAAATTAAATTATAATATTTTGTTATAGTATCAGAGGCAGAATATCCAAAAAACGGTTTTGTATCTGATTAAATATATCATTCGACTGGAAATTCAGAAACGGCATAGCAAAAATCCTCGCGTATCAATATAATAAAAGAAACGTTATATTAAAAGATTGGTAAGATGGACCCTTTGTGACTAAGGAAACGATGTCACTTTCAAAACTGTAAAAAGATACTTTCTGTTTAGATGAAATGGGTTTGGTTTGAATTTCGCGCAAAGCTACACGATGGCTATAAGCGTTGTTTGTCCCTAATTCACTAGTGTAACAGTAATGCGAAGTCATCACCAACCACCTTTAACTCTTGAACTACTCTTTTATCAACGAATAGTGAAAGTACCTATCACATTATAACGTCCTTACGGCTGAAAGGGCGAGCATGTTTAGTGTGACCGGGATACGAACCCGCAACCCTCGGATGACGAATCGAGTGCTTTAACCACTTGGCCATGGCGAGCCGGTGAAATAGGAGTGTTAAGAAAAATATTAAGTTAACGTACTGCAAAAAGAAAAACTCAAATATTTTGAGACGGAGGTTAAATTTACGAGTATATTTTTAATAAAATGTCTTGTCACAATACCACTGAGAAAGTAAATTTTTCGAATATGTTGGAACTATAAACATAAAAAGAGCTATTTTAACTGTGTCATAGAAATGATGGTAGAGACGGATGAAGCGAAATTCTTACACAGAGTATTGGTTCTAATGGAAAGAACAATATTGTTAATCTTTGGAAATACTTAGATTACACATCGGAATTGTGAAACTTGTAATTATAAATTAGTGTATCAGATCTCGTATATACGCAATAATATCTAAAAGTACAAGTCTCGTGGCAGTACAAGAGAAATAAGAGAGAAACATAATTGTTCCGAATTGAAATGAAAAAGTTTAAAATTATAATAAAGAAAAGGTATGACGGAAGGAGTGTTATATTTAATAAAATTGGAAAGAGTAGAACGTGAAAGAAAAGAGTATCAAACACTGAAAGGTCAGCAAAGCAGGAAAAAGATTTTAGAAGAACGGAAAAAAACTATTTTACACATATTATTACGTTGTTGTTAGGAAAAAGGAATTAGAAAGTCTTAAGAAAAGACAAAAAGAGTTTGAAAAACTTAAGGGTAAATGTTTCGAACAATAAAGCCTGAAAGTGTTTCAAAGATAACATAAAAGTGTGTTACAAAAAAAAGACCCGGCATAGCCAGGTGCTTAAGGCACTCGACTCGTAATGCGAGGGTCGCGGGTTCGAATTCTGGTCGTACCTCGCCCTCCCAGCCGTGGGGGCGTTAAAATGTTACGGTCAATCCCACTATTCGTTGATAAAAGAGTAGCCCAAGAGTTGGCGGTGGGTGGTGATGACTAGCTGCCTTCCCTCTGGTCTTCCACTGCTAAATTAGGGACGGCTGGCGCAGATCGCCCTCGAGTAGCTTTGTGCGATATTAAAAAAAGAAACAACACAAGTAAAATATAATCCAACTCGTAGTGGCTTGAAAATTGGAAAGCTAAAAGAAAAAATATTTTAAATACATAAAGGCTATATATAACTGATTAAAACAATACTTCTTTTTTAATTTCGTGCAAAGCTACACGAGGACTATATGCGCTAACCGTCCCTAATTTAGCACTGTGTGACAAGAGGGAAGGCAACTACTCATCACCACTCACCGCTAACTTTTGGGCTACTTTTTTATCAACGAAAAATGGGATCGACCGTCACATTATAACGCCCATACGGCTGAAGGGACCAAAACGTTAAAACTACAAAGTGCTACAGTCTTGTAAAAATAAGATTATTGTAACTGTAAAAGAACAAAGTGTTACGAGCAACAACAACAGCAACAAAAACGTTAAGTTAGGAAGTTATAGCATAAAAACTGACGATAATAATATTATAATACGTAAATCTTTTTAACCATTTATTTAATTTAAGTATAGGGAAAGAGATCATCAGCTGTGTAACAATTTTTATTCTATGTAATTTTTCTAGAAAATTTACTTAATCATTGTCTGGGGACTATTTTATGAAATTTTGCAAAGAATGCACTTAATCACTATATGGGAAAAAAATTAAGGCATTTTGAAAGGGACATATTTATTCACTCTCTGGGAATCATTTTAAAAAGCATCTTCTAGGGGACATTTTTACTTACTATTTGGGATCAATTTTAGTATGTAATTACACGAAAGATAGTATCCGTTCGTAGTGAACCATCTCTGAAAAACGTAACGCACTGCTTTCCATTTTATTAAATGATAAGACAATAACCTTGTAATACATAGAAACACACAAAATAAAGCTGCTTTTAGTACGTTGGGAATTTTTAGCCGTTAATCTAGTCAGCGTTTATTAGAAAACCATTATAGATGGCATTATCTAAATAATTGTTAAAGAAACAAGGGAACTAAGTTGAGATTATACATTCAAGCGATTAACAAAATAACGTACGCTTGTAAGCTATAGTCTTATGAATAAACTATGAAGCTGTTTTCAGTGGTTAATTTATGATCGCCAAATTACACGATCAAACAAAAGGTCCTCAAAAATATACTAAGAACGAAAGATTTATTTTTTTAAAGTCTTAAGTCGGTTAACTTTTTATCTATCAGCCTTCTTCAGCCAGATGCCAACTTCGTAGTAATTAAACCTAAAATATTGTAGTTATTTTTGTAGTCTCATTTTTACAGCAACTTAAAATTAAAATATATTTGAAATTTTGGTCGTAATACTAACTGAAGTACGCGTTTTTGTTGTTGTGCCTAATGTATCCATATTATTGTTTAATTCTTATAGTTGTATGTAAGCTAATAAAGTGATGTACGTCTTGATTATTAAGTGCAGTGATTATATATCTCTATTTACATGCTAGTCTAACGTTAATACACCTTGTATAAATTTTAAGCTCTTGGTCGTTTTGCCACAAGTTAAAATATTTACTTGTTATTACTACTAGGCCGCGATAAATTGGATTATTATTCCAGAGACTGAAAATTAGTTAGTTACATGAAATAAAAAATAAATATATTTAAAGAGCTCGAATAATACAAATAGTTCAAAATTACACAGATAAAAAAGTACACGCGACATTTTTTGTGTAAACTCAAAGTTCGGGTTTATGATATGAATGTTCGGTAAGAAAAAAAGGCACCTCGCTCTTACAGCGGTATGTCTCCGGATTTACAACGCTAAAATCAGGGGTTCGATTCCCTTCCGTGGGCTCACCCGATAGCCGAAGTGGCTTTGCTATAAGAAGGATGACAACGAGGTAGTAAAAAGCCATATGAAATTCTTGTTTTATTGGCCTCTTGGACAACAGAAACGACTTTCGTTTGAGTCGACAATTACTTCAATAAATTTTCACGTATCGATTGTTAAAGCTGTAAGTCCAGAGTCTGTGAGGACAGAAATGAAATCGATCAAGCTTTGTAAGTAACTCCCCCTCCTCATAACAAGCGTTATCTGGGTTCTTGGGGCTGATTTCTGACTGTGATAGCAACATTATACACGTCAGAATAGCAGTATGTGGGCAGAGAGGCTGGGTTTTAAAAAAAATAAGTCTTTTAAATCGCCCATATAACGATCGATTGGTTGCATACGAAAAACCAAAGAAACATAAGACGAGATACTTCTTTCAAAGTGCCACGTACAGATAACTTTGAAGAGAAATATTTATTATATGTTTCAAATTAATTATAATGGCAATGGTTATGAATAGCTTTAAAACGAAATAAAGAAAAAACAGTAATATTTGCACTATAGTTAATATATCTGTGTAATCAAAACCCCGTTGAGTAGGCTCTTCCCGCGATATTAATACTAATAAAAATAACATTCATAAAACTATAGAGCTTCCTGTATTAAACTGTAATTGAATATAAAGTTAAAAGAGTTTCTGGTTTTCAAAATTTATATCTTATGTATTAATTTAAATATTGTAAATACATATATTAAAGAACAATAAACGGGTTAAGTAGTAACGAAGTAAGACGGTGATTTATCAAGTTCTTTGTGTTTGATTACTCGTTGTAAAGTAGAAAGTTAAACAATAAGCTCTCTGTTTTCTGCCCATCACGGATATCTAAACACGACTTTTTTTTAGCGTATTTGGTTGAAACGTTAAGAACTAAATAAACCTAAGTTAGTTGACTTATGATCCAATGTATTTGTAAAAGTGATTTCTTGTTAGGTTTGTTTATTTATTGTAAAGCACAAAGATACGTAATAAGGTATCTGAGTTGTGTCTACACGTGTGTTGAAACCATGTTTCTAACGTTATAAGCCTTCAGACTTATTGTTTAGCCACTGGAGCCTGCTTTATTAGAACTTAAGCCTATAAATAAACTTAATATATCTAACTAACTTGGACGTTACTTACCATTTACATATCTAACCTCATGAGAAGAAAATTAGTATTAATGATGAACGTACGTGACACATTTACTTGGTCTCTAAATGTCATGCATAGATATCCCTATAGTTTAAAGATGCTTATCAGAGAGAAGATAGCTTCGAATCGAATGGCAGGATTGACTGTCACACGTTTATATCATTTAACTTTATATCGCGTTTCGAATCTTGACTTTTATTTTTTTAATTTTGCAGACCCTCTTGTTAAGTGTAGAGCTCTGATCGATAAACACACATTTGTTACAATAAACAATATGAAATGTTTTCAAATGATGAAACTGAGAAAAGATAAAATATTTCACGAGTTTTACGACTAATATTTAAATACCACATGTTTATACGTGTGTTTTTGTCAATTTTAGGTTTTATCTTTCATTTTTGGTCAGTAACTTCATCCATGACGTCATATTTAGAATTATTGTCAATGTCAGAAGAGTTCAGTTTACAGTAAATAAACAGTTCGAGCATTTATCTAGTAATTCTGGAGTAAATTATTTCTATATACATATTTCATACGTATTACATTAATAAGCTTTTCCTTATATACGTACTTACCCAATATGTTTTATTCACACAATATATACAGATATATGTATACTTATACAAGATGGTTTCTTCACTGTTTTGTTTTATAGTTCTTACTTCCACAGAAAGTATTACAGTGACATATTTTCATTATTTTTTTCTATAACACTTGACTTTTCAACTGAACCATGTCAGATATTGTCATCAATATTTTGAACAATACTTAACAATGTGAGTTCTTAACAATTTTGACATGTTTAAAGGTTTAAACTTACCATCCATATTTATTCAATTTTTCAAGATTAAGGGTTTTTAAATATTGTGTATTCTTTAGACAGATTGGTTCAATTCATTGTGCCTTGGGTTTTTTTATACCTAAACTAGATCAGCGAGGCTATATATAAGCATCCATTTGATTACGTGGTGTATATATATATAACACGTGCAGGTGGTGATATATTTTATGTAGCTTAGAAATAGTATGCACTTGTGGCGCCAAAATTCCTTCGCAGAGTGAGTTCGTGCAAAATAGATTTGGATTCCCGGCCTTTCGACTTAGATAACTTAATCAAAAAGATATCAACCAATGTGAATAAAACATTTGGAATCTCTGATTTAGATAAAATAAAATAAAAAATACATATTGCTCCAAAATTTAGTGGATCTTATTGTTTTTTATCTCTCGTCCTATATTGGTGAATGGCTTAACGACTGTATATATTAAAAAAAATATTGGCGCCACATATATTAGCACACAAAGGAGTATATTGTACATTCGTTTATTCATATTCACTGGAGTAGAATGCTTTAGTATATTTCTATAAAAGACTCTTGTTACTAACAGCAACAAGCTTAAAATGAAAATGGTGCTAATTTGTAATCGTCTTTTATTCCCTATCCCACATATGGAGTTAGTATTGTAGAAAAGCCTTAGAAATCAATAACTTAATTGAAATCCATGGGGTAACGTTTCATCTGTGTTTTAGTGCAAAATTTTTGTTTTTCAGCTTAATTTGTCCATCAGTCAAACTAAATTAAAAACAACAACAATGTCATTTTGAACCAAATTTATTGATAATTGCGCATTGCAAGTACTAGTTACCAAATTAATCACATTAAACTACGTCACAGTAAAATATAACCTCATTAATTTCAATTCTTAAACTAGATATGTTTAATTCGTCGACGTAAAAAGTTAGAACTTTCGATTAACAGCTGATGGTTGTCAGGAAGTCATACTCTTCGGTCATGAAATGTTACTTCTAAACATTTCTTCTATCTATATAAGAGCGAATGTCTTATTCTCTAAGAATGAGGCGTCATTGTTTGGATTCAATAACTTCGATCACTAGAGATAAGTGAGAAATAAATGCGATGATCTCACATTATACGCCGTTAAAAATGTTTTAACAAAATCGACCTGCAGCAGGAATTGTGGACAAAGAACCAGCTCTGAGACGAGGATAGATGTCGAGTAGAAAGGATTGTAAAGGCTTGTTGACAAGCAACGGTAAAACATTGAACAAATGGCAACACCTGCAGACCAAAGAGCTGCGAGAAATTAATTTTCTTATTTTCATAAACCACTAACCTGAGTTTCCAACAGGAAGGTTCGTTTACAGCTGAGCAAAGATAACCTGGATCGGACTATTGACCAATGGAAGTGTGCCATGTGTCAAGATAAAGCTTGATGCACGCTATTCTGTATCGATTGGGAGTGTCGAAGTTCAGTGACAGCGCCGTGAAACTTAGGAAACCTGCATTGTTTCTACTGTACGAGTTACTAGAGTTGGAGTAATGATGTGGGTTGGAATTTCAGGACATCAGTGGTTCTCTTAATAGTTGCATTATATACTGCAGGTATCTAAACACCCTAGATATTCAAGTACACACTCATATATTCCAAGGCTATTTTCAAGAAGACAATAATGCCACAAGCTACTGCGTTGTTATTATTCATAATCGGTTTTTAGAACATGAAAATGAGTCCCGCCATCTTCCTGAGCCATCGCAATACCCACAACACTATATATTTTAAAACATATGAAACTTATTAAAGCTTATTGTCGTAATTCCTATTCCTTCACTTCTAACCTTAAATGAGTTGGAGATAGCGTTGCATGAGAAATAGATGAAAGTCGGACAGAATCTACTCTAAAACTAGTGAAGTCTATGTCTGACGGAATCAGACTGTAATTAAAGTAGCATTATTTCAACATATTGTTTGAAAAAAAAATTATAATTTTTTCTGTCCGGGTGGTATTTTAAATTTTTTTCTAAACGTTTTAGCTACCATCTATCACACATCACAAATAAATTGAGGTATACAACAGTAGTTATGCATCTCTGAGTGCTAATATTCTCAGTTATATGTGTATATGTTACACGAGTTATCTGGATATATGTCGCCTGATTTATGTGAGTATATCTCATTATGTAGGTAATGTGAGTTATATGAATATTTCTACTGTGTGTGCTGCATATTTACAGCAATGGAGTTCAGGAAAAATATGCTTCTTTGGTTTACGAATTCTTCTCTTTACAACACGAGAAGGGTTGAAAAAGAGATTGTCTTGCATTTTTAGTGAAATATTTGAAATAACATTTCGATAACGTTTCACAATAATAAGCGTCTACGGATTTACAACGTCAAAATTAGGAGTTTGATTCCCCTCGATGTCCTCAGCAGATATCCCGATGTGGCTTTACTATAAGAAAACACAAAAAGACACATACAATAATAAACGAACTAATGAAAATCACGACACCCACCTTTCCATGTGTACATATATATATATATTAAAAAATATATTCTTTACGGGTTTCTGTGGACTATGTGGTCCACCATCTGCAAGATCATATTGTCTACCAAAACATCTAAATTGCTTTTCTTTTAACATTGCATAAAAATAAAATTATTGCGCTAGTGAAAACTTTGATGTCGAGATATTTATTGAAAGTATGCACGAGAGTGCTGATGTAGTATATTTAATAAGTAGCCCAGTCAACGATTACTCTTTATTCTTACAATTTGGTTTCCTATAAATGGATAATTTAAACGAGATAAGTTGTTCATTGATTTTCGTTTTTTTAATGAATGGCTCTTAAATGTGTTATGTGTATTTATTTGCTTCTAAATATTACATTTAAAATGTAACAAAGATGGTATATACTTGCTTCGTATTCTGCTTCTCTGGGATTTAGATCCCTATAGACTTGGGAGGGTCAGAAACAGTCCTGACCTCTTCCTCCTGCACTGGTGTGATTGTTGCACTGTCCAAATGTTAAACGCTAAATAAACAAGGGCATTTGTTTCTCAAAAGCTTTTAGTATCAGTCCAATTCCTTTATTAGAACTGTGCACATTTACGTACAACGTTCTTCATTTACACTAAGACAAACTCACTGTTAAGAGTTCATAATATTCCAGTACGATTTTCATTTTGTAATGTACACAGTATATGTATTTACATAAATACCCGAATAAAATACAATTATAACATATTAGGTAGATATAGCACCATGTGGCTAATAAGTAAATCTATAGTACATGTTAGTAGGTCAGAGGCTCATATCCATCATGTGTAATATAGTTATCAAAAGCACGTAACATTTTATTTTTGTGTAAATTTTTCTTAAAGTAAAAGAATAATATATTTAAAAGTTTGTCATGTAATGGTTGAGTGTTGCCCCACAGTGGTATGTCTGCGGACTTACACACTAAAAAGCTGGTTTCGATACCCGTGGTGAGCAGAGCACAGGTAACCCATTATGTAGCTTTGTGCTTAATTCAGAACAAACTGGTTGAGTGTTTACATATTTATGTAAAAGGTAAGAGTTTGTTGTGTTCGTAAGTTTTAAATTTTTTTTGTTTTAATTTTTTAGGTGCTACATTGGTCCGAGCTCGGCTACAATATTCGATTACTGGTCGTGTGTATTGATTTTATTATTTTGCATGTTGCTTGGTGTTGTACCTTTATTGTTTCCTGAGAGAGTTCTATGTTGGTTTATTATTCGCCAAATTTTGTATGAAATTCCATTTACATATTTTTACTTAGTATTGTACGTTAAGCCAAGAAACTTTACTAATGCAGTTGTTTGAGGAGTAGCAATCCATGAAGATATATTGGATGTTTATGACTAGTTTCTTTAATTGTGCATGTACTAGAATTTGTGTTTTTTGTTATATTAATTCTTTATTTGAGCAGTATTCTGCAACGAAATTTAAAGATGTTTGTAGATTAGTGGCCGTGATACATGTTGTTTGTGAACTCCTTCAGACAGATACATCATCTGCAAATTGAGAGGCGAAGCAAAAATTAAGGTCGTCTAGTGACATGTCGCTAGGCCCGGCATGGCCAGGTGAGTTAAGGTGTGCGACTCGTAATCTGAGGATCGAGGCTTTGCATCCCCGTTGGACCAAACATGCTCGCCCTTTCATCCGTGGGGGCGTTATAAGTCTCGGTCAATCCCACTATTCGTTGGTAAAAGAGAAGCCCAAGAGTTAGCGGTTGGTAGTGATGTCTAGTTGCCTTCCCTCTAGTCTTATACTGCAAAAATTAGGAACGGCTAGAGCAGATAGCCCCGAGTAGCTTTGCGCGAAATTCAAAAACAAGCCGACATGTCGCTTACATATTTGATGAAGAGTACTGGGCTAATTACTCCTCCTTCACTTACCCCTTCCTCGGGAGTAAAATTCTGCGCACTTAATACGCTAGAAACCGGGATTTGATACCTATTGTGGGCAGAACACTGAGAGCCCATTGTGTAGTTATGTGCTTGATTTCAAAACAAACAGGAGCAAATTACCCAGTATAGGTATCCTCTACATTTACCAGATATTTCCAATTTTCTAGAAAGTTTGAAAACCAGCAAATAATTCCTCGCGGTAGTTAGTTCCATGTGCAACATCTGGGATCCTAGATATGAGTGCCAGATTACATCGAAAGCTTTGTCGAGGTCGAGGAAACAAACAACCGAACACTCTCTCTTATTATATCTAACTATCATAGTTTCAGCTAATCTAACTAAATGTGCTGTACTTTGTCGAAATTTTCTGTAATCATTTTGTACATTAGGAAATTTATAATTTATTAATAGTTTGCTATTTTAATTTCCATTATTTCTAAACTTTTTTCTACGTAGCTGGTCAGGCACGTGGTCCTGTAACAATCTCGTTTATTTGCTGGTTTTCTTTACTTTAAAAATATGAGAATATTCGTTTGCTTTCAAGAGATGGGAATGTACACTGATGTCAGAAAGAGGTTGAAAAGCGTCTTGAGATCTTCATGTAATAACTGAGTTCCGTTTTTGAGTAAGATCGTTTGTATGCTGTCTGCTCCTGGTGTCTTGGTTTTAGTGTGTTTTATAGCTACAGAGATTTGGGTCGTTGTTATTTCACTTGCCACGTGTTTATCCAGTGGGTTGTTTGTTGCTTGTGTTGGGACTATAACTGTGAATGTTGGTGAAGAAATGTCTTTATTTTGTTACATTTTATTATCTACCTGATATCGAAACGACCATTCGGGTTTGGATGGTTTTATGTTTGAAACTCATTTTGTAAGTGCTTTTTAAATAGTACAGATTTCTATGTGTTAGCACATGTTTTATTACCGTGTACTACCATTCAGTAGGTATATTATTTTGTGTGTATAATTTTAGATGTTTGCAGAAGTTTTGTCGATTCTATTGCTAAGCGCATTGATTTCTGTTTTTATATATATTGTTTGTGTAATCTGTGTCTTTCTTCAATCACATTTGTTGTATTCTTTTGTGGTTACTACGTGTTTATTGTATTATAGTTTTCTTCATTTGGTATAGCTGTTTCTGCAGCTTCAGTTATTACTTGCCAGCATTCGTCTGTCTTTCGATCGTGAAGCACTTGTAATAGTGGAATTTGGTAGCAGTTCGTTCAATTTTGTTTTGTATTTTTGTTAACGTGCTTTATTGTACTTAAATTTTGGTTGGAATTTTGATAGGGGAACGAGATCGAAAATACATCATATAGGAAAATAGTCACTAGGAATATCGTGTCTTATATGATATTCTAAGCATTTTAAGCTTCAATCTGAAGAGGTTATACATAAATAAAATGCATTTCCTGTATCTGTAGTTACACCCCAGTCTGTTAATGTTTGATCATCAATGAGTACAGAATTTAAAATATTCATGTCTTAATAATGAGTACAACGTTTTTCTACATTCAAAATTTGTATTTTGCGAGTTGAGATCCCTTATCACAAGAAAGTTTCTGTTGTAATTTACAATATGTTCATGAGGTTGAGTATTCTAAGGAAGTTGCAATCTGCTACCATAATTATAGATTTATTAGATACATGATATGTACTAGTATGTAATCATTTGTACTTCCCAAAATGATGCTAGTTACAGCCATTGTTGATTTATATATTAGGACTATATCCACGTTGGAGTCCATTATTTTTGTCTCTTAACCATAATTATTTTTTAGTCGCTAAATTTTATGGCCGGTGTATTTGTGATAAGGGTCTCGGTAATACCAGCATTTATTAGTCTTGTTTATTCTTCGATCTCGTGTCTCTTGGAAACAAGACCACTTTGGATATTCACATGGAAGACAGTTAATTCACGTTTCGGTTTTTGTCACGCATGTTTGTATCTGTATTATTTGTGGAAGTATTGGTACTTGATGTTTCATTGTTAATGTTGTAAATATAATCATGTAGCTTGTATCATTGTTTGGTTTTAAGCTTCTGCCGTGAAGTTTATTATAATGTTAGTAGCCGTATTAATGACGGGTGTTGATTCTCGTGTATCTGTTGGTTGTTGCTTATCCTTTGAGTATTGTTTGTTTGTTTTTAGAATGTTGCACTCAGCTACACAAGGACTATCTGCGCTAGCCGTCCCTAATTTAGCAATGTAAGACTAGAGGAAAGGCAGCTAGTCATCACCACCCACCGCCAACTTTTGGGCTACTCTTTTAACAACAAATAGTGAGAGTGATTGTCATTTTATAACGCCTTTACGACTAAATGAGAGAGCGTATTTAGTGTGACAGGGATTCAAACCCGCATACCTCAGATTACCAGCAAAGTGCCTTTACCAACTGGCCATACCGGGTCTCTTTAAGTCTACGTGTCAGGTATTTATAGTGACATTGTTTTAGTAGTTGTAATTTCCGTGTCTACTATGTCAGCCTAAGCTACCCAAGTGTATGTTGCAATATTGCTTGATATTCTGTTGCGATTGTTGGTATGTTTGTTTCGTTTGTTGAGCATATGTTATTTTCGATATTATAGAGTTGTTACTGTATTTTTTATGTTTGAAAGCCTTTGTAATTACCTGTGTAAGCCCTATGACAGTTATAACATTTGGGAGTTGTGTTGCTTCAATGCTTAAACCAATAATGTTTTAAATGACATTTTTTCCAACTGTCAAAACTTTCAATAAGTGCAACATCATGACTTTAGTGTAAAACTACAACTATAGGTTAATCGTTCTACTATTATATTTATTTATTTTGAAACACAAGCAAAAATGTCAGAACATTTTTCAGAGGTTACCAATTTTCGTTGATAAATTATCACAGTAACTGATATCTAGTGTTTCATTAAAAGTACAAGTGAGATTTTTACACAATTATTACAGAAAGCAGGATATCAGGCTTAATAACGTTATCTAACTTAGTAATGTGTATATTTATTAGTCAGAGCAGAATATTTTTTATCAATGAGAAAGGACGAATCACAATTTTGTGCTTGTGTAATTGGTAAACACAGTAAAAATGTTTTTAATTGGTTGTTAGTTATAAATAGTACCATTCTTCGCTATACGCTTTTCGTAATTTTTTAACATCTTTAACATTTTAGTAAATATAAGTTTCTGTTACTACACTACAGAAGAAATTATTCCTAATTATTCACCGAGAAGCTGAAGAACAATCAAGTAATACTTACTGTTCTGTCTCCAATTTGTCGAATTCGACAGTGAAGATAAGCTGTCTTTCCAAGCGGTGCAGTGACGTTTCGAGTAGTGCTGTTGTCGAAATAAGGTCGTCGGTAGGGGTCGTCCCAATAGGAATTGGGTCGTGAAGGGGGATTAATTTTTCCAGATCCAAAGCTCCTTTCCATACGCGTGATCCTGTCCGAGCCTAAGACTGTACCTTTAGTTAAAAAAAACAACAACCCACAAACAAATTGAAAATTAATAAAAAATAGTAATTGTTCATAACAGTAGTAAAATCCTTTCTCAATTCCAGAACAAACTCTGTCACAGGGTTCTAAATTCAGAGCCAATTAATATCACAGTTTATGACATCTTGGTGTTGTTACACAGGGTTTGTTACCTTTCAGTAAAGTAATAACAAGAGAAAATCATGTTACTACATAAATTCGAACTATTATAAAAGGAATCATTATTTTTAATCTTTTTATGCTTTTTCCTGAAAATGCTTTAAAGGTAAAACTTATGAGAAGGAAAACGTTGGAAAGATATGAACTAGATCACCTGTTAGTTTTGTAACAATGCAAACTTCACATTTTATGGAGGAATAAAACATGATTATTATTCATTGGTATAACGATTCTATGATATACTAGATATAATGATAATCTTTTGACATATTAACAGGATATTGTCTCTCTATTAGTCTTAGCGAAAAGCTATTGGAAAGTTATATGTACCAGTCATCCATAATGTTTGAAGAGACAAATCTGAAGGAAAGCAGCTAGATAGTAGCACTCACAGGTAACCTTTGGGTTGTCTTTATCGGAGTGTAAAGTGGGATTTTTCTGTCACTTTTATAACTCATCCACGGATTAAGGAACTCGCTATGATGCGAAACAAGGAACCTCACATCTACTATCCGGCACTCTAGCCACTCGGTTGCACTCGGCCCATTAATGATGTAAACTACCTAATCAGTTATCCCAGTGACGAGGCAAATTTACATGTGATGTGATTGATTTTTTATAAGTATGAAAATATATTAGTGACAAAACAAATCAGAGGTATTTACACAATAGCATGATAACAGAAACACAGTAAATAATTTAAGACTCACATGAGACGTTAGTGTAAAAAACATAGTTGAAGCACGTTATTTAAAATGGAAGAGCTTTCATTCTTAAACAAAATAACGACTTTCAAACTTTAGCTCTACATTTCACTAGTAGTCTATTTACTACGATATTTCATCTAATAAAAACATAAAGAAGTGTTTGTGAATAATTTGGTTTATATGTTTAATTCAATAGAGAACAGTATAACCCTGAAATATTGAACTTTGATTCATATTCAAATCGCATTAGCACTACCATAAAAGTATTACCTAACTATAAACTTATTAAATTATTAAGAAACACGCATTGTAAACTCATGGACATTCAATCAAACTAAATATTTAAACGCTAGATTTTCTACTCTCATATTTTATGTAGGAGTCTAAAAATACGAAAAGTTCAGCATTGTCAAAATTTATTATTATTTTTACCCGTAAACGTGATACAAGTGCTCGAGAAAGCACTTTTCAGGAGGCAATACACGTTACGAGTACTGTAATGTGAAGTGGAAGGATTTTTAGCCCGATCGATTTCAAACCAGAAAAGATCGAAATATATTATTGCAGTGACTCACAAAATACAGAATTCCAATAATAATTCACTAGATATCTTGGACAGCGCAGAACAATAAAAAACAATACTGACTTCTAAACAAAGAACAGAACATTATCGATTTTTTTAATTTAAATTGCTTCAATGAACTCGAATATTATAACAAAAACTCACAATCAAAATTTCAACCAACAAAGTCTTAAATTACGTGTTTATGAAAACTCAATTTGTAAAACTGATAAGAGCAACTAACATATTTAATGGTTGTTGTAAAAATCATCAACCAGAAACTTGTGAGATCCCTTAAGTGCTATTTAAACTATTTTATTTCAACTACTTCTGGATCAAACTGCTTGTGGGTCTCTAATCACGAGTTAGTCACGCAAAAAATACTCACAGAAACAAATAAAGAAAACTTTCAATACTGGAGCTAGTCCTACTAATTAGCGCTGGAATGTGTTATGTATATTACTGCCTTGTAGTTAGTTCTATTCATTAGTTGCAGCGATCCCTTATGTATGTAACACAGAAAATGAGTGACTTTGCCAAGTTTTTAGTTAGTTCTGTACAAAGAGTGCTATAATAGAAAACAACATACAACTTCTTGCTGTGGTTGATTTTAAAATGTGCAATGTGCACTGCTCTGCGGAAATAATAGTCAATGATGATTTTGTTAATTAAAATGAATGATTAATGCGTGATTTCGTTATTTTACACACTAAATGTGACTTACTTTTTGCGTATCAGGATAAACGTTTATTTCCCAATATTCGCATATTATTGATGATCATGCAAGAGATTTTGTTTGATTCAAGCGTAAACACATTGTGTAAACAACAATTGCACTGAACAAGAAAGAAGCTCTGTCCTTTACCTCTCCATGAGCAAGGTTCGGATAATTAACATATTCCACAATGATGTTCTGATACAAATAGAATCATATCAGCTCATGTTTTTATCATTTCTTCGGAAACCTATGACGCGTGCCGTTCTTGCTGGTTGCTAAACGAGGATATTTGTGTGTCACAACATAGGAAACACCAATGATTTGCAGGATACGAATGGAAATATATAATTTCGCGATTTTTATAGTTTCATCAGAAATCTCATGAGATCTTGCATGTTGTGTAAAGAGGATATCGGTTTGTTATAGCACAGAGAGCACTAAAGATCTACAGGATACAAATATAAATATTCAATCCATGTCTTTATCACTCTTAGGGAAATATAAAGTGTAAGGCTGCTCTTGCTTGTTGTTAAAAGATCCATGTTTACAACAATGAACAATTCAGAGGATTTTTTTTCTCATATTAACCGTACAAAGCACAAACTATTCGCTTATCAGATAAATTCCCCAGTAATTTAATTGTAAAGTGTCATATGAAAGATGTTTTGCGATATAAAGAAAACCAGTAAATTCTTTTTTTCTTGTAAACTTAGCACTCGATTATTGAAACATTCGCAACTTGGAGTTTTTTGTGTATTTTTGTTTCGAAAGAATGTGAAATTATTTTTTGTTTATAGGCTTTACTACATAAATTCAAATGGCTGTAAAAGGAATCATTCAATTTTTCATCTTATTTTATGCTCTTTTCTCAGAATGCTTTAAAGGTAAATCTTCTGTAAAGAAAACCGTTAGTAAGATATTAGCAGTTCCGATAGGAAAGGAGCAGGTTCTGATCTTTCAACAAAAACTAAAACTTCAGTTTGATATGTTGAATCCTTCTAAAGAGCTTCAGTTTAAAGTATTTTATACGCCTAATTTTTGGTAAGCAATAATAAATACTTTTGTATAAACTTAAAAGTAGGTCAATGTTTATTTTCAAATTAGTAAATTGGGTTTGTTTTGAATTTCACGTATTGCTAATCGAGGGCTATCTGCGCTTGCCCTTCCTTGTTTAACAGTTTAAGACTAGAGGAAAAATAAGTAGTCATCACCACCCACCACCAACTCTTGGGCTACTCTTTCGTCAACAAATAGTAACATTGATCGTCACATAATAACGTTTACACGGTTGAAAGGGCGAGCATATTTAGAGTGACAGGGCTCCGCACTCGCGACCCTCGGGTTATGTGTCGAGCGCCTTGACCACTTGGCCGTGCCGGACCAAGTAGAGGTTGGATTATTTTTATAACTACGTATTTATAAAGATGGTCAAAAGGGATCGTCGCTGGTTTCAAGATTCATGTAAATATTGAACTTCATATGGAACTCGAAAGATATTACTCACAAGTGCTTCACATATGTGAATATGTGTGTACATGTGTGCGTGCATATATAAAATTTGTTAACTGAGGTATAGAGCAGTATCGTAAATGTTTCAAAGCTTTGATGTTAACATTAAAAAGTGTGCTTATGTTTGTTTTAAGAGTATGAAGAGTTTTAGTTCGGTCTAGAATCGGTTAATGACGGTAATCCTGGTTGATAAACCAATTTATTTTTCATATGGAAGCTTCTGCTCTAAACTGAACTCTCAGTTCATAGAGTTTTAGCAAGTTTAGGGGATTCGTCTCTAGAGAACACGTTGTGGTGTGAAAAATCTAGAAACTTTGAAAGTGTACACACTATTTTAAATATGTTATATTAAAATGATCTTGGAGCCTTACTAAGTCGTTACTGCTTATGTTGTTATGTCCAGTTCAGTGACGGATTTTGGAAGTGGGATGGTTGGCCATCCCTTTTTATATTTATTAAAACATTATCATATTTTTGAAAACGTGTTACTTAATAATACAAAAAGAAGGTGGCTAGCCACCATAGCCACCCCTAAATCTTTCACTGCAGTAATGCTCTATCTGATGTAGTTGTAGTCTAAATTGCTCAGTCTTAAAGCTGTCACGCTCAAACACAATTAATTCCTGCTGCTTTTCATAATTCATGTAGTATACTAAGACGACGTTTCTAACAATACAAACACGTAGAAATTCATAAAAAATGTGTCCATCAACTTTACTGGTTTGTCTTTGTATTGACTAACATAAATATATATTTAATTCTCCAGTTACGTAAGAAAACTGAGGTTTGCGACAGTTGAACTGTGGCTATAGCCATTAGATATATCTTGATGAGCCCATACTTTGTTGAACTCTTTTTTTCCAGACGGAGATCCGTCTTGATTATATTGGTTATGTTACCTAAGTGCGTGATGGCTTTCACCACACACATTTAAATACGTGGGTTCTCACGTGCTGAAAGCCAAACCATTTTCTTCACCACAACTCAGGTAAGACGTGTTGCAGGTGAGAGTGAGAGCTATGGATGGTTCTTGTTCCCCATGTCGGGCCACGTTCCTTTGTTTTCCAATGTTATTAAGTACATTGAATTATCCATACATTTCAGATAACTCACCTGGACATATTGCTACGACCTGGGTATATAAATATTTTTTGTTGAAAAGCACTGGTATATAAGATCCCCCAAAAATCGTTATTTTTTTATGGCACCATGCAATGTCAAAATGCGGTTCCACTAAGACCTTTGCATATTGTTGTTACGAGACTAGTTTTTCAACATGTTCAAAATAATTTAAACATAGTGTACTCAACCTTATGTCGCAAAACACAATCAACTCATATTTAAATAGATTCTGCGTCTTCAGTACGTGAATGGCCCGTGCTGGTTCAGCCGCAAATAAAACATTATCTCGTCAGAAAACATTCTGAAAGAAAATGCTTAGTATAATGTGTTTTTAAAACGCTTTCACAAAGTTGAGAGAGAGGCTTAAGTTTGGGAACTTTTCTAAATAGGTTAACACAAATTAAGTTTAAGATAACATTTTGTTTTACAGTGTATCATTTTAACACCGCCCCCTAGTGGCTCAGCGGTATGTCTGCGGACTTGCAACGCTAAAAACGGGTTTCGATATCCGTGGTGGGCAGAGCACAGATAGCCCATTGTGTAGCTTTGTGCTTAGTTCAAAACAACAACATTTAAACACCTTAAAAAAATTGAAAATTCAATGCGTGTTTTGTTTGTCTGTGCAAGCAAATGTAAACTATGGAAACTGTAGTAGAATAATTGATTCAGAAACTAACTTAGTTTTTTTTTCCTTGAGAATACTAATTTAATAATCTGCCTATTTTAACATTTTGGGTTACAACTTGAATTTTATCAACTTAATAACAGTACACTAAATAGAATGTATATTAAAACCTGATTGTTTAAGGAAAGAAATTCACAAATTGCAGTTGTTAGTCGAGTCTTATATGCAAGTTTTACCCGAACGTTTCAGTTACGTTTAAAAGTTCAACGGCGTTATAAATACAGCCTATTAAGTCACTAGTCTCTAAGATATTAAAACGGTAACAATATATCAATGTTACAAAATCTAGTCTTTCGGATTTCCATTCTCTTTTGGTCTCAGGCTTATTTAACAGTCAAAAGGTTTATGGAATTAATTAATTAGGTAAACTGCTTAGAACGACGGCAATTCAATCGAAATATGCATAGATGTAGCTGAGTAAATTCGATACAGTAAATGAATAACGCGCCCTCTACCAGTTGGATGGTGCGTGCTGTTTCGAAGCTGTAGGAAACAAAGATCAATGTTCGACAAGAAAAGTTCAATATGTGGTGAACGTAACTCATAGCGAGTGACTTGGACATGATGTGAGTAAATGTAGAAGTTTCCCTATATACACAGCATTATTATGGTTTTATGATTTCTATTCACTAGTCTAAAATATAAATAAACCAAAAAGTATTGTTTGTATAAAAATTACGATTATATTTTTAGTTTGTTTTTTTTTTAAAGTTAGAGACCATTACTTTGTTTAATCGTGGTTTTGCATGTCTAAATAATGGTTTGAGGGTTTAGTAATAGGGTATAATACTTAAAGTTAGAGACCATTATTGTCTTTAATCGTGGTTTTGTGTATCTAAATAATGGTTTGAGGACTTTAGTAATAGGGTTTAATACTTAAAGTTAGAGACCATTATTGTGTTTACACATAGTTTTGCCTATCTAAATAATTAATGGTTTAAGGGTTTCAGTAATAGGGTATAATGCTTTCCTAGCAGGAAGCAATAAACGTGACGCAATTGCTTTATAACTGGAACTTTAGTGGAGCATTAAGAGTTAATTAAGTTATAAAAATACATTTTAAGAAAGAAAAAAAAATAAAGCAATATTAAAAGCGAAGCTAATTATAAGTGAAAACACCATGTACGAAGTAGAATTGAAATCTCCATATTAAGTTAATTTAATTACAGTATCACACCATTTTTATGGCAATATTTTCCAACATAAGAAAGAGAAAGAGAAACCACGTGTTATCTGATTTGTACATGTGTAGTTATTTCTTGTTATTTTTAGTTGAATTACACTTTTCACAAAAATTAGATGATAATGAGGTTTTGATACGTTTTTTAACTTTGAATAAATAGCAATAGAGAAACGTTCAGTATTAACGATCCTTGTTTATTACCAATATGCAGATTAACAATACGAAGAAGGACGAAAAATTCACTTACAAGTAACAAAAAAAGCAAAACTGACAAAGACTGCCAATGGCTGTACACATATCATAGGAACAATAAAGTATCAAGATGAACAAACTGAACAAAATGAGTATTTAGTAGCTGGCAGGTCTTTCTATACTGTTAATGACTGCTCTCTACTTGTTTCCCTTCGTTGCTGATGAAATTTGGAATGACTCGCTGATGCAGCACTATGTACTCCTGAATGAAAACACTCCTGAGCTTTTGAACAGTTATAGGAGTAGCTCGACTGTGTCTAACTGCTCTCACTAATACGTTTCACAAAAAATTAACTGGATTTAGATCATAGGACTTAGTAGGACACTCCAGTACCACAATTACTTCATCCTAGTGTCTTGGTGTGCTCTCCTGTGATCTGGTATCAGCAACACAATTTAACAGCCACAGATTGCGACATTTCCTGACCTGTGTCACCTCAGTCTGGGTGCGGCCCTCTTGTAGCAATGTGGTAACTCTTCAAAATACTGTTTTAGTTAACTAGTTTCTAACAGCTTGCACAATATTTGCAAAAGTTAATGCCAAAAGAAACCAATAAATATAACATTATGTGAACAGTAAACATCTGTACAAACCAACCAAACTAGCCTTTTGCTTTGCAGAATTACAGACATTTCTCATAAAGGCATAGCACGTAAGGAATAATTGGTGAATTAACTTGTAAGCCTAAGATAGGATCAGAATAATCTTATAAAACACTGATAACCAAAAAATATAGTTTAAAGAAACCCCATTACATTTTAAAAATAGTGTAGCTCAATATTTTCGTTCTCTATCGGCTCGGCATGGCCTAGCGCGTTAAGGCGTGCGCTTCGTAATCTGAGGGTCGCGGGTTCGCGCCAAACATGCTCGTTCTCCCAGCCGTGAGGGCGTTATAATGTGACGGTCAATCTCACTTGGTAAAAGAGTAGCCCAAGAGTTGGCGGTGAGTGGTGAAAACTAGCTGCCTTCCTTCTAGTCTTACACTGCTAAATTAGGGACGGCTAGCACAGATAGCTCTCGTGTAGCTTCGTGCGAAATTCCAAAACAAAACAAATGTTCTCTCTCGTTAACTCAACCTATGATTTATAAAATTCAGATACTGTGCAGCAGAAGTAAATAAGTTAAAAAAATATCGGATAATATTTAAATTATAAGTTATTTTATTTTCAAGCAATATTTCAAGATAATTTATTCGGATTTATGGGAAATTTTTTGCTCAGTTGAAAATATTAGAATAGTGCTGTAATGTATCTACGAGTTATTTAAATAATAAACACATACGATTGAGATTTTATTACGGTTTATGCTATCTAGCTATTGTAATCATTTGTTCGATTTTTTATTTTTCAATATACTTAGGTGTATTAAATCAACGTGTTTTTAATTTTGCAGGAGATTTGTTTAGGTCAAAATAACGTATTTTGTTATTAATACGCATTTTACTAATATTGTGGAGTTTTTAGTCAATGAAAAATTCAGTAACTATAAATGAAACATCGTGATATGGCCATATTTCCAAAAGAAATTATTCTAGAATATCTTGTCTTATAGAAGATTAAAAGTTTTTTTTTAAATTTCTTTAAGCGTGTACGCTTTTTTGTAATGAAACTCCATTTTTGTAATATTCATATAAGCATCTGTAATTCAAAACATGAAAACAATTGATTACTAAGACACTTTTTCATGTGCAAGAAAAATGTCCCCAATAAAGATAACCATGTTAAACACGATTAGTGGATTTACCAGTAATCAGGATATACGTATATTTTTTAAGTAAAGAATCAACTCATCCAACAAATGACTATAGAACACTAACTTTCGCTACAAAGAACCTAATTTCCATTTATTTAAGGTTATTATAGTGAAAACACAACAATTTTATAATTAAGTTTCTAAGACATTAAAATTTGAGTTTATTATTTCTTGAGTTCACTAATGACGCATACATTATACTCTTTCTACAAGTGAATATTCATACAAAATGTAGAAAATAGACGACAAATGGAATTACAATAATATGTATACAAAAACATAAAACAAAACAAATTGTAATTACCATTAAATAATATCTGCAACTTCTATTTACATGAACTGGGAAGTAAATTGCTAATAATTCAGCTTACGCTATGTTTGTATATGGACATTTGGAAGAAATGGTTAAAGAACCATTAAACTTCAAAAGATTTGTGTTATTATGAATAATGATCACAACCAAAATCAAGGGCATTACAGGCATTTTGACGTATCCTTTCCCACTCGTTTTAAATTGTTGTTTTCTGTGCATCCTTACTGTTTAGAGAGATTTGATTGAACTTCACGTGTCTCTCAGAATTGTAACTTATACACGATTAATAGGATTGAAGTTAGGTGAAAATGCAAACCATTCCACTGACTTTCTGTGCCTTACTGTGAGTGCAATATGCCTGACTGAGCATATGGCATACAGTTCAGTCTTGCAAAGTCGCTTTCTAATCGTATTCCTTCACAAAACATATGATACTGTATTTACGGTCGCATTGAGTGAGGATTGACAAACACTTTTTATCTTTTTCTTTTCTTATGAATGATAGTTTTTCTTGCACAGATTTACAAACAACCGAACTTTTACTAAGGAATTTGTTCCAGATATTTCTAACGGCACTTTGACATATGTGTAGCCAACAGCCTGCTGTGACTTGCTGTGTTCCACGTGTTTAACGGTCTTCACACGAATGATAAATTCAAATGTCTTTTTTTCTCTCTCGATATTTTCTCAAATAAATCAACAAATAAACGATCCCTAATTTCAGTTATTTTTGTGTTTTTAACCTTTTTCAGTTCAGCTTCTTAAACAGTTTTGTAATATTACGTAACAATAAACAGTGATAACTGATTTTAATAATGGAATCACATTGTTTACGATTCGTAGAAAAATAAAATATGTGTAGGGATCTCGTATGTATATGTGTGTTTTCTTATATGAAAGCCACATCCAGCTATCTGCTGAGTCTACCGAGAGGAATCGAGCCCATGATTTGAGCGTTATAAATTCGTATACTTATCACTGTACCAGCGGGGTACTGTGGCGATTTCCCAATTCATTCATCACTCATCTATGAGATATTTTGCATCAGTTTGGTTTATCGCTGTTAAAATGTTTAAACACAAAATAAATGTGTAACCGAACAACAAAAGTGCAAGTTCCCCACTAATATCGGATTTTTTGTTCCTTATGAAATGGCCTGGCATGGTTAGGTTGTTAAAACGTTTGACTTGCAATCTCACGGTCGCGGGTTTGAATTCCCTATCTTACCAAACATGCTCGACGTTTTAGCCTTGAAGCGTTAGAATATTAATGGTCAATCCCACTATTCGTTGGTAAAAGAGTAGTTCAAGAGTTAGCAGTTAATGGTGCTGACTAGCTGCTTTCTTTCTAGTCTGATATTGTTAAACTAAGGACGACAAGCGCCAATAGTTTTGCATAAATTTCAAAATAAACTAACCCAATCGTCCTAAAATTTGGGGTAAATAATCTTGATGGTAACGTGAGAGCGAGAAGTTTTATACTGATTTTAAATGCGAATAA
Organism: Carcinoscorpius rotundicauda; assembly: GCA_011833715.1. Classification (NCBI taxonomy): domain Eukaryota; kingdom Metazoa; phylum Arthropoda; class Merostomata; order Xiphosura; family Limulidae; genus Carcinoscorpius; species Carcinoscorpius rotundicauda. The sequence continues at coordinate 40,286,684 of CM022399.1, forward strand.
TAAAGCTACTTACTACAAAGTCACTGGCACGTTTTTAATGGATAATTATACACGTAAGTACTCCCAATAATTCCACCATACTTGCAACAGTGGGGTAAAACACCTGTATTTTTTGATATCTCATTTTAAGGCAATAATTTATAAGTCACTACATTAAAACAATCTTTGAAAATAGCTTGTTTTCTGTGCGTGACATCTTAACAAAGCGGTTTGTGTAGGCATTGTTTGCTGTATTTTTATGTTTTTGTTTTATTTTAGTTGAGCTATATTGTCTTACATTGAAAAGCTTTGTTTGTTCGTTTTTGAATTTCGCGCAAAGCTGTACGAGGGCTATCTCTAATTTAGTAGTTTAAGACTAGAGAGAAGTCAGCTAGTTATCACCACCTATCGCCAACACTTGGGCTACTCTTTTATCAACGAATAGTGGGATTGACCGTTACACTATAACACTCTATTGCTGATAGGTTTGGTTTGTTTTGAATTTCGCGTAAAAGCTACACGAGAGCTATCTGCGGTAGCCGTCCCTGATTTAGCAGTGTAAGATTAGAAGGAAGGCAGTTAGTCATCAATACCCACCACTAACTCTTGGACTACTCTTTTAACAACGAATAGTGGGATTAATCGTCACATTATAACGTTCTCACGGTTAAAAGGGGGAGCATATTTGGTGTGAGTGGGATTCGAACCCGCGACTCTCAAATTATAAGTCTAACATCTTAACCCATCTGGCAATGCCGATGTAACGATTTCAAACAACCCCTCTAAATGTCACCCCTCGGGAATTTGAATTCGTGTTCATTTTACCGAGGGATAGTACAAAATAAATTTCAGGTTATCCCTGGGGGTAGTCTGAAATCGATTTAATCTTACCCCCCTTGATTTCAAATTACCCCCTTCCCGACAGACTCGTTTTAACGGTTTATTAAGATGCTAGACGTTTTAATCGCACTCAATGTGTGTAAATAAGATTAACGCATTAATAATAATGTCAAAATTATAATATTTGTCATGTTCTATATCTCATGTTATCTATCACTTATTTTAATTTCAGTGCGAATAAAGGAATATAAAAATTTATATGTATAAATTACAATATATTGAATGAAGACAGTATGTAGATCTTGTGGTCTGGCGAGGACGAGCGCTGAAAATACCTTTTATCTTATATAAATCATCAATTTTAATAAAAGAAATAATAGGCCTTTTGACTATTATCATGTATTTAGATACGTATTCGACACGCAGTACAAATATTAAAAGCAATCATTATGTTTGTCATTTTGGCGATAGAAGAAGAGGTAATTTTAAATCAAGGGGGGTAATTTAAAATCGATTTCATGTTACTCCCCCGAACTCTGAAAACCATTTCATATTACCGGGGGGTAACTTGAAAACGGGAATAATTTGAAATCGTTACACCAGGCCTCACTGAAAAGCAGTTCACAGAGATCTCTCAAAATCTTCGATAAAACTTCATGAGGACTGCCACAAAATGTGTTTGAAATTGGGCCCATATCACATATATTATGATATTTAGAAAATTTAACGTAACGAGATACTACCACAACAGTTTTTAAGCCTAATGCATGACTGTGCTATTGACGTATGGAAACGAACGCTTGTAATGCACATGAATCACTTACACTCAGTGGCCACTTTATTAGGTACACCTGCTCTTTAACGCAAATGTCCAAACATCAAATCATGTGGCTGCAACCCAATATATAAAATACGCAGAAATGGTCAAGATATTCAGTTGTTTCTCGACCAAGCATCAGAATGGGGAAGATGCGTGATCTAAGCGACTTTAACCGTGAAAACATTGTTTGTGCCTGACGTGGTGGTTCCAGCATCTCAGAAACTGCTGATATCCTGGGATTTTCACGCACTATAGTTTCTAGAATTAAAAAAAATAATAATCAGTGAGCGGCAGTTCTGTGGGCGAAAACACCTTGTTAATGAGAAAGGTCAGAGGAGAATGTGCAAACTCGTTCAAGCTAACAAGAAGGCCACAAATATTCAAATAACGTTTTTACAATAGTGGTGTGCAGAAGGGCATTTCTGAATGTTCAAGGCATAGAACCTTGAAGTGGATGGGTTACAGCAGTAGAAGACCATACCGGTTCTACTCCTGTCAGCTTAGAACAGGAAGGTGAGCCTACAGTGGGCACAGGATCACCAAAATTGGATGATTGAAGATTGGAAAAACGTCGCCTGGTTTGGTGAGTGTCGATTTCTGCTGCAACATGCAGACGGTAGGAGCAGAATGTGACGTAAACAGCAGAAATTCACTGTTCCATCCTGCCTTGTGTGAACGGTAGTGGTAGTGTAATGGTGTGGAGAATGTTTTCTTGGCACATGTCAGGCCTCTTAATACCAATTGAACATCATTTGAATGACACAGTGTACCTTTGGTTTGTTGCTGACTACGTGCATTTCTATTTCGCCACAGTCTACCTATTTTCCAGTGACTTCTTCCAGCAGGATAATGCGCCATGTCACAAAGCACGCATCATCTCAAGCTAGTTTCACGAACATAACAGCGACTTATGTGTACTTCAATGGCCTGCATAGTCTCCAGATCGTAATGCAGTAGAACACCTCTGGAATGAGGTGGAGCAAGAGGTTCACTGCACGAATGTGTGGTCTGCAGGAACTGCTTGATACTATCAAGTCAGCATGGACCAAAATTCCTAAGGAATGTTTTCAGCACCTTGTTGATCCCATGCAGCGAAAAGTTCAGGTTGTTCTGGAGGTCCTACCAACCCGATAATAGATAGGTATACCTTATACAGTGGCCTCTTTCAATCTACAAGATTAGGCATTTTAAGCAATTTTGTGAAACATGTGTGGCTGTATAGTTAATGAATCAAGCATACTTTTAAAACATGCTTCTTCTTAAAAAATATTTTTGTATCCATGCGTGGTACAACAGTTAAAACATAAACGTTACGTAGAGCTATCATTTTTTACCAGTGAAGAAAGTCTGAACCAAATAATTCGTACTAATTCCTCAATACGTAACGTGTACTTGTCGAAATCACTCTTTGTTTTACTGTGAAACGATATTAAAATCAATATTATCGTATGAGGAAAAAAAACCCAACAAATTTATAATTATTTAACCAGTATGTATTTATAAATATTTATATTCACTTCAAGAACATTTTAGGTTTGCACTAATAGACTTAACATCGTAATAAAAGTCAGTCGTCCTTGCTTTAATAGAGTTTGATGAGACTACTGGGTATGAAGAAACTAAAACTAAATCAAAGTAATTCTGTACATTACCGGAGATTTGCTGTGTAATTAAGTTTTATTTCATGTTCGTTGAACGAGGTATACCACTCAAAGTCAGCATTTCCAAATAAAGTTCATTTGTTGTGAGGTCATTCCAGAATTTCATCGTAACTCGAATCTTTGACACACAACTAGCGATTGTTAAGGCGATAAAACTACGAAATAAGTTGACAGGAAGAGTTACTAATAAACAACTAACTTAATTTTTTCAAGAAAGTTTTCCTGAACCAAAATAACCGATGTTGCTTTGTAGATAAACAATCACACTTTTGGCCTTGTGGAAACATTACTATAAAGAAATTAGGAAACCAGTATTATTGAAAAATGGATAACTTTAAAAAAGATTCCCAGCAAGATCTGTATTTATTGGAATGGCAAAAAACAAAACAAAAAACATTTGGAATGTTTTGAAAATACTGTAACCTTTTAAACAAGTCATTCTTGTTTTTTCTAAGTTTATATAGATTTGAAAGAATAAAAAGAAAACGTTATTAAACTTCCAAAATAAGAACCTGCTTTAAAAGACAAGCTTCCGTGCTGCAGTACAAGCATTATAGATATTACACGCCATTCTGAAGGACACCAAACTTTTTTTATCGGTTAAATGATTTTTCTTCAACTGGCAAGGGATTAAAGAACGTAATCGATTGAAGGGCGGCCAGTGGTTTCACGATTAGCCAGCTTGTAAGGTCTCTTCACCCATAGCAAGTGTATAAAAGCCTAATAGATGACTAGGATTGGACAGAAACACATTAAATAAGTAGTTCTGGGAACTGTTGTTTTTCTTCCTTACACAAGAGGTAGGAAATGGTTACTTTGGTCAATATTAAAGTTAAATACCTATCGTGGTGTAATTTAAACAGACAAAAGAGCCAGTGATTGCAGCTTAGACACGTGACAACATCACGAGGATTTCTCGTGCACAGATAAGACCAGCAAACGATAGATCTCCCCATTCATTTAAACACTGAAAATATTGTTATTATACAAAATTGTGATGAAGAATTAGTGGTCAAGTTACTTGTCTTTCTTATAATTTATGTCCCGTAATACAAATGTCAAAGACATTTATCTATTCAGTGGAAAGATTATTGTAATAACAATTTATAAGGAAATTGGAAATGCTACTAAAATACCGACGGCACAAAGACCTCTATCTGCAGGCGTTGGTGGAAATGAAGTAAGTACAATCTTAGCCTGAAAACGTTTCAAATTGCTAATAAAATACAAACTTTAACGGTTCATTCTAATTTCCATGTTTTGTAGCCATGATAATCTAAGATGTTTTTTCATGGATGACTGAACACCACTATGTCGCAACGTTAAATAAATACCAAACTGGTTAGCTTATTTAATGGAGAACGCAATATCTCAAAACGTACCAGGAAGCTTTATATGTTTAGTTGTCATGGTTATTGTCCAAAACTGTCACATAAGAATGTAATTATTAATTAATTACTAGGACTTTTCTGATTATTTTTAGACTAATCAGAATAATAAGATCTAAGAAACTACAACAGACGCATAACGCTTTTTGTGGAATATCTAACTAAAATCATAAACAGTTCAGATATTTACCAAAGCCAGTGTTAATATTAAAAGTTGAGATCATATTAGAACAGATCTCGTCGAGAGCGTTCTAAAAACATACAGCTTTACACATTTTTTCCTTTCTAATAAAAAGTATAACAAATTAACAATATTTTGAATTTGTTTGTTTGTTTGTTTTGGAATTTCGTACAAAGCTATTCGAGGGCTATCTGTGCTAGCCGTCCCTAATTTAGCAGTGTAAGACTAGAGGGAAGGCAGCTAGTCATCACCACCCACCGCCAGCTCTTGGGTTACTCTTTTACCAACGAATAGTGGGATTGACCGTTACGTTATACACCCCCACGGCTGGGAGGTCGAGCATGTTTAGCGCGACGGGGGCGCGAACTCGCAACCCTCGGATTACGAGTCGCACGCCTTACGCGCTTGGCCATGCCAGGCCTATAATATTTGGAAGGGGACATTTTTTGTCCACCCATTGTATGTTACATTTGTGTAACATTATATGTTAAATGTTTTTCACCGAATATTTTCTGTAGGATTTTATTAATTTACTTTATCAACTGAATTTCCATATAGAAAAAATTTAAAGAATTTTATGACCCATTGCAAAACTAAATGATGTCGGGAACTTTTGTGGATATATAAAACATACATGTGTTTCTTAGTGTTTTGTTAAATTTTATCTATCAAGTATTACGACCCGGCATGGCCAGGTGGTTTAAGGCGTTTGACTCGTAATCTGAAGGTCGCGGGTTCGATTTCCCGTCGCACCAAATATTCTCGCCCTTTCAGCCGAGGGGGTGTTATGATGTTATAGTCAATCTCACTATTCGTTGGTAAAAGAGTAGCCCAAGAGTTGGCGGTGGGCGGTGATGACAAGTTACCTTCTCTCTACTCTTACACTGCTAAATTTGAGACGGCCAACGCAGATAGTCTTTGAGTAGCTTTGCGCGAAATTCAGAAACAAACAAACAGTGCCTGTCGTACTTAGGTATTTGGATTAATACTATATAAGCATTTTTTATTGATTCATTTAACTTCATCTAACAATAAGTCTTTTCCTTTCTTCCATTCCGAAGTTTTGTTTACTTTTAAGCTCTTTACGGTTAGTTACCCATCGGCAGCTTTGCTGTAAGCAATTTTCCACATTCCTTGATTTCGAGCTGCTGTTCGTAAGTGAAGACAACTGTACGTTAGCACACACACACCAACTCTTTATCATGGAAAATAGGATTAAGTGTCCCGTTATAACTTTCCCATGATCGTAAGGGCGAATATCTACGGCGACGGGTTTCTGTCCCACAACTCATACTACGATTCGAGCACCCTCCAACCATCTACGTACTACTCACGGTCAAAAGAGATAACATTGTGGTTATAAACATAACTGATCTTTCATTTGGTCAGACACCTGTCAAATTATTTTAACACGACATCAGCTTACATTATTGTTACTGAAACAAATAATATTTATACAACGTTTAAAATGTTCCGTGGAATGTAATTCAGCGAACATAATTTTAATAAGCCAAGACTGAATAAGTCCTATGTGTCTAATGCGGATTTTAACCCTTAAATAACCACTTGGTTTACGGCATTCATTAGTGGAGACTTATTTTTCATAATACTGAGTACATTTATTTTTCGCTCGCTACAGCATTCACTGTTAAAAACTTACCTAAAACATTTAGTAAATCCATTCACTTTCTACGCAATTAGTGAGATTAATTACAGTGCTAGTGGTATGTTTGCTTAATCTTTTTTTCGTCTCATATGTTATTGTAGAAGCTGTAATTAACATTCATTGATCCACAAGTCACACGGTGCATAAATAGTTTAGTAAAATATGTTTACAAAGACGATAGAAGCCGTTTCAATCAGCAAAGTAAAGGAGATATAAATGTAATAAAAAATTATGGGAAATCTAGAAAAACTAGTCTTCTAAAACAAAAATCTCTGTTTTAAGTCCCAGTTAGAGGATTTGACTAAATAAACTAAATAATGTAATCTTAATATATTTGGTTTATATATGTGAAATTTTCTCTCACTATATTTTTTTTTATAAATAAAGGTTGTTATTCCACATTCTGTGAGCTAGAGAGAAATGTTTGGTGGGCTGACTTCCAAAAAACAAACTCATTCGATAAGTTTCTTATTCCTAAATTACGAATAGAGATTTGAACTTATCGAAATATGTCGAATCTAAAAAGACACCAATGTTACCAAATTCAGACTAATTTCTTGGTTATGAGGGAGTAAAACCCGTATTCCCATGCAAAAGTCCCCACAAAGCACGGAAGTGGTCGCACATGTTGCACAACCCAAGGACTGTTTCCTTAGCTCTTTAAATCAGTTTTATCTCCTCACAAATTCTGTTGATACAAATCTCCGAACAAGGCTCGATAAAACGTACTTGCCACTGTAAGGTGGCTAAATATACGGTTCCTGTCCGAATGTGAACTATTTTGTGTAAGTGGAACACATTTCAGCCAACTCGTTAAATTCCACATCTATATGGCTGAACATCATTGGAAGGTGAGTTCGTTTAGAAGTAAAATATTTTATCGTTGTTGTTGTCGAGATTAACCAATCGAGCACTTTATAGAAGCACATTTCTTTGTAATAACTTGTATACAGAAAACCGTGATACAAGTCTATAGCCCACCAAATCCCCTCAATTTGGTCTCATCGACTCGGAAAGTAAAAGAAAGCTACGATCAATGGGCAATAAGTTACCCTATTATGGTAAAAGTGCTTACATTTAAATTACTGAAAATACATTATTTGTCCTGGGAAAGGGTGCTACATATCGAGTAATATTATACTAGCAAGTTCGTAAGAGGTGGAGCCCACTTCATCCACCCAACACTCTTCATCTCGATAAGAAAAGCTAAGGCTGTCTTTGTAGATGAGTTATAACTTAAAGTCACTTTAAGTGGGCCTCTTGATCTCTATCTGCATCAGGTTACGCTTCTTGTTTTTGAAAATCCTGGACCAACCAAAGGATAAACTGAATGAAATGCAATAATCTGATCATATAAATTGGAAAAAATTATACATTTTGTTGTATAGTTCTGTAAAGTTATTATATATACATTTAAATGTTAGTGTGAACAAATTTTGTATTTACAGAATATATATATATATATTTTAAAATTTCGTGCAAACCTACTCGAAGTCTATCTGCGCTAGCCATCCCTATTTTAGCAGTGTAAAACTAGAGGGAAAGCAATTAGTCCTCACCACCCACAGCCAACTCTTAGGCTATTCTTTTACCAACGAAAGTTGGATTGATCGCACATTATAACGCCCCCACGGCTGAAAGGGCAAGCATGTTTGGTGCGACCGGAATACGAACCCACGACCCTCATATTAAGAGTCGAACGCCTTAACCCACCTGGCGATGCCGAGCCTACAGAATATAAATATATAAAGATCAAATATGTATTTGTTTACATCCTAACTCATCTGAGCTTGTTAGGCCAATCTCAAATAAAACTTGCATTTAAACGCTGTAAATTCTCGGGTATATATATCCTAAGGTACTCAAAACTGAGCTTAACTCTATTTCCATTTTGTAAAGTTTCTTGGTTAATTACTCTTAGCTTATTGAGTCAAACTCAAACAATCTTGGCAGGTTTACAGTTTAGACAATGTTGATTCAATGTCAAACTATGAAAGTTGCTGGACTGTTTCACAAACAACCATGCTTCTATCATGGTCAATGAAATGTGAGGTGTTCAAGGGAGGCCCGGCCAGGCCAAGCTTGTTAAAGCCTGTGACTCATAATTCGAGGGTCGCGGGTTCACATCCCCGTCATACCAAACGTGCTCGCCCTTTTAGCCGTGGGGGCGTTATAATGTGACAGTCACTCCCACTTTTCATTGGTAAAAGAGTAGCCCAAGAGTTGGCGGTGGGTAGCGATGACTAGCTGCATTCCCTCTAGTCTTACACCGCTAAATTACGGACGGCTAGCACAGATAGTCCTCGAGTAACTCTGTGCGAAATTCAAAAACAAACAATGGGTGTTTAAGGGTGGGATTATTCCTAAATCTTTATTTGTTGGTAGATGGAAAACAAACTGCGAATGTTGTTTATGAAGAAGCTTTGTTAAAACTTTGAAATTTTAAGGTAAAGTCAATGTTCAAGTTATTACTTTGAAATACATAACTACTATTTTGCTTACATTGTTTTAATTATGTTTAAACATTCCTCGTCAGTTGACGAGCATTTCAGGGTGTTTATTATAAATCTTATTTTAAAGATTGCGTTAACAATGTAGTACATGTATGATCGCTAAAGTAAATAAATGTATCAGTTTAGTATAATATCTTGCTCATTGGACGAGGATGGAGGGTTTACTAAGTCAATGGTATTAATCCAGTAAAGATATAGTTTTACAATCGCAGACGAAAACAGATGAATAATATAGACTTTATCAATCACCTATACGCTGCATGTTAATAACAAAAGGACACCAGCGTGAAAATCAGGAAAAAACACATGTAATTTTAGCTACCAGGAAAATTACAATAAGATTAAAAAACTTTGTTCATCTAACTAGAGATTTTTGTTTCAAATGTAACCTTTTTAATTAATGCTTTTATAAACGATTCAGAATTACAGCATTTGGTCATCGGATGGAGTTATTTAAAAGGCTTTGTTTTTTGTTGTTAAGCTCAAAGTCACGTCGAATAGCATTTAAACTTGATTTTAAGAGTGATAAACACTGAGACTTATTGTTAGGAGAGACTAGGAATGCTAACAAAAATAAGATTAGGTATAGGAAACAGGGTATGTTTACAAAGACAAGATATGTATGTTAAGAATGACAATATACACTGATAAAAATGAAATATGCAAACAGAATAGAAGGTATACTTATAAAATATAAGATGTGCTGACAAAGATAAGATACGTTAAAAGAAACAAGGTATGATTACAAAGACAAGATATGTGAGCAATGAAAGCCAAAGTGTGTTGAGAAAAAAAAATGGTATGTTACCAGTAACGAGATATATTAAGAAAGGCGAAGAATATCAGTCAACAAAGATGAATGTTCATGATACTTCGACTGTGATTTATTGAGACAGATTATATCATTTATGATCTTGAATTAGGTCACACGCCTCTAGTTCCTTTAAGCCTAATATGACTATTTAATGTCCTTCTTTGGACAATGTTATTGTTGGTCACGAAACTATACTATAAATATAAAAAGTAATAGATAATAATGTATTTGGGAAATGAGTTACTTAAACTGACCTACTTGAGACAGATTTTCTTCTATTTAGTTATATGCTCAGTTGTTTCAGCTAATAAAGTATCATTCCGGTTTGAATAGTCTTTAGTATTTTCATGGTTTGGCTATCATCACTACACCAGTTTCCGGTTTCCACTTGTTGGTAAAATATATATTTATATATGCATATTATTCCAAAGTAAAGTTATTACTACGAAAACAAAAGCTATGGTTACTCTTTAATAACTCAGAAACGTCAATTATTAATGTCAAAGTACAGAAAATGGAGTTTTAAGCCTTGAAGCATAAGATCTATCATAAATTTCGCAAAATGCGAAGCATTTCGAGCATTACTGTATATGTGGAATTCACATCACGTATAGTAAGTACATGACACCTTTGTGATGTACATGCTAACATAAACCGGAAATACGTTTTAAAACACAGAAGAAACTGACTAAGGCTTAGAAGAACAAGTCTGTTTTTGTTTACTCAAATATTTATAATTAATTTTAAAAAAATGAACTTTATTGTGATATGAAAAGAGATTGAATTTAAGACCATCCTTATAGAGACGAATCTTATAATAACTAGTCAGACACACAATTTATAAAGTATATAATATTTGTCACTTACTTTATGAATATGACACAATCAAACTAAAACTCTAATGTTCTAAGTTTTCTTCTCTCGTTGTGATAAGCAACACTTTGGAAGTTTAATACTGGTCATAGACTATTTGTAAGGCAGCACGTTCTCTCGTGTCTTCCAACAATGTAGATATGAAACACTTGTCAAGCAAGCCTGCAAACTGGGAACACATTACCAGCTTCCAATCAACCAGCTGGCTGAGAGTAATTGCAAAATCACACACATACGTGTGTTTATTTTATTCCCAGTACTGAGGGTTTGTAGTCTTTTTATTTACACTCACAACATACTTTGATTCTGCTGAGGAAAACAGTGTTGTTGTGTATTAGCATTTTTTCACACTGAGTGCTGAGAAATAGTTCAAGCTCATTCTTATAGCTTAATTTTAAAAATACATAGTAAGTATAGAACACTGAGCTCCTTTACACACATGGAACTTTATGATTTTCATGTGTGTTATAAATAGCTAGTTTGAACGAATTAAACAGCTTCATCAAGCATTCAGATTTTACGTAAACCGACATTTTTACTCTTTTCTGTTCGTTTCAATGTACAACAGCAGCGCTTTACACTAGACTACACATATTACGGGACAGTGATACGTCTTAACCCTAAAAATATTATTTCTGAACACCTTTTATAACGGATAACGAAGATAACCGATGCAAGTTATTAAAATAACGCTCAAATCAATTTCTTAAGGAAGAGTGTGAAACTTGTGAAAGTTTTTACATTACTTCAAATACCCAATAATTCGAGGAATTAAGTTTTTATTAACAGTTAAAATGTTAAATTGATTGTTTGATTAAGTTTGTGAAATTTTATAATAAAAACACACCAATATATGAGCTAAAAGTTTGCAATTTCTCATGGATGGTCGGATAATTTTCATCATCCTTTTTACAACGTTATTTTGTTGTATAATATTTGTTGCAGCGTCTGCATATTTACGCATCACGTTTGGATTTGGGAATTGTTTGTTTGGAATTACGCGCAAAGCTACTCGAGGGCTATCTGCGCTAGCCGTCCCTAATTTAACAGTGTAAGACTAGAGGGAAGATAGCTAGTCATCACCACCCACCGCCAACTCTTTGGCTACTCTTTTACCAACAAAAGTTAGATTGACAGTCATATTATAACGCCTCCACGGCTGAAAAGGGCAAGCATATTTGGTGCGACCGGGATTCGAATTCGCGACCCTCGGATTATGAGTCGAACGCCTTAACGCACTTGGCTATGAAAGGCCGGATTTGGGAATTTAGCCATTCTCAGTAGAATGGACACTCAAGTTTTCTTATTATATAGTGCTGTGACAGTGAATATTATATTCTTGGCCAAATGGTTAAAACGCCCGACTCATAATCTGGCGGTCACGGGTTTGAAATCCCCGTTCTACCAAATATGCTCATCCTTTCAGCCGTGAGGGTATTATGAATTTCGGTCAATCCCACTATTCGTTGGTAAAATAGTAGCTCAAGAGTTGGCGATGGGTGGTGATAACTAGCTGCTTTCCTTCTTGTATTTCACTGTTAAACTAGGGACATCTAGCGCAGACACCCTTCAAACAGCTTTGCGTGAAATTCAAAACAAATTATCTTGCCATTGTGCCGGTCAATGAATCGTATACTATAATGTCAAGTATTTCAGTTGCCTGTATTTAAAAAGAGAGCAAGCTGTCAAGGACGGCTGATCCCCCGAAACTTCGCTAAAGTTGTATTCATTCAGTTTTGATTTATACTGCAAAAGTAAAAAACACGTGTCTATCGGGCTTCGGATTCCGAAGCGGTCATAATATTACGTACAGTAAGTACAATATTACGGACATGAAAAATCTGTACAAAATGGTTAACTTTTTTTATAAAGAAATTAATGGGGTGTCGACTGGGATGCTGTGCGAGGCAGATCCCAAGTTCTCTTTCACCATCAACCCTCCTGTTTGAGATGTCAGGATTTATTATCTGACATTTATTATATTATTTATTATTTAAGATTTTTAAATATTCCCCTGCACTTTGACTATTATCATGTGTTGTAATAAACAGCATTTAAAATTGAAATTGCAACTCATATTAGTTGTTATATTATTTTGTTTTTAAAAACAACAACAATTAGGTTAGTATTTACACTAAATTAATTTTGGACACTAGTCAAGTCTATATTATAAAAATATAAGCTCTTGTTAAATAGAATAATCTATACTGATATAGTGTATTTCATTCATCTATTACATTCTCATGACTTTTCGAATTCGCAAGCACAGTCGAAGATATCTCGTATCACAGGAAATACAACTGAAAAGTGAATAAGGTTATAGAAATAACAAATTATTTGGTACGTAAGAATACAGGGCTGTATATACAGACAAAACCAAAATGAATATATGTGCTACACGTGAAGGAAATATATATATGCGTCTACATAAAGCTTCGCTGAATGATATCCTAGGTGAAGGTATTTTCATGATATTAGGCTCAAGAAGTATTGATAAAAATGAATAAAAGCCTTATCATCCGAGTGATTTTAAAAAACGAGCCTTTTTTGTTACAGAGTCAAGCTAGGTGGAGGTGATTGGAGTTGGTTTCGTTATTTATCGAAATTTCATTTGAAAGCTTTACTCTCACGCGCTTGATAGCTAGAGAGTCATAACTGATTTTTCATATGCTTAAAACAAATTTTATACCATGCACATTCTCTGCAAACCATTACACGTGAACCAAATCTACAAAATGTTTCCAGGTTTACATGACCAAAGGTGGAATCAAGACGTAATTTTTAAACATAATGTTGATCCACTGCAAAGTATAATTAAAATCAGTAGAATGTGTCACGATTAAATGTGATAAACCATTGTACAGATGAGTAACAGCGCTTATCTTACCTCTAGTGAACAGAATCGTTGACGTGGTTTTAACCTCAAGCTATTTGAACAATGTATACCGTAATGGAATACTGGGCAAAGTGGGGCCTTTTATGTTTTTACGCCTAATTAAACATAGATATTTCACTGAAACTTAACTATTTAAACATAAAACATGTAGTATTTTGATTTTAGATGCTGAAAGAATTTATATATTAAAACGAAATAAGTTAAACTAAAGCCGTAAAATTTACTGCACAGATTATATTTAAATTTGGTTTAAATTTCACGCAAAGCCACACGTAGGCTATCTGCGCTAGCCGTCCCTACTTTAGCAATGCAAGACTAAAAGGAAGGCAGCTATTCATCATTACTCACCGCCAACTCTTAAGCTACTCTTTTACCAACGAATAGTGGGATTAACTATCACATTATAACGCTCCCACGGCTGCAAGGGCGAATAAGGTTGGTGCGACGGGGATTCGAAATCGCGACCCTCTGATTATGAATCGAGTGCCTTAACCATCTGGCCATGTCGGACCGACTATATTTAAAAACACAATAAAATATTTAATATATTTTAATTTTTATGGTACTATCAAGATTTATGAAATATTTATAGTGAAAAACTTAATTTCTATGCAGACATAATTTTAAGGACTTTGAATTTTTCTTTATAAACCGCAACGTACAAAGTCACATATTAAAATCTCTTATCGGCCACTCGACTATTATTGATTCAGCTAATATATGAGTATATAATAGCTCACATTACAAATCTTACAGTGGACATCGAAGTACTTCACTTCTCTTCAAGTTACTCCATACAAACTTCCGGATAATACAGGTAAAACAGTACATATAATGTTGACAGTACAGAAACGTTCTTTTCAAAGTAAACTTTTTATGATCGAATTTTCAGTCACTAGACAGTGAAGATATCACAAGAGGAAGAGAGACAGAGAAGAGAGTTTTATAAGTTCTAAGATCTGATATGAAGAATCGGGTTTTGACGATTGTTGTAAATTGCCTCCGGAAGTTACATCCACCATTGTTTGACTAACTACTCTTTTAGATTTTCAAAGCTTCAGACACATCACTAAAATATTAACAACAAAATAAGAATTATAATATAAAACACTTCTATTAAAATACAACTCAGCTGAGCGAAAATCAGAATATGATAATTATTGAAATTAAAGTTCGTAACTCGAGATAACTTTCTCTCTATGTGATTTATTTATATTAGATTTAAAGTATTATAAATAACTTTTTTCGTTGTACGTATATTATCAAGTCCCCTCCAGTAAGACTAAGTCCGGTAAACTTTATTTAAAATAAATATAAATATTACAAGTTAAACACAATAATAAACCCAACTTTTTTACTATAATTTGTTCATTGCTTTGTACAGTGTTTCTTTTTAAAGTGAATTATTGCTAGAATTATTTCTGACAACAAAACAAAAAGGAAACTCTTTCTGCAGTAAGCAAATCGTTTGGAGAAAAATTAGACTTAAATTTCCTGACGGTAGTAATTAATTATTCAGTGATGAAAATCTTGTTGAAGTAATGAAGTCAAGCTATGACCTTTGAAGTTTGATTGTTTATGAATTTCGCTCAAAGCTAAACAAGGATTATCTGCGCTAGCAGCCCCTAATTTAGCAGTTTAAAACGAAAAAGGAAGACAATTAGTCATTACTGTTAACTCTCTTGTTATTCTTTTACTGACGGTATTGGCTATCACATTATAAAGTCCCACCGCCTGAACGGGGATTCAAACCCGCAATCCTCAGATTGGGAGGTGATTGTTCTAACCATTTGGATACTCTGGGCCAGCTTTTAATGTTAAGGAATAATTTTTTTATATCAGAAATATCCTCTCGGTCAACACAAACATCACCTCAGACAACAAAAACATCCCCTCATACAACACGAAAATCTACTTACACAATATAAAAATCCTCTCACGTAACAGAAACATCCATTCACACAATACAAACATCTCCTCACACAACACAAATATTCCTTCACACAACACACGTTATTCTCCTTTTCTCCTCAACAAAGTGTCAGGAAGACTAAATCACTAAAGTAATTTAATTAACATGAAGTTACTTAATAGATCTAATTCCTAGCTGGAATTAACTACAGATCTGTATCTAAGGGTTATAAGCAGTCTCTATCCGAATTCAACTGTACTTTGAGGACTAAAACGTAAAGTTATCGATACCAAACAATAATGTAAGATATCTGGTCAAATATCCTTTTACACGATAAGTACAACTCACGCTACGTCAGTAATTCAGTCTATTATCTTTAAATAATATAATGCAACTTATATCTACAAAGTTTATTTATTCATTAACTTCGTTGAGCCTGGTAAAATAAAGATGATCTTATCTATATCCATAGATGACTTCTTTGGGAGGATTCACCTTAACACAATATAGTAAAAGTTGTATTTTTATAAGGGCGTTTCTTAACGAAATCATAATAATAGATGCTGCATCCATTACTAATTTTTTATAAGGGATTAGAGAACCATATCAAGCTTGAAACTTCGCTGTAAAATTAAACGTCAAATCTCGACGTTTGGTGTATAATTTATCTGTACTTCAAGTTTTATCTTCCAAGACGTTTCTCCAAAGACATCTTAAACTGCGTAAGGCTAGTAACCTCTGCTTATTCAAAGATATATTTTTACGTAGAGCAACTACAAGTACAGATAAAGTAAAACTAAATTATGTGCACCGTTTAACAGAAAATATTTTAAACACAAACTATATTAGTGACTTTTTGACTTCTTCCAAAGAAAAACGTAAGCTGCATTTTTGATGTGTCGAAGCTATGATTGTTTCGAGTGAATAACACGTTATAATTTATAATAACTTAAAATGAATCAATTCAAATAACATTACACGTCTTACCATTTTATTTTTGCCCAACGCATTCATTTTGTTATAATTTCAAACTTTGGTTTTCCACAAAGGTAAAAAAGTTCAAATATTACATATTAAAATTAATTTTCAGAAATTAAAGAGGCAAGATTTCCCAAACAATGATAAATGGAAGAATGAAAAAAGTATTACAAATGCGTCATTTACGTCGTAGGAATAGCTGTAGTTAAAAGCACGTCAGTAAAATATCAAAAAATATATACAATTCTGTATAATAAAAGCCTAATCTAGCATAATTTCAAATTATTTTGATAATTAGAGTCGATGTAAATACCAAAATCTCAAATGATTAATCTCAGTTGTTTTAAAACTAAATTAACTTTTGTACGTAAAAGTTGGAGAACGCGTGTCCAACCAGCCATCCATTCCGGTTATATAATATTTCCTAATTCCTGTGCCATTGTGTATTTTCATGCTAAAAAAGATATGTACAATCAATGTGCATATATTATAAGCATTATCAGTGAAAATGCAAATGAAGCTTGTTTGGTGCGAGAAATGAAGATAAGAAACAAATTTACTGCATACTTTGTGAAAAATTTAAATTTGGAAATTCAACCTATTTTATACAAGGTAAAACCCTATAACCAGAAAACTGGGCATTTTATCACCAGGGGCAAACTGGGTTTTTCATTTGGTATCAATATTATGATTATATATACTGATACTTTATTCAAGGCATAAATACACGAAGTAGATACATTAATTAAGGTTCCTTTAATTAAATGAAAATAAACGTAATTTTTATTTTAGACTAGGAATTTTCAGACTTTGATACTATTAAATTACTTTTTGGAATAATAAGCCTGTCTTAATTTTAAAAAAATCTCAATTTTTATTTGTTAAATGATTATTAATTCGATATATTTGTTGATAGAAAGTAAGCAGATAATTCACATATAAACTGTATCATATTACTAATATTATGTTACTTTTTAAAATATTAATGTAGATATTTAATTACTGAAAACTGTTTTAAGTATTTTACTTTGACTTTATGTTAATGTGGTGTAGGTTTGTAATAAAGAAGCCCCCCAGTGGCTCAGCGGTATGTATGCGGAATTACACGTTAAAATTCGGGTTTCGATACCCGTGGTGGGCAGATCACAGATAGCCCATTGTGCAGCTTTGTGCTTAATTCTAAACAAAAATAAACAACAAACATTGTAATAAAGGGATATCTTATGATGCCCGTTTGTTTGTTTCAGAAAGTTGTGCAAAGCAATATGAAGGCTATTTGCACATAATCATCTCGAATTTTAGCTATAGTGAAGGCAGATATACAAAGAACCAAGAGCGAACTCTTGGATTACTTTTCATCTGATCGAATGCTGGGATAACGACAGTCATTTTTATAGTATAACTCATGTTCCCGAATTGAAGAAAGAAAATTTGTAGCAACGGGTGACGAACCATAAATCATCGGATTCACAGTCCAAGCACGCTAGCCACTAAGGCCATTTCCGACTCCTTACAATCAAATATAAATTAGCACACTAGTCTCGCTTTTTTAATACGTGAAATTATTGAGAACTACAGTAATAAGAATGAGTGATTCATCCAAGCAGAACTTCAGTCATCAGTATACATACTCTTATCATGTTTTACATTGTTACGTGTTAACTTATAACATGTAAGTAATTCATTCTTTTTACATGTTTCCAGGAGCAACGTGTTTATGCTTTATTTAATTACGTGTCTGAAATCTAAGACTAATGTTAGAACACATTATAAACATAGAGTTGTCATTCGAAGTATCAAATCATTCGTATGACGTCGAATAAAATGACAGAGAAAAAACAACTAAAAATACTTCGCACGTAAGTAAACGAAAATAAAACCAACAACCTTAACTCATGACCAAATCAAAGTGGAACGATCCTCAATACGCTCAATTTGGTCAAATTCCTTGCATCACCTTTCACACTTTCCTCACTTCCATCAGCGGCGTAACTTATGTGGCACACTAAAAAAAACAAAACTGGATCAATTGACTTTTAAGTTCTTAAAAGGAGTTAAACGAGTAATCGTCTGGAATGTCATTTTTAAGTTCAGTTTTTATATTGACAGATATTCCACAGTACACTAATATCCTATATGTGGACAACTGTAGCATTACGAAACTCAAAATTTGTTATAAAACTTGAGTATAATCCAAATACGGACTTCAGTTTTGGAGCTCAGCATCGTATTTGAAGCGTAATCTAAAGATGTGGGAAAATAAAGAAAACAGAATGTTTTCTATTTATATTTACTAAAAATGAGAGAATAACACAATAATTCTATAGGTTGCGCGCCTAAATGATTCCGTGCTATTTAACCTCCAGGCGGTGAAAAGTATTAGGCATTAGAAGCCAGTTAAGCCAACATCACTCTCGGTAAAGACAGATGATGCTCTTTTACTCACAAACCGAACCCTTTCAGATTATTTCATATTTTTCTTACACGAAACGTTGCTGAAAATACCTTTGCCCGTAAAAGAGAGCAAATGTTGGCTAGACACGAAACTTCGACTTCATACCACTACATGTATTTTTCCTTTATACATATAATACATTTGTTCAATGCAATCATATGATGATTGTTAGGTTCTTATCATTCCTGAAGAGATTTGTTGTAAAAGCGTTTTTGATTTATTTTTTATAAAGTTATTTGTACGATTATATTTCTTTTGCTTAAATCAAGACAAATATAAAGTTTGAAATAGTACATTAATAAAAATCTTAAATTTCATCTTTTCTACTTGTACTCTTTTGCTTCATGTCACAGAATATTGGTTAGAGTGATGTTTGGAAAACCTCATGAGAAGTATTGCTGAACCCAATATCTTTGTAAGTTAAGAAACATGTTGATGGATGTTAAAAATGAGAATGAGTTTAGTAAGAAGTAATTGAACTATGGTGAAAGCTCAACGACACAGTAGAAATGATAATTCATAGTTTTTAAAAGAAAATTCAGTGTTTCATTAGTGATTTATAGCCGTGTCATTTAAAGTGATTGTGGTTTTTACTTCGATGTTCAAGATTAGGTGAGCCAGAAGGGCACAACGCCAAACATCATTAGATTAAAAAAATATATTGTCCTAGCAATTACCAATCACGAATTCATTATAATCCAAATTTTTATGCAGTATAACACTTATTACCTAGTTGTTCTTAAATAACCAACTTATTCTTAACTAGCTGCCATTGCTTCCCGATAGAACTGCGGCGAGTTCACGTACTTACAACTCTAAAATTCGAGCTTCAATTCCGCGCGGTGGACACAACGTATGGTCCAATGTCTAAAACAAAGAAACAGAGCACACCACCAACGGTAATAGTTATCAACTATTTTGTTCACTTTACTTTTTGACGACTAAAGATTTAGAAGAATTTGATCAATCGATAAGAGATCAGTGTTAATAGTTTAAGCAATAAAAAGCCATCTTTAAGTATTGATAAATAATAACGTGCACTTAGTTTACCTTACATAACATATACTCTGCTATTTATCTGTATATCGACAATTAGTTACAAGAGGGTCGACAACCAGTCAGTCCCTTATCGGGAATTAGCCGTCAACAGTCACGTTTCCAGTAATCTTAGCCACTGATATACAAACTTTCTACAAGCAATCAGAGTATCGACCATGAACTGCACAAAAACTAGAAACATCAACCCTTCAGCCATGACTCTTCACTGCTGTCACTTCTTTTCACAAGTTGTAAGAACACCATTTGATCTTTACTTGGAAGTGACGAATTTCCAGGAAATCAACACCTGAAAGTTATTTGATCGCGATAAGTCAACATAGGACGTTAGAAATCAGTTGGCCCAACGGACAGAAATAAATCAAGATTTTTTTTAAAGTCACGTAACGGTTTATAGAATGCGTCAGAGTTTTTCAATTACGAACCTTTAGGTCATAGTCCCGTCATATCATGACCAATTTCAGGACTAATTACAGTTTTCGAGGTCTTGGGCGTGGTCAAGAAGACAAATCGAAAGAGTTTGACCACCCCCAAGACCTTACGGATTAATTACCCTAAACCTTCCAAAAAATTTCCATTTATGGGTAGGCTGGTAGATATCCTGGTGAGTAATGAATTCGAATCGAGTGTATGCAACCCCACTCTCGGTATCGCTGACGAGCAAAACCATAGTTAATAAAAAGGAAAACGACTCATTCATTAATTTATTATCATCCTACTTTAAAGAAGTTCAAGTGTCGTGGTTACTGAGGGTTTTCTCTTGTTTGAGAGAAAATCATGACCTTGGTGTGTTTCTTTTAACTCAAACAAATGTAATTATTTCATGACTTGTCTTTCTTTCGCTTTCTTATTTTAAAGTTCTGGCATAAAACCCTTCTAATGCCAAGGTGTAATAATATTTACTGATGTAAATGCATATACATGTATATATATATGTACCTCTGTATATGTGCGTATGCATATGTATGAGTATACATATATATATACATGTGGCAGATTACATCCTATCTGGTCCTGTACAGTAAATATCTACTCTTTGAATGCGCTAAAACTTCCAGATCGATTTCAGTATTGCTGTCTGTCTGTCTATGTATTGATAAGGCTGGGCTATAGGTGGCGCATTAAAGCAGAAAGCTACAGGAGCTGCATTTGATCTTAACTTGGACTTGACGAATTTCCAGGAAATGTAGTGAGTGTGTAGCTACACCAAAAAGGCATGCTTGTAATAAACATATGTAGATAATCATTACTAACCGTTAGCACTTAAAATTGGTTACACATCTCAAGAATTGATTACAGAGTAATTAATAATAGACTGTATGGTTCCACGTATTCAGCAGCCTTCAATCTCAAATTGTGAGATTCAACAATTGAAATGAACAGTATTTCTGATGGCTTATAACGCTAAACATCGAGTTTCGATAACCGTGGTGGACACAACACAAACACCTCAATGTGTAATTTTAAGTTTAATAACAAATAAATTCACCGGTACTATTCAATCCCCTGCGAATCCATTAACATAAATTATGAAAACATACATGTACACCTGATATCACTGTCCTTCAACAAGGAAACGGTTTAGATAGCGAAAACCATCAGTTGTTCAAAAAAAAATCTGACTAACAATTCATTCAATCTTGTTCTGACAGAACAGTGTAGACTGAGAATGTGAAAGTTCCGTCTTGCGGCAGTCTTTCTCCGAAAACGATGTGAAAAACCAGTTCCAAATCCTACTATGAATCAAAAAGTGTACTGAAAGTTTTTTTTTAAAAATCGTAAGTTTAATTAACTATATTTGAATAATGATCTTCATGATTTAAGTTATTTAGACATTAATGGACATTATGGAGCGAACAAAAGTGAACGATCATTAAAAATGCATTTTTTTGTTAATTAATATCAGAATAGTGAAACGGTTCTAAATATATAAGAACTAATAACTTCATTGATAAGCTCTGTTTTAAAGCACAATATAAGAGTCGTTAAGCTTAATGGAGTTTAAATTCGAGAGATAATGAAGAAAGTCTTTGTTGAACAGTAGTTCTGTACATCTCAATACTCGAATGCTATCATACAGAACATCTATTTTATGAACATTATTACAATATAGAAACTCAATTTTCCAGCACACTTCGTGGACTCATTAAAAAATAGAATAGTCTAGTGATAACTTACTATGGTCATCACATTCTTTTATTTCTTAAAATAAGAAAATTTCATTACCAGATTAGACAAGTGGATAAAAGATTTTCATTCAATTTTATATCATTGTATTTTTATGAAAATAATATTGCATTTTTGGCGAGTTCTTTTTAACCGAATGATATAGAATTTCGATTTTTTTTCTGATTTGCGATCACGTTTCTCAATGCACATATATTTATATATATACATAATAAAGTTTAGTAATTTCATAAGTAAGGTATATTTTTATCGTGTTTGCTTACTTCTGCTTTATTTAACTCGTGTGAGAAAATCTCTTATTTTCTGCACAATTTGTTTACAAAGTCTGGAGGAACTATATATATATAGATTCTTTTTCACATTTAATTTTCTTTGGGTCTTTTACTCTTCACTGAATGGAATGCACTGTATTAGTTCCCACAATCCTGTTAAAATAATACATTTAATCGAAATAAGTAGGATAAATTGACTTATGTTGCCATTACATGTACTTATGGTTTCTCTTACCCAATTACTCTTTTTGCCTGTTCTATTTAATGAATGGAATTAGCCGAAAGTGAAATAGACTACAAGAAAAATCAAATCGTTTGCAAAAGTTACGATTTACGGTTCTTATACAAAAACACTCATTAATATAATATAGTAAAATACTAGTGAGAAAATTCGGAGCAAGAAAAAAAGGAAGAACATTCATTTAGTCCGATGACAATTAACTTAAAAACGTTTATGTAAAAAATTCTGTGGAGCCCATAAATATTTCAGAGTTTATCAAACGCACACTTGAGTAATACGACATTCATATGTTTTTAAATGACGAAGAGAGAAACATCAAAACAAGTGTATTCCAAAAGTTCAGTGTGAAATAAATTAAACGAAAGAAAGAAACATATATCGTTTATTTGTTCTTAAGAAAAAAAATCATGCAATTGGGGTATCTGTGCTATATCGAACGTGGATATCGAAACCTGAATTTTAGAGTCACAAACCTTTGGACTTAACGCTGAGATACCGCGATAATACAGATATTAAAATTAGCAAAAAGATTTGTACAAAGGAAATTAAGGCGTTAAAGATAGTATTTAGCTTGCTAAAAATAAACAAAGTCTACTTATTTAAACTTGAGATTAGAAAGTTTTTGTCAGAACTTTAAAATAAGAAACCTAAAGAAGAACTAGTCAAGAAAAAAATACATTTTCTGAGTTAAAAAAAAGATACTAAGGTCATATTTTTTTTTCCAAACAGAAGGAAAATTCCAATAGCTGCGGCATTTATTTTTTTTAGGGAGGAATAAAGTAAATAAATCCATGAGACTTTTTTTTAATTAGCTATATTTTTGTGTTCCAGAAATATCAACCATGGGGGGATCGTTTATCCTAGTCGATTTTATTACTCATCAGGATCTCTCCTAGCCTACCCTTAAATTGAAATTCTTTCAGGCAGGTTTAGGATAAATTAATCTATGAGACTTTGGGCGTGGTCAAATATATCGATCGAAAGCCTTTGATCTTCTAAGTTTGAAACTGTAATAAGATCTTAAACTATCAAGAGATGACTGAGTTATGAGCTAAAAGTTTGTACTGGAAAATCTTTAATTCCTCTAGATAAATTTTGTTCAGATATCAAAAACGATAATAATTTTAAAAAAGTATGAACTTCTTAAGTAGGGAAGCTGATAGTCAGTAGCTTCCACCGTCAACTTCCAGCTGATCAAACTGTTGGACAAATCAAAACTGTCATAACGCACCTACAGTTTCAAAGTGCGCACATTTTTGTCACAAGTGGTCGCAAACCATGAACCCTAGCTGTTGTAAGTATTCTGCCGATACAATAAATGGCGATCAGTTCTTAAGCTAGAAATGGTTGTTTCGTGTTTGCTGGTTTGTACGAATTGTATCCGTTATGAAATGCTTTGTAATATCTCTTCTATAACAAGCCACGAGGTAGTGTATAGTGCAGCCAAAACAACCTGTGTTATTAACACGAGTAGCAGTTTATCAATTTTCCGCTTTTTGAAGCCAAGACTGGTAATTCAGACAATTGTATACTTTCAGTGAATGTGCTCTACTGAATCCATACTTCACATACTAAAGTTCAAGGCAATTTATTAAAAAAAATACATAAAATACAAAATCCCTAATTTTGGTTGAATTTATTCTTAATTTTAGCTGTAGCATAGATGCTTGTAGAATGGTTCTGAGTAAGTCTAAACATTTAGCTCATAGCTCCGTCATCTCTAGACCGAGTTGAGTTTTCATTATAGTATTCGAACCAGTAGATCAAATCCTTTCGATTGATGTATTTGACCCTCTTCGAGGTCTCGTTTATTCAATCACTCTAATCCTGCCTAAAATAATTTCAATTTGAAGTTGGTCTTAATAAGTAATAAAATCGAATCGGGTTTACACTTGGTTTTGCTGTCGCACAAAATATAGCTAATAAAAAGAGAAATAAATATGTCATAGATCAACCTAATCTAATTTTGCTTAAGATAATTACAAGAGCTACGGCTATTGAGGAATCACCCTTGTTTTCACACTTAAGTCGTTTTTGATTAGCTTATATATAACAAGATCCGTCCCTCAACCACAGGAATTTTATTTCCAGGAATCGTACGTAAAAATTCTGGTTTTGTTGAAACTTATAAAGGATGTGAAACACGATACGGTATGACGAATGTTATATACCGTTTCCATACTGGACAAAAACGAACTGATTCTGACTAACTACATCATCACCTTTGTTAGTGAGAGTATTGTAAAACCAAGGGGTCCACCACGTCATGGCACCTATTTTCAGATCAGAGCTTTGCTAATCTTCAGTACGTCATCATTAATCCTCATTATTCTCTCTATTAATTTCTCGTGCAAGATTCCGAAAAGTTCCATGTGCAACTTATATGAATGCGATCACGTTAAACTTTATGAAAGTACTTACTGAAAATTTCCATTCATCTATCAAACAAATATATGCTGTATCGGAGGTCAAAAATAGGTTTGATCTGGCAGGTCACTAGTGGGAGGAGAAATAGCATTTTGACAGATCAGAAGGACAAGAAAAAATGTCTTCAAGATCAGACAAGCAAAGAAGAAATGCTGCATAATTTGATTTCACAAAAAAAAGAAAAAGAAAATCAATTTTTGTGTGTGATCGTTGCTGACAATATGGTGTGGCTATTCCAAAACCCAGTTTCTTTTTGACTGTATATAACTTTCATATAAAATACGTTATCGTCATACGAAGGGTACACTTTGATCACGACGTTCCGAACTTTCAAACCGGAACACCTTTCAGAAACAACTGTTCCCTAGCCTGTGATCCAAAATACTAATTGACTTCCAGTCGAGAGAGAGATTTCGTGTTAATGAAATACAGAAATAAATCACAATCGTATGTGATTATATTTAAAACTGCTGGACTTAATAATTACAGATTTCAGCTTTATTTTTTTATTGGTTATTTTGTTTGGTTACTGCTTTTTTTGCACAACATTTTCATTCAAAATGTGTCACTTGCCTCACTCTTACGTAGGCTCTGTATATCGGACTTTCCGAGTTTCGAAGTTTGCTTTTTTGTTTCAGACGACAGAAAAAAAAACTGTCATTTAAAAACTGTTATTTCTCCAATGCTCTAGTTTTGTCATATATATATGTGGAAATGTTAGTTAAATTTCTTTTATTCTTATGAAGTAAATCTTCTGGTAAGTTTTCTCCAACAAATGTTATTGTTACAATAAAAAAATGTTGACTGATTCGAAAATTGTGAAAACTTAACATTCGTTTTTCTCCAGTCATACTTTAATTCTTAATATTAATTAATTTAATATTAGTCAATTCTGCTTTGGTTAAATTGTGAAAAGAAATTGATATATGTTTTTTAAATTTCAATTTGAATGTACCAAAAATGTTGAAGAAGACGGATTCAGATCCACCTGTTCCAAGCGTTAGAGTTTTGTTTGTTTATAATGTAAATAAATGGAAGTTTAAACATTTTCCAACATTAAAGTTTTTGCCTTAAACATGTTTTCTGTATTTATGTCCTCAATACTTCGCAATTTGTAAGATTCTAAACACGAGTGGGAGTTACCTTAATAAATTATTTAAAAATAACTTAGAACACATGAATGAATTCTATTCTAAACGAACATAATTTCTAGTATGAACAATAATCGATTGAAAATGGTTTTCGTGTGGTTTCATTAATAATAGTAAAGAATTTAATTTTATCAGAACATATTGATAAATAAGTCCAAGTCTTAGTTATTGCTTATGCCTTTTGATTTTGTAGCATGAAATTAGAAACCTTGCAGCAATCAAAGCTACCAGCAGAATAACAAGCAAAGTTTATAGAAATTCTGAGTAAGCACTGAGCAGAAAGAAGCATGTCCAGTTAAAAGTGTTATCCAAATTAAAATGGGAAAGACATTACGTATATCTGCATTTTGTATAAATTACATGTCGGTAAGTAGAATGAAACATCAAAATATATGAATCTACGTACAATCCACTGGCGTTTGAATGAAAACTCTTATCTGTTTGTGTTTAAGCACAAGCTACACAACAAGATATCGACGTTGCAGATATTGAACACCAATGTTTAGCGTTATAACCTTCAATGTTACCTCTATGCCACCGAAAGACACTGTCTGAGGAATATTCATTCTAGTAAGATTCTCAAGTAGTTGTATGTTACAAAAATCTCCAAAAATTAATTTAATTTTTCTTTAAATCTTCACGAATGTTTTTAAACGTGTATTTACCAGCAGTTGATAAATGACGCTTAATAAAATAGACTTTTCTCATTTGTTACTAATTAGAAAGTTTATAGGTTTTAATTGTTTGTTACTCTCCCAGAGTTTTTTTCTTCCCAATTTCTCAAAACTTGGGATAGTTGGAGATTTTTAAAAACTCTGATAACAGCAAAATAACCTAATTACTATCTCGGACATAGTTTTTCATATACAAACTTCTTGTAGTTTGACTGTTACTCATTATTACAAGTATTTATTATTAGTTATAATTATTAATATTTTATTGCAATTTTCCCATGCGTTCTGTTCTTTTTATGCAACAAAATTGTAGCCATTTCTATACAATAGTTTTAAAAAATATATTACTCTAATACTTTCCTATTTAGACTTAATTTAGCTCACTAGCTTATTAAATCAAATATCATGCTATACAGAAATACAACATAAGTTTTGTATTCCATCTTTGTGCGCCTCCCTATTGGCACAGCAGTAAGTCTGGAGAATTATAATGCTAAAATCAGGATTTCGATAGTCCATTGCGTAATATTTGAACTTAACAGGAAACTAGCTACTAAGCCATAATTAGGCTTAGTATAGTTTATTAAGTTAAATATTATAGTATGTAAAAACAGAACTCGCAATGGTTATTTTACATTCTTGCCTAATTAGGCTTATTAAGTTAAATGTTATATCATATTAAAACATAATTCATAATGGTTATTTTTATTCTTGTTTAATTAGGCTTTATTTGTCTTTTAAAATATTCATTTTTCTTAAGCAGCTTCGTTTCTTTAATATTTAAATTATTCTATGTTAACATAACATTATTGCATGTCCATTATGCCTTTTCTGCCAGTGAGACCTTCTTGTCATGTGGGTAAATTTTCGTTTTTCTTCCTTTCAGGAGCTTTTACAAACCAAAAAGGTAATTCACAACTTATTCTTTGTAGCTATATATCCAGTGGAAGTTTGAAGGTTTCATAATATCTGTTTCGTCTATAATTATTTATTGTAACGTGAGTGTACTGAAATTTTCAGAGGTAACATTGTTTCGTTGTCTACAGAACTTGTCTAACTATTTATTTTTTTCACGTGGAATCTGAAGCTTTAGGAATTCGCACTAGTAGTTGTATTACGCTATCCTGCCATTTGTAATTACCTTTGTTTAGCATTCCTTTGTGGCCGCTGTAAACATGCGTTTCATAGAATATCAACTAATTCGTAACGTTGAAACACGTGAATATAATAAATATCCTTTAATAAAAGCAAGAGCAAAAAAGGTAACAACAAAGATAATTAAAGTTTACGACTGTAATAGTTTAAGACAGTAGATGAAAAGTAAAAGTTCGTCTTATAAAGTAAATAATACTTTTACGTTTCATTTGGGTTTTATTTTAGATTTTTATAATATTTGTGACTATTTACAAATCGAACAATTCCCGAAATGTCACTGTAGCACATTTTGTAACAATCACACCACATTTTTAGTAAAGCAGTTCTGACTGTAGTGAGACATGGAGGCCTGTCTCGAGTTCATGTCGAGTCTTTAAGCTTTATAAGGAACAATCCAGACATTATTTGTTTTTACTCGTTGCATGATACAACGTGCAGAATGTCATGTTTCACTTTCATGCTGAAAAAGTTGTTAACCTTGTAATCAAATTCTGTGAATGCAGACCTAAACTACAATAATACCTATACAACTTTTAAAAACACAACACTCTAGATCCTTTCGTCAAGTCATGGACCTTTCATCTGGATAAAAACAACAACAACAAATAGCAATATTAATTGCTCAAAATAATGATTTTTATTTTGTTTTCACCCTAAGTTTGATACTCAAAAAACTGTAGGATTCGGTGTCTTATATTCATAGTAGTGAAGAATGACTTATTGGTTGCAGGTTGCATATAATTTTATGCAGCCCTGAGCTTTTTATCCACGGAGATTTATTCAGTGCCAGATGTGATTTTAGTTTCAAGACATATTTTGAGTTTTATATAGACGAAGGAATAATAAGTTTGGTTGATTGGGTTGAAATGTTGCACTAGCTCGCTCAATGGCCTTCAGAACATTGCTCATAGTTCTTAGAAGAATGCTTGGAACAATTTTTATTAATGTATATAGAATTAAAGTGTTGACATTTATAAGCGATAGACATCAGTTTACCATATGAGCTAAAAGTATTTTCGTAGAAGCTCTTTAACTGGCTGTCCTAGTTGTTATGACATTCTACATGCAATTTGCGGATCGCGGATTCGAATCACGTCGTGTGGGAGTTATCCATTGATAAAAAGAGTCCCACAAGAGTTGACGGAGAGTATTATTGACTAGCTGCCTTCCCTTTAATCTATCACTGATAAATTAGGAATGACTAGCGCAAATAGCCTTCGTGTAGTTCTGCGTGAAATTCAGAACACAACAAACCAATCTTTGCAGTGAAGAATTTGAATATCTTTAACATCTTTGTGTTCGGTTAAATACCTGTTTGGAAGATGTTTTAATTTTTCCCCATTAGTTTCAGTAAAATATTTCACCAAGATAAAACTAAACATAATGTAAATGAGATATATGTTCAACTGAAAAACATATGATGCATATATATAATATGTATTTTATAAATTATTCAAGCTTCCCAAATATTATAAATATTCATTGATACAAGAAATGTTCCCAACTATTTCAAACTCAATAAAAGTTACGAAAGGAGTATAAGATTACAAATTAAGAAAAATTTGGATAATAAGTGGACTTGATTTTTTACAACCTTTACATCTGTATTTAAAAAAACAAACACGTAACTTTTCATACTCTTCTAGGAATAGAAAAATAGCTGAGAGATGTTAAAATACAATGGAGTCATTTTTGAAATAATACTAATTATAAGGAGAAAAAGAATTACAAAAAATTCAAATTGAAATACATTAAGATATCGTCGTTATCCAATCATCGGAAAAATAAGTAAACGCATTATTGACGTCCAAAGAAGAAAATAATTTTAATAATTTAAGTAAGAAACAAAAAGTAAATTATCTCTAGAAATATGACAAAGGAGTGAGTTTTTTGCGTTTGAGCATTTGCAAAACGGATTTGCCTACTGTTAAGAAAGCAGTAGATTATGCAGTTCTACTAGCGCATTCTAAGATTATGTGGCATATACAACATTCTTTTTCGACTCGAAATATTTATGATCAAGTGCATAGAAGATAAATATGTATACATTCAATTTTCTAGCTTTGACGAAATTTTGGTACGTTTGAACCAAGTGCTCTACCATTTTTCATTATTGATGTGTTTCTACTTTGTTTATTTGTTGGTAAACGCGGAGCTACACAATGGGATATCTGCACTGTTCATTTAAATAATCAAAACGCAATTTTCAGTGTTAAAAGCCCTAAGAGTTATTGCTGTGTCATCAGGAGGAAGGGCTTGCTTACTAACAACAATAAAATGTAGTAACATTTCCTCAGACATAATCATTTTCCTTTGAAACATGATGACTTACACATCTGATACTTAATGTTAACGATATCTTCGTATTTAAAAGTATATTGACTACCTGCTTATTACAAGTTACGTTCTAATGAATCTGTTACCATAGTTGCATTTTCGTTATCATTCTTTTTTTGTTCAAACAAGTGTTTGCAAATTGTGAAATCATACATTCTTCAAAAGACATTTTCGACTTTGTCTTACTAATTGTACCCTACCATATGAAATAGTTTGTGAATCAACAGACAGTGACATGGGTTTTCACCGTGCACAGAATAAAATGATGCCCTAAGGACTGCCATATTTCAAATTGGCTTTTATTTGGAGATAACACGGGTTATAATAACGAATAATAGACTCAATAGTTCTTTTAAGATCTTTTTTATAATATGCTTTTTTTCCCAGTTGAGTAACTTGATTAATACACTTTGACGCCTTGATAGCAATTCAAATTTAAAATGGCAATTATCCACGAATGACCGCTTACATTCTGTGAAGAAAATCTAATCGACTGTAAATTTCTTTTAGTTATATGTTACTATTAAAAACAAAACAAAATAAAAACAGTTGAAAAGTTTCGTGCATTCTGGCAATAAATGTAATGAAATGACTCCACAAAAGAGAATAACTTTCAAATCACACATACATGTGCGGCTAGATGATTCATGTTGTCCAAGTATACTTGCTTCAGGCCTTAACACAGCTGGTTTTGGAATATTTTGGTAGTTTTAATACAAAACGACCTGATGTTGTTAATGCAGTGTCCAGGTTAGTTTCAAATGTTCTAAGTAATGTACAAACATGGTGCCATAGGGAATATACTTCCCTTTCATGATTTTTTTTTACTCTGCCATATAACAAATATATGTACATATAATTTACTTAGATATTGAAAACAACTGCACATTTAAAACCATTATTAATTTAGTTATCGTTACTAATCTCAAATATGTGAAATTAAAACATTCTTTTAATTATCACATTAACGTTTTCATTTATATATGAAACTATTAGACTATGAGAAGATAAAACTGTCATCAGCCTAACCAGATTAACACAAGAGACAGTCACATGTTTGGAGTATATATATTTTTTAGAATTATAAAATAAATGGTAAAGCCAAAAAGTTTCTAAAACTTTAATGTTAGTTTCATAGATCTTTAGAACTCTTCGTATTTTTATATGACCTTTTTCATTTTACAAGTTTTATCAAAAGCAAAATTGCACAATATTTCACAAATTATATAAATATTGGATCAGTTAATCTAATAAACGAGATGAATAGAAAGAGACTGAGGTAAAATCACAAGCACGAAAATGCCTTTCATCTATATTTTAACTGAAACAAAACTGTTTTTGTTTGAAGGTAAGCCCAAAGCCTCATAATGGGTTACCTCTGCTCTTCTCAACACAGTATCGAAACCAGATATCTAGCATTGTAAGCCCGCAGACATACCGCTGTGTTACTGGGAAGGAGAGAAACAAAACTGAAAACAGCGCATGGGAAATTAAGGTGTTGTAACGTTTCCTTTTTCTTAGCGAGTACAAAATTTATGGTAGTATATTAATACTTTAGTTTCAATTAATAGAAAAAACAATACTTCTACAGAGAAAGAAACATCTCAACAAATACTAGAGTAAATATTGTATTGTATCTACTCTTTACTTCTAATACACCGAATGCAACAAATTATCTTTACAGACGTATAAACAGACATAGAGAGAGAAAGACGAAGATATTTAGTGAATCTGAACTATACACTAACGCAGTACCACTTCAGTATCGATAAACAGAACAACATAATGTCTCGACGAGTAGAGTACAATGAAAGTGAAATCATGCATTCCAACAAGCTGTGCTCCTTCGGTTTGGAAAATCACGACGTATCACCTCTACAAATATAGAAACCAACCAGTAACACGAATTTCAGCCAGCGTCGACTGTGTAGTTCTTAAATATATTTAAAGACAACAAGAACTTGTTGGTCACCAAAGTCGTTTCCTTCACAAAACTAAACCTTAAAATAAAAATAAGACACTCTAATCCAATTTGTATCGTTCAAATATTTATCACGTCGTCTCCAAAATACCCCCAACCGCATTCACTTAATTTGAAGATATCTTTTCCATTGGCCAATCACCTTCTATTTGTATCTTCTATTCCTACCATTCTAGTCATGAAATAAGAGAAACAATGATACATCAACAGTTCCAATTTCTTTAACAATCTTAAACACTTCAATTAAATACCTTTATTTTTGCAAGAGAAAATAATTCCAGAGATCTTGACTTCTCCTTGTATTGCAACCTTTATATTATCGTAGTAACCTCCCTCTAAACCTTTTCCAAAAATTCAATATCCTTCGTAAGATAAGAATCCCAAACTGAACACAATACTACAAATTTAGCCTAAACAATGACTTATAAAACGAAATTATAAAAGTTTTAAACTTATATTCAATATTTCTGTAAATACAACCTAAAATACGACTTGAACTATTAACAGCACATTGCTCCGATGGATAAAGGAACTAATCAGTTATAACTCAAGACCCTTTTCTTCTATAACACTGTTAAGGTTATTGAGAATCAAAATTATACGCATACTTCAAATTATGATAAATCGCATGCATTACATTTCACTTATTATAATTAACAGCTAGCAATCTTTTGTTCTCCTAACCAAATAAATCCTTTGTATATCAACAGTATCCTCAACACTTAAAGCCTTAGTATCATTGGCAAATTTAAATAATTTATGAACCACTGCTTTATCAGCATCGTTGATGTAAATTTATAAAGGGCAAAAGCCCTAACACTGAGCTCTGAAGTATCCCACTTGTTACCGTAATCCATTTTGACAGAATTCTATTTATAACAACCTTCTGCTTTACCCCATCTAGTCAGTTTTCTATAAGTTGAGGAAATCCATCCTCAGACCTACAGAGATAACTCTTAACAATCCTTTTATGTGTTACCTTGTCGTCTACTTTCTAAAATCCAGATACATCGAATATACACACATTCTCTCACATCTACACAAACATTAATACGTCCAAAGAATGTTAAAAAATTAGTAGAGTAGGACTTTACCCTAGTGAAACCATACTGACTATCCACTAAAATTCTAAACTTTGTTAAAGACTTTTTAAAGTATCTTTTATCGGACTTTCACAAACCTTTACTACAACTGATGTAAAAGTGATAAACCAATAATATTTGGAATATTTTTATCATCTACCTTGAAAATAAAATTAGCATTAAATAGCTTTCACTCTTCTAACACCAACTTACCAACATCTTGGACATAGAAAAAATTGTAGGAACTGATCAACCTGTCCATTTTTAACCTTTTTCTAAAGTCTTGAGGAAATATTATTTGGACTAAGAGCTATATAATCCTTTGAACTTTCCAATTTTTTTTTCTCAAGAAGCTCAGAATTAATGTAATCATCTTTTTCAACTTTGTTTACATCTATCAGCTTTCAGGAAGAGGAATATTGCTTAAATCTTTAATGGCAGCTATTGAAGAAACATGGATTTTAATAGTCCAGCCATCTCATCATCAATGTTAAAGGTCGTATTCTCATTTTAACATTTTCAGTGATGTCGAGAAACCCACTTGTTGAGAATTTTATATGCAAAAACGGCTCTTTTGGGTTCAGAAAATATTTTAAATAGAAGAGTCGAAACCCAAAAGAGCCGTTTTTGCATATAAAATTTTAACATTTTGTTTACTCTCTTAATGTGTTTAAAGAAATCTTTACCTTTTTCATGTAGCTTTTCATTTACTAATTTTTCGTGTACCAAATCTCTTGATTTTTGTATATTTACGCTAATCTTCCATTATAATAACCAACAATATCTTCATGTTTTATAACGTTTTTTTAAAATTTTATCCTTTTTATCTTTCAGTATTGGTGAATCATTCAAGAACACAAATCTCTATAGTTGTGCATGAAAAGAAGTTTGCGAAACTTTCATTAAATGGAAGCTTGTTGTGAGGTTGTGTTCTAGATCTTTTGTTTGAATAAACAAAACAACAACACCGTATTTCTTGCAGGCTAGAAACGAAAAAGCAAAACGAAACTTTTGAAACGACTCTTCTCTTTTGAAAAAGACATCATAAATATGCATGTAATATACAAATACGATTTTAATACTAAGCTTTTCATGGAGTTTGAACCATCTAATAGTATTGTAAGACTACAATTTTAACAAATAGAAAAACAGTTCACTACCTGTATAGG
Source organism: Carcinoscorpius rotundicauda (assembly GCA_011833715.1). Taxonomy (NCBI): domain Eukaryota; kingdom Metazoa; phylum Arthropoda; class Merostomata; order Xiphosura; family Limulidae; genus Carcinoscorpius; species Carcinoscorpius rotundicauda. The sequence goes on from CM022399.1 coordinate 40,321,392, forward strand.
TTTAAAAACAAGATAGTAGCAGAATGGTTTTAGGAAGTACGAAATGAGTACTACTAGTACAGTAACTCTTCCGTTCGATAAACAGAATTTCACTGTAGCTTTAGAGACTTAGAAACAAGAAACGAAGTCGGAGCTTTCAGGAACTGTGTAGAAGTGTAACAATTCTTTAGTTACGATGAACAAGACAAGCTTCCTACATAAACTCTCAAAATCTTGGTAACACTGGCAAATTTAAGTAATTTATGGACCAGTGCTGGTTATTCACTGAAATTCTAAACTTTGTTAAATGACATTCCAAAACGTTTTTTATCGGACTTTCAAAAACCATTCTTACAACTGATATAAGACTCAATAGACTGGAAACTCTTTAGTTACCATAAACAGAACAACACAATAACACTACAGATAAAGAAAGAAAAGTGTAAAATCAAAATTTTCAGCGAGTACGAATTGTATTATAATAATTGTATAACAATAATTATATGATAATAATTTTATAATAATAATTTGATAACTATTCAAACACAACAATAACAGAAAACCTCTACAGATGGGTAAACAATAGGATGTCACGAAGCATTTCTGTAACTACAAATATGTAGTGTAACTCTCCGGTATCGATTAACAGAACAATAAATACACTACTTTTAGAGAAACATATTAATGTAGTTATTTTCCAGTTCCCACAAACAAAATGCGAAACATCTACAGAAACAATAGGGCAATACGAAGCGCTCAGCCTCTAGGAATTGTTTAACAGTATCGTAAGTCTCTCGTTTCAGTAAACAGGACAACAACAACATATTTCTACTAATATATAAACAAGAGGGTAACACAAAGCTTTCAGTCACTACGAACTGTATAACAGTATCGTAAGTTTCTTGTTTTAGTAAACAGGACAGCAACGAAATCACCTCTACAGACGCAAGAGTTGTAAAGAAGGTAGTTACTTTTCAATTTCATCAAGCAGAACGACGCAATATCGCTAGAGATTTAAAAACAAGAGAAAGAGACGAAGATTTCAACCGCTACGAACTTTTTTAGTGGTGTATTAACACCTTTGTTTCAATAACAATATCAACACCACAACACTTTTACAGATATATAAAAAAAAATCAGTACTACAGATTTTACGGAACATTTCATAATTACAATATCTGTTTTACCTACTAAAGGGTACTAATATTACATTTCTTCATCATGTAAAAAGTAGACAACGATTTACGTCTCTCATTATTTTTTATAACTATATAATAGTATATGACGTTTTTGAAAAGCAAAACAAATTTAACATATCAACTATCTGATGTAGCACCAAAAACTGGAATTAGATATATAGTGTCTTCTACAGGGTCCAGAATGTATTCGAATTAATACAAGTACTAATGTGAATTTAAACACAATATACGCTGATGAATAATGTATTATTACTACGTCTCTTAGAAACAGAACTATATTTGCAACATTTACGATTAATATTATGTGAACAACGACAACAATTAATTAAAACCGCATTTGGTAAAGCAAAAGAGACCACACTGTAATTTATATATGATATATGATTTAACAGTGCAATTAATTAACCAAAATTATAAGTTGGTGTAAACTCTAAAGTTCTATGTACCTTTAGGAAAAAAAGAATATTTTTCCGACACTTATATGCAGTTAGCTAGTTCTAATTTAATATGGGTTGAAACCTTTTTTAATTCTTGGTATAGAGTCTTTATCTAAGTCATGCTTAGGGAAAAAAAGCTTGTTAAAAGATATTAACTGTTAGACGTTCAGAAATAGAAATATTTAGACTGAAATCATTTAAGGAGAATATATTTCTAATGTAAACGTAAAATGTAAAGCCACTTTTGACTGCAGAACAGAGAGTAAATAAGTTGTTGGAATGACAGAAATAATATGACTGATATTTTGAATAAGTTTCTTGTCTTACCTTGGAATATGAAAGACCCGCCGAAGACAATAAGGACGGATAAGTAAGTCTTTACCACAGGTTTACGTGTCATGTTTCTCATTAAGATTTACAAAATGTGATGAAATGACACAATTTATGTGAAGTGTCGTTTCCACTGCCTTCCTGATGTCATCCTAGACCAAGCAGTGTCGCTGAAATCCTAGTGTAAGTGCACGATACCCAGAAACCGTCACCTAAACTCAAGTCGCACAACACACAGCCGCGCACGGGAACGTTGTAGAATGTCTTATTGGACCTTAAAAGATATGGATAACTACCGCTAGGGGATATAACATAAATGACGTGCCTGATGACGCTTATTGAGAAAGGCATGCTGGTAACATGACTTTTAGTCTGAAGTTGAAAGATTAACTATTAATTGCTTTTTATCTATTCATTTATTGATGATCATTCTTAAAATAAAAGACAAAATATCTGAGATTAAGCTAACAAATCAAGGTGTTAGCTAGAACAAAAAGCAAATATTTTTTTTCTTCAAGACCCACCGGTCGATTCTGCTAAATAATAACATTTTGAATGAAGAGGAAATTGGAACAAATATATCCTCCTGTCTTTAATTTATAAATTTCAGTTTCCTAATAAAAAAAAAATATATCATTGCGTGTAAAAACGCACTTGATTTCAGCTTATTACCGTTATTCAGTAAATTATGCAAAATAAAAAAAGGTGAAATAATCACGCACGTATTTGCTGTTGCAGTACCTAATTCCTCATTTATATTTCGGTGTTATATGAATGCCATCTGGTGTTTAAATGTTTAAGTTGATTTAAAGGTTCGAAATGAAAATTGCTGTACAGTTTTAATTAATTTGTGTGAATGTTTCAGAATAGTCTATAATATGAGAAAAACTTCTTAAAAGTTTTGCACAAAAATCTTCACGAGCATGTGACAGTTTCTTAAGATAATTTCAAGACATATGTTCAACGATAGTTAATGATACATATTTGTACATTTCAATTCAATTAATATTACTTTATCAGAATTGTGTAATTATTATTACATCAACACATTTAAGTTTTGGCAAAAGTTATTTCAATTTTGTGAACGTTTTCCCATTTTTATTCTATGCTAAATTATAGGTTACCGGCGTAAAAATCTAATAGGGATTCTGTTTCACGTACCATATAGCAAAAAGCTTTAAATATTCTGGTGAAAGGTAATAATGTCCTACACATTAATAAGTCAAATTAACCAAATATTCTTTCTTTGTTGGTCACTTTCGAGAAAATAGATAATTTTGTAGTAGTTTCATTGTGTATTTCTTTTACAATAAACAAAGTATATGTGTCATTATCAAAGTTCTATTATGGCACGCGAACTCTCGTCTTATACAACTATTATATATTTTGAGACTTGTTTAATGGCTATGATACTAGTTTATCCCTGATTTGATGTTGTTTTTTATACTTATATCCACAAATAGTTTGTATCAATGGCACGTACACTGTAAAGGTATACGTAGATTCAGTTTCATACATTGTAAGTACCTTCATACTACAAAGTAGAATCCAAAACGCAGCAGAATATATTTAGGACCTTGAGTTGCTTTTTAAAGTTCAAGACCAAATATCATAAAACTGTCTTAGCCGATATATCTTGAGAGCTGACAGAGCTGCCAGCAAATATAAGCTAACCGAAAGAATAGACATTTTTTGCTGAGGATTTTGAAAAATTAATTAATTTCTACATGGAGAGGCTTTGAAGATGATATCTCTACTGACCTTATATAAAAACTTACTTTGCTGATTGTGGATACCAGGATCCTGAAACATATCGTGTAGAAAGACTTAAACATAGACTTGAAAATCATTTTGAAAGAAAAATAGTTTTTCACAGAAAAACCAACTAGATATTGAATACAGTAGCTATGTCGACGTAAATACACCAATCAGCAAGGTGTCAGGTACAAAACGAAAGTTCAAAGAATATTAAAGCATCGAATAAACTTCTATAATTCAAAGAGAATATAAAGCTTAAGTTTGATTTATTGTGAATTTCACGCAAAACTACTCTAACTTAACAGAGAGAATGTAGCTAACCCACAGTCAACTGGTGGACTACTTTTTACTAATAACTAGTGAGACTGACCGTCACATTACAATACTCCCACGGATATAAGGAGCGAGCATGTTCGATGAAAGGAATTCGAACCTGCGACCCTCAGATTAAGAGTCAAGCACCCTAACTACTAGGAGATGTTAGGGAAATACAACAAGCCCACGCATTGATTGTAAACAAGCAGAATAATTAATTCCTGAATATTTATATATGTTTTTGTACCATTTAATAACAGGAAAGCTGGACGAACATGGATGATGAGAACCAGATACTCACAGAAGAGTGTTGTAAGTCACACAGGATACTGTGTATTCTGTTTTACATTTAGGATGTAAAACACCCAAACATATTGGACTGGCTATTTTTGTTAAGCAGTTGATTGAACTAAAAAAGATTCTGGACACAATTCACAGTAAAGGTCACTCCTTAAGTTACGACTGTGTGTGTTGAATAGAATTTACAATTGCTACAAAGTTGATAAACACAGCAGAGAGAAAGGGGGGGCACTTTATACCACCAAATGTTCTTCTTGTTATTCCTCCAGTTTCAATGGATGATATATATATATATATATATAAATGAGGAAACCAGGGTAAAATGGGAAAGACTCATGTTTTAGGTTGTCTCATATAACAGGAAGAGAACAGAAATAAAAATATCATAAGATGTCAACCAATAAATGATGATGTAAGAGGGAAATCAAAGATATTTCAAGCAGGAAATTTCTGAGCAATCTTGTGATAAAGATGTTTTCATTTTAGGAACAGACCTTAGTGAGAAATTGAAATGTGGTCAAGACAGGCTAAAAAAAATACATGATTTATTCCCGTACATAGTATCACGGCGAAACTATCTACAGACACGTGGACCTACATGTATTTTTCCATTCTTTAACTGGATGTGACAACTCAAGTTTTTAAGAGAGGTAAGAAGAAGGCGTCACATATTATAAGAAACAACACAAAAAATGCTTACTTTAATCAAAGCAGGGCGAATCCCTGAAGTTGACTGGTGAAGCAATAAATGCCTGTGAAAAATCTGTTTTTATATTATACCATATCAAACGTTTTGTAAGAAGTTTTGTTTGTTTGTTTTTCAATTTCGCTCAAAACTACACGAGGGCTATTTGCGCTAGCCGTCCCTAATTTGACAGAGTAAGACCAGAGAGAAAGCAGCTAGCAATCCCCACCCACCGCAATATCTTGGGGTACACTCTTACCAATGTTATAACGACCCCACGGCTGAAAGGGCGAGCATGTTTGCTGTGACGGGGATTTGAACTCGCGACCCTCAGATTACGAGTTGAATGCTTTAACCACCTGAGTGAGAAGTTAGTACAAAATAAAAGTTTGCCACCTTGCAAAGGCAGCCTTTCTGCAGATTATTAAGAGAGGAAACTACCAAATTGTTGAATAGGAAATATCTCTAATGGATAATGTATAGTCAATTAGAGAAAATCAGAAAATGGTCTGAAATCAGAATACGACTCAAGTCGATATTTTAAGTTCCTGATGCAATATTTTTTTGTTATTTTTCCGCCAATTTTCTAACTGTGTCAATTAAATGAACCAGGATCTTAAATCAGTCATTAACATGAATCTCTTAGTAAGTACAGCTTTCTATCTGATAATTACACAACTTACGAATGTTATTAGATATGAAGTATTGGTGATATATTTGTTTTAATACATAACATTTAATATATGAAGCTCTTAATTAGAGTAATTCAAGAATTGAAGTCTTGTTAACAAAGAAGTTGTTATTTCAAATTTCAGCACTAAGTCAACAATATAACAACCATTTCGTCTTAAGATATAATAAGATTTCTCTACACGAAACGACGAACGCTGTCGTTAAAAGATGTTTATCTTTCAAAAGTTCTAGCAGTAATCTATCTATATATATATAATATGATATGCTATTTTGAGCATATAATTACATTTAAGGGTGCGTCGTTAAAAATTGTAATATGCACTAAAATCAAATGGGGTACATGCGCACAGTACGCTTGATATTGCTGGAGCACAAAAATTATAAAAAATTGCTGAAATACCTCATTACGTCTGCGTGGTTGCCAAGGAGACATACTGATGTATCATCATCAAATTTTGTCCAGTTGGAAACTTTGGCTACAAATGCATAATAATCGACATGTTTTTCCCGCAGCACATTTCAATTTTGAAAATGCCCAAATTAAAATTAGCTTTTCCAGCTTAGAAGGCTAACAAAGCCAAAACCAGGAAGGAGTCTAAAGAGAAAACATCGACATTCACAATAAAATCCACTGCCTTTACCATTACATCTAATAATTTGCAAGGCCATACAGTTAACCAAGTAGGAGTGTGTCTTTGAGAATTATTTTTCGAATGTAAGGACTGTCAAGAAGAACATTCGGACATGACTTAAAAGTATACAGCTTTTGTTTGTTTTTTGAATTTCGCGTAAAGCTACACGAGGGCTGTCCGCGCTAGTCGTCCCTAATTCAGCTGTGGAAGACTAGAGGAAGGGCAACTAGTCGTCATCACCCACCGCCAACTCTTCGGCTACTTTTTTACCTAAGAATAGTGGAATTGACCGTTACTTATAATGACCCCACTGCTGGAAGAGCAAGCATGTTTGGTGCGACGGGGATTCGAAACATGCGACCCTCAGATAAAATTATACAGACGTCAAAAACTAAATTAAGCAATACGTAAGGAAGATGACTTTTTGAAATATCAGAAATACGATAGTCATTTTTCATACATATATTGTTATAAGATTATAAATAACTTTTATAAAACATGTTTGTAAAACATTTGTTTAGATATAATTTTAGAAAAAATGTTATTCATTATTTTCCGTCATGTGACCGGCATTCGGCTTGTAACAGATAAAATCTTGAAAAAAACTTTATAATTTTTTTTCTTTTCTCCGGTGCATCACTAGAAATCTCAAGTGACGAACAGTTATTAAATTTATACCGTTGTGGTAGTGGATGAATTATTTGTTTAGTTACTACCCTTTGTCTTCTAAATCGATGTCGAATAGTAAGCCTTTTCCTGGTATGCATTATCAGAACATTCTATTTAGCACAGAAAAGCTCGCTTTAATTCGACACTTAATTTCAGCTATAAGAGCTCTTTCAATCAGAACGAAAAAGCTGGAATTTCGTATTTTCTTTTTCAGCTAGAATTAGGTTAACAGCAGCAAATGATATAACCAAATTAAATGTAGCAACACGTTTGTTCTGATCCTTCCCGAATTTTATATGCACTTTCAGACTATGTCATATCTTTATTTCTAATCAAGCACAATTCCTTAGTTCAGTTCGTTTAAAACACTGTAGTTTGCATAACTGTAAAGGTGGAACAAAAAAGAATGTTGACTATTAGTTTGGCATTTTGTATGCACAACAGAATTAACGTTATCAAAGAATAACTAATGTTGTTCATTACCTTATTAATTATGAATAACAAAAAGGCAACAAATGTAGCTTGCAATTGTGTGCGTTTGTATATATAATATTTATTGTCGTGGAAGAATCTTAAAATATAATTTTTTTTTTTTACATTTCAGTGTATTATAAAATTTACTTTTACTTTTTCATATAGTTTTAACTAAATACTGTTCAAATTAAAATTTATAAGTTTTAAACAACTAAAATGCCTTAAACTTATATCAGTATTTGGTGTATTACAAAAAGTACCATTTATAGTTTCCTAATTAAATCTTGTTAACTTATAGATGCTGGTAGCTTTTACAGTCTAAACTCTAAATAATGAAGAATATTTTTATTAATATACAATTATTTATTGCCACAAAATGACTTCATTAAGTTTAAAATACAGGGTGGTCGCTAGAAAAGCGGAAAATTTGTCAAACATCTATTTATTTTTAAAAAGAATAACTTTTACAAAGTTTTTTAAAGACATATGTTATATTACAGTCATAAATGCTCAAAATTTCGTCCGTGCACTTCAGAGCAGCGTCTTAACCTTGAAATCCAAGCTCGTGTAGCGTTTGAAGGGTAACTTGTGAGATATCTGACCCTCAAATTTTCCGCTTTTCTAGCGACCACCCTGTATAAATAAGTGTTAGACTGTAAGAACATGGGAAAAAATGTTCTAATAATAAGTGTTAGACTGTAAGGACATGGGAAAAATGATCTAATAATAAGTGTTAGACTGTGAAGACATGAGGATAAGATGTTTTAATAATAAGTGTTAGTGTAAGCACATGGGAATAAGATGCTATAATAACGATTGTTAAACTGTAAATACAAGGGGATAAGATGTTATAATAATAAGTGTTAGATTGTAAGGACATGAAAACATAATTTTGTTATAATAAGTGTTTGACTGAAAGCATATAGGATAAGGTGTTCTAATAACTCCCTTACCCTTCACTGACTTTTGATTTTTGGACATTATTTACTAGAATATTCACAGTTTGAAAAGTAATTTTCTAATGACTTGCGTACATTTTATTAGATATAAATGTTAAGAGGAAAAGAAAGAACATTTCTTGCAAGTTACACTACATTTCTTATTGATCAAACAATAGCCCATTCCAAAATGAAGATTTATTGTTTTGTTTGTTTCTTTGGAATTTCGCACAAAGCTACTCGAGGGCTATGTGTGATAGCCGTCCCTAATTTAGCAGTGTAAGACTAGAGGGAAGGCAGCTAGTCATCATCACCCACCAACGAATAGTGGGATTTACCGTCACGTTATTACGCCCCTACGGCTGAAAGGGTGAGCATGTTTGGCGCGACTCGGGCACGAATCCGCGACCCTCAGGTTACGAGTCGCTCTTAACACGCTTGGCTATGCCGGGCGATGAAGATTTATTCCAGCCTATTTATGGTTTACGTTTCATTGACACACTCCATCAAATAAAACACTTTTTTAAACCTTTTTTCATCCTATACACCTACCAATTTTAAATAGATTAATTTAACGTTAGCACTGTATTCTTTAATAGCAACAAGGACTATTTCGCAAAACATTCGAACTATTACACTTATTTTGGACAATAATATAATTTCTTTTGTAATAAACGACTTTCTTAAATGTATTGGGTTTCTTAGCCCCCTCCTACTACCTCTCATATGAAGGTAGTTTCTTTTAACTTTTATTGGACAATTTAAACCTTTCTTTCCTATAAAGACAACTTCTTTTTACCAGAATTACATTTAAACTATTTTCCTTTGTTATAATGTTATCCCCTTTTATTGTCCCAACATTATTGTTACAATGTTATCCTCTCCTATTGTTTCAATTATTATTGAGAGTCAACACTTAAGATTTTGTTATGTTACAACTATTCTTTAGGTACCTGCACAGAAAAGCTGTCAGTTGCAAACTTTAGGTCACGTCCACATGAATTTACAAAGACGAGAACGACTGAATACGTTTCACCAGGTAATTAATCCCGACGTTTTAGAGAGCTGATTCACGAGTTACTTTATTCAGGGATTAAGAGCACATTACAATTCAAAATAAGAGTCGTCGTTACTAATTTGGAATACAACAAAGTCGGGGAAGCTGTGCACAAGGGGCGTCGTGAGAAAGTGTGCGTGTAAAGAGCTTTATTTTTCAACCCTAAATAAATAAGTCGCGTACTGGTAGAAAAGGTTAAGACATTATTCTTGTGTTATTGAAGTCCTTTTCATGTAATGTTGTTTTGATCAATTTGTTGAAGAAGTGAACGTAGAAAGCGGTGTCGCTTTTGTCAAAATCGCTTCTGGTACTGGAAATTATATTTAAGGTAATTTGAAAGAAAATAATATTAAATGAGTTCGTCTAATTTTGTTTGTACGTAAGAAATTGAATTGTTGTAAAGAGTAGGTCTCATATTGCTTTGTAAATAAATGGAGTTGGTTATTGTAGCCTTTTATCTAAATAAATGGTGGAGTTGTGAAACAGAAACCCCATAACCCCTTTAGAAAGCACTCAGGTTATAAATTTTCTATTTCATTTCTATCAAGACTTTTTGAACGTACGTGTTTTATACCATTACGATTGGTGGAATTATGGGAGCCTTTTATAGTTGTTAGAACAAAATGAAAACTGATAGATTTGTTGTTTTTATTAAACTGACTTGAATAAGTTGCTCATGGCCACAGATTGGATTTCTTAAAATATATTTCATCATTTTAATTTGTTTCTTCTGAGGGTTTTACCACTTGAAAAATTATCAATTTATAATATGACTAATGTTTCTTAAAGTTGGAATCACTTTATTTCACTTGACCTTCAGCCATTGTGCATTTTACCAGGAGTATACACAGCTCAAAGAGTCTAAAACATAATATTATCATCCATGGTTCATATTTTGAAGCTACCCGGATATAACCTCTACATTCTCCAAGTTTTCATGAAAATCTTCCTTAAAAAGGTTGACGTCTTTAAAGGTGGGCTTCTGTTGTTCATTACCATAGTTTCCAACGTTCGAGACTATATCTTTTGTTAACTATTATTACAAGCTGTTTAAGTCTTTTGCATATTCATGTAGTATAGCATTAAGGAAATCATCAGACATTGAGGGCTGAAGGTCTGTAGTTCTGAAACTTCTATAACATTATGGGTGATATATCTAATGTGAGATACGTAATTTCATTTTGTAAAAGCTTTTAATACCTTTTAAAGTTCGTAAAAAATCGAAAAGAGTTTAATTTTTGGCGATCTGGACCAATTAGCACGCACAGTAGTCTTCCATTTCGTGTTAATGTTTCCCTTAGTGCATATGGACTTGACTACGCAGGCTGAAATGTCTGATACCACAGATGTTGCATCCAGCACTCATTCTTCTTTTCCTATTCATGAAGTGTGAGGACATATAGTGCTAAAATTTAAGTTTCGATATTTGTAGAGAATAGAGAAGAGATAGTTTATTGTATAGTTTCGTGTTTAACAACACTTTCTCTAAAAAGTACAAGTGCCTAATGTGTTAAGAAGAACTGAACAATTACGAGTGAAGTGAAGCATTATGGGACGTTATTTCATCATTATCCCCTAACTTTATAGTGCACTTTTTTAATAATACAGTGGAATTGACTGAGTCCATGCACTAAGTAGTATCCGTTGGCTATAAGTGTTCCTGAAATTAGTAACTCAGCACAATGACTTAAACTCTAAAGGGGTTAAATGAAAACTTCAGTTGTATGAAAATCAGTTTTGGTTTCTTGAAACAAAGGAATGTCTCACAGTGGCACAGCGGGATGTATGCAGACTCATACCGCTAGAAACCGGGTTTTGATACCTGTGATGGACAGAGCCAGGTAGTTTATTTTGTAGCATTTTGCTTAATTCTAAGCAAACAAACAAAAGAATAAGCTAATAAAAATATCGACTTCTTTTTAATTAACTCCGCTGGTTACAAACTAAAAATTGGGTTTGATGTATAACATCTGTAACAAAAACAAAAACTCATTAATAAGCAGCGAAACTTCCAGTTGTTCTAGGAAAAAAAATACTTTCTTAGCAACGTCTATCAAATGAGGTTAACGTAATAAAGAGCACATCCTAGCAAAGATTTACCATTCAGCTGGCTTTAAGCAAAGAAATGAAATCAAGAAATAAAAACCGTAGGAACTTCTTCTAAGATATAAGATCTTCGTTTCTTGACAGTCTAGAGTCACCACTTCAAAATCTTAACATAAAAATAATTGAAAGCTTTGGCAGAGTTAAAAGGTTCTAAGTGAAACTGTACTTGAGAGAACTCTAAAGGGTGAAGATAAATAAATGTGTGGAAGGATACTTTTAAAAATTAAAGGTTATAGTAGACTGATAACCAGAAAATCTCACGTAGTTGGGATAACCGGGTTCTTTCCTATACGTGCCAGAGTTAACAACAGTAAACATGGCTCCAGGTTTTACTGCCATTCAACTCATCTAAAATAATGGGAAAAGATAGAGTTGAGTATTGTAAGCTTTAGTTTTACTCAACAGCTAAAAATTTAGGGTTTTTTTAGCATTATTTCCAGTATAACACCTTTATCTCTACTGGGACATCAAGCTAATATAGAAAATAAACTGTTTCTCTAATGACAAATAGATGTATGTTTGGAAGATTAATGGCTGAAATGGTTTTTGAAATAGTGTAAAAGTAAAGTAAAAATTGTTATGTAGTTTAAAAAAAAGAGTTTTAAGTATAAAGAGTCATGTAGTTAATACAGTTCCACAATCCCAAAAACATTATGTGTTAATACAGTTCCACAAACCAAAAAAAAATTATGTAGTCAGTACAATTCCACAAACCAAAAACAATATTTAGTTAATACAGTTCCATAAACTAAAAAAAATTATGCAGTCAATACAGTTCCACAAACTAAAAAAACATTATGTAGTTAATACAGTTCCACAAATGAAAAAAAAACATTACGTACTCAATACGATTCCGATTAAATATTTTATTCGACTAATCATTATGGAAATAAGAACTGGTATAAAAGTTTTGTAATGAAAATGCTAATTTTAATAACTAAAGTAAATGCATGAAAATATCATGAGGGTGAAATAAAACTGTATTTGTTTATATGAATTTTGTGTTAAAAAGTAAACCTATCATTTGATACACTTTAGATTGTTAAAGTATTGCATTGATTTGATTGTTAAAGCTACCAAAATGTTCAGGAATGCAAACCATTCCATTGGTCAGCCTTTGTTAAACAGTTTTTAATCAGAACAGAAAAGCGGTCTGAACAGCAAATCTGAAAATAGGTTTGTTGAGAAAATATAGAACAGAAATGAACACAAGTACTGAATTTAAGAAAACAATTCACCTCGTTTACTTGAAAAAAATCAGCTTAATATTAGAAGCTGAATCCCTTTTAAAAGCGGCCTGGTACGGCTAGGTGTAAAGGGTGCTTAACTCGCAATTTAAAGGTCTCACGTTCAAATCTCCCGTTCCATCAAACATACTCCCCTCTTTCAGCCGTGGGGAGTTATAATGTTTCGCTCAGTTTCACTATTCATTAATAAAGGAATAGACCAGTAGTTGGTAGTGGATTTCGATAACTAGCTGTCTTTTCCTGTTAAATTAGGAACAGCTAACGCAAACAGTCCTAGTGTATCATTGCACGAAAATGAGACCACTTTTAAATGTACTTGTTGATTTGTTGTTGCTTTTCGTAATTTCACCTGTAGTTACTCGGGGTCTATCTTCACTAGCTGTCTATAATTATGTAGTGACAGACTAGAAGAAAGGCAGATAGACAACACTACTTATCAATAACTCTTGGGTTACCCTTTTACTAATGGATAGTGATTTATCTTCGCTATATAACGACCCTTTGGCAGAAAGGGCGAGCAAGTTTGTGATGGGGATTCGAACCTACAACTCGCAAATTACGTTGGTTTGAAGTTAAGGATAAAACTGCACAATGGGTTATGTGTGTTCTGCCCACCACGAGTATCGAAACCTAGTTTCTAGCGTTGTAAGACCGCAGACGTACCCCTGAGTCATCAAGGAGTCGCAGATTACGATTGAACACCCTAACAAATACGCCATGTCAAGCCACTATTTAAAATATTCAAATTAGAAATCTTAGACTGATGTTGTCCTTTGGTTGATAAATAGGATGTTTTGGAAATGGAAAGCTTTTCAAGAAAAATTAATACCAGCTAATAACTTTTTTTAAATTTAAAAACCAAATATATATGTTGCAACTCTTAAAATAAATCGTCTCTTATAATGTAAAGAAAATTGATTTGATGTTATTTTTATAGCCGAAAATGCGCACATGTTGCTTGTTATACTAATGGGAATAAAACTAAACATTTGAATGTATTATTTCCCTCGAGATTCACTAACTGCACACTTTAAAAGCATTATTATACTGATATGACAAGAGCCATTCCAAGATTGTTTTTTATTAACTGACATAAAAATCTGATGCTTCTTAGAATTGAATAGTACTTGTTTAAAATAAATCGATAAATTAAATTAACGAACGTGAAATAGGGGAACAGGATAATTATGAAAAAATCAAGGACCGAAAAATGAAACAGAAAATGTTGTTAGCTGTAATTAAGCGAACCAATAGTGGGTTAAAAAGTATTGTCAAAATAAAACATATTTAATTAGAAACATTTGTATAATGCTAAGACAAAAACATTCAAATGGCACTGTACAACTGTATGACATACTCTGAATTTAATGTTGCTTTGTTTCGGAATGTTTTGTAACTCAAATAAAAACTTATGAATGTTAGTCGTTAATGAAAACTTATATGAAAAAACAATCTGTGAATTTAATTTAAAATATTTAATATTATCATTATAAATTGTTTAAAAAATGTCGTGAAACTAAGTTTAATGGAAAGGTTTGTAAAACGACCAGGTTTTTATTCATGAAACGAGGCCGTACCTTAAAACAAAAAACGTAAAAAAAAATCATACGTGTGAGTTCATTCGTGATTAGTACAGATGGATGGATTTAAAAAATTCAAACATTCTGGGAAGATTCACGTCAATTATTGTTTCTTTTCTGATTGAAAAGAGGAATATCCCCAGACATAAAAAAATGGGTTTTACACCATTATTGTGAAGAAATCAGTGTTCTTGAAAGTTTATAAATACTTTTAAATATTAACCACTAACCCCAATTTACTGATATAAGCAAGTACTGCCTGTTTTACTTTCTGCTTACAGTGAGATTAATAACGTATTCATAAATAAGATTGTTTGTTTGTTTTGAATTTCGCGAAAAGTTACATGAGGGCTATCTGCGATAGCTATCTCTAATTTAGCAGTGTAAAACTAGAGGGAATGCAGCTAGTCATCACTACTCATTGCTAACTGTTGAGCTACTCTTTTACCAACAAGTAGTGGAATTAACCGTCACATTATAATGCCCCACGACTGACAGGGCGAGCATGTTTGATGTGACAAGGATTCGAACCCTCACCCATCAGATGATGAGTCGAGCGCCCTAGCCACCTGTCCATGCCGGGCCTCATGACACAACAATAGTACTCAAAGCCCCATTATGGTGTACACGGTATATTTGTTTAGTTCAATTAGAACAAATATTCATTCGTTACATGTAATCCACAATAGTGAGATCAGTAAGTGTTTTTCTTTATTTATCGGATAAACTGAAGATAAACAAACAAAAATGACACTTAATTGTAGTTTAGTGTAAATTATACGTTTCTTTTTAAATGTCATTTGAGTCTTTTCCGGAATGTTTTTCCATTCTACTTGGAAGTTATTCTGCCGAACAACAAATAGTTTAATATCCCTACGACTTATTTCAAGTTTGCAAGTTAAGGATATAAGTTAGAACAAAAACTTCCACTCTAATAAAATAATTTCGTAAAATATTATAAGGGATTGTTTGATAAATTTTTTGTTAATATTCACTTTCAACAAAAGTTGTAATTTTTACAATGATCCTACACTTTCCCTTTTCTTTCTTAAAATTGTGTAAGACGTTTTGATTTTTTTTCTTAGGAATGTTACAGTTAGCCTCACCTTCGCCAACCTAAGCAGATAGAAAACATTGATCATAATAACTTAAAGGTTCAGACATGCTGAAAGGTTTATTTTTTAAGTTCTATATCTTCAGAGTACCTTTGCTAAGAGGCTTTAGGATCTAGTTAAATTCTGTTGAAGACAGGCCTTAACTTTGAAATGTGCTATAGAGAAAAGACAGATATTTAGTTCAATACATATTGTGTGTGTATATCGTATATACACTGCGTTGCTTATGGATTGCCAAGGTGTTGGGGTCAAGTATAACTACTATTATTTATTTGTTTTAACGTAAAGCTACACGACTGGCTATCTTTACTGTACCAACTGCGAAGATAGAGACTTAAATTATAGCTTTAGAAACCCTAAAGTTTATTGCTGAGACATAGTTGTAAGACCAATAATGTCATATGAGAACGAATTTCACATCACGTTTCCTTATCCATAAATTTCTATTAAAAAAAACCGAAACTAATCTTTGAGTTTAAAAATGAAAATTCCCCTTATATGTTTGTTCATTGATTTGTAAGATAGCTGAGTGAAACAATATGAACATAATGAAAGATTGAGTTAATTGCCCATATTATAACAAAAATGCAAACTAAAATCTTAAAGTTTGATGCTTTTACCTGGTAACAAATATATTGAGTGTAAAAAACATAAATTATACAATTTAATTAATCCAATAAGAACGGTTCTCACCCCGGTACAGCGGTATGTGGATTTCGAACGCTAAAATCGTGAGTTGGAATCCCCTCGGTAGACTTAGCAGTTAGAAATGTGTGGCTTTGCTGTCGGTAAACAAAACAAACCAATAAGGAAAATTTCCTTCTTGTTGGTAGTAAAAGTAGTAGATGAAAATTGAGAAGTGCAATTGTTGAAACTTCACCATTGAGAGTAGAGGTGAGTACGACGTTGAAACTTTACAATAATGAGAATGAAGTGCAATTGTTGAAACTTTAACATTGTGAGCAAAGTTGAAAATGAAATGTACTCGCTGTTATTTTACCATGATAAATAGACTTCGGAATGACGTGTAGTTGTTGAAACATTACTACAGTGAGTACAGTGAAAGATTGAACAGAGCAGAATGTAAGGTACAATCGCTGCTGACCCTTTACCACAGTAGGTAGAACAGAAAATACGGTGAATCTCTGTTATTTTACTATGATAAACAGAGTTGAAGGTGAAGTGCAGTCACTGATTCATGAGATTCTAGTTATTGAAATTCTGATCCCAACGCCTTAAATCGAGAGTTTTCTGTCGTGACTGATGAACATTACCGGGTTTTACTTTTTAATTCGACCCACATGTTTATTTTAATGTTAAAAAGTAAAAGGTTATTAAGTGTGAAGTATCTTAAGTTTCACATTAAATATATAAAACCTTTTACTGCAAATGTAACAAAGAAAGTTTGTTTGTGTAGCTGAGAGCAAGTTCACTTTATATCAAATAAAATATTTTGTGCAAACTTCTGGTAATGATCCTATATATGAAGCAAAGTGTGCATTAGCCTTACGTGCTTAGAGGCTTTATGTTTCCATCAGTACTTTGTTTTATTTATTCTCATGACAGTACAGTCATACTATATAAAAATAATATAAATGAAACATCTAGTTTATCAAATTTCCTTTTGATGCTTTAATTAATTTACAAATGGCTTCCAGTTAGTATGTTAAGGCATTGTTAGAATTGTTATGTTTTAATTGCTTTATCAAGTAAAGTGATATAGATTTTTCGTGCCACGTGTATTAAGTTACATTTTTCCTTTTGCAGAAATATTTAAGCCAAATCAGATGACGCCGTCAGTTTGGCTTTCGATGAATTGCTGTTTTAAGCTAAAGAAGTTAATTATTAAGTGAAGTGAGAATAGGGAGATTTCAGAAATTCAATGATATGGTATCGTTCTTCGATAACAAAATTAATTGAATCAGATAATAAAATATTACATGTTTATGGAAAAAACCTCACTTCAAAAATTATCGAACATTAGTTATACACATGACTTTTAAAGTTTAGGTGTATTAAGGTGTATGAAACAGAAGGACTTATCGTGAACTCTTTGGTAAAATACAAATAAGAATATTTCAAAGCATATTTAAGGCCAAAAAAAGGTTTTATTTCAGTTAATAGTAGTTACTGGATTTTATTTGTTTGAAATTAAGCACAAAAATACAAAATGGGCTCTCTGTGCTCTTTCTCCCAACAGTATCGAAACCTGGTCGTTAGTTGGGCTGAGTCCACAAACATACCGCTGTGTTACAAATATGTCTTAAATAAATTTTTGGGCTTGGCACGGGTTGAAGGTTGAGGTGCATGATTTGAGTCGCAGGTTCAAATCCTCATTACCGAGCATACTCTCTATTTTAAACGTGATGGCGTTATAATATTAAAATCAATTCCACTATTGGTAAAAGAGTAGTCCAAGAGTTGATGATGGGTGGTGTTGATTAACTACCTTCTCTCTAGTCTATCACTGCTAAAGTAGAAACAGTTAGCGCAGATAGCCCTGGAGTTACTTAGCGCAAAATTCAAAATAAACAAGTTTTTCGTATAAACCTGAGAATGTCTTTATTTAGGAAAAAAAATGATGAATGAATATGAAACTTCTGAAATGTCTATACATCAATAACGACAGGATCAATTGATTTTCTTTTCTTTAAAGAAATGTTCCTATTTTAAGTATTCATATCCATAACATGCAATTGTTTCCCATTCTACAAAGTTCCATCTGCTTAAACAATGTATCAAACAGTCATGTTATGGGCACTAGGTCTGAAGACGAAATGCAGAAGACTTTCAAAACGTCGTCCTTTACACTTGTATCTCCACAACGGGCAATTGGCGTCCATTCTTCAAAGTTTCAACATAGTTGCTTTCATTACTTTCAGCTTGAATGTAAGTAAGTGTGTTTGTTTGTCTTGAACTAGACTAGAATAGAGGGAAGGCAGCTATCACCAACTTCTGGGCAACTCTTTTATCAACGAAGAGTGGGAATGCCCGTCATATTATTGATTTTCACGACTTAAAGGGCGATCTCAGATTGCGAGTCGAGTGTCCTAACTGCTTGACCATGCGGGGCCCAGTAAATGAAATGAAATATTAATATATGTGTTTAAATTACTTGAACAAGAAAAGAAATATCGATGTTTAAGTGAAACTTATATTTAGAAATCTACATTACTTGTACTGTTAATTCTTAATGGAAGTTAGCAAATGTTTTACTGAGAAAAATAAAAAAGATATCACAAATTGAAACCGAAGCGCTCTTTACCAAGTTACCCTGAGAGAACTATAGGTGAAAAATGACTGTACTGAAACAGTTGAACTGCCTAATTTAAGTGAAAGTAAGGCAATGACTAACTGTATCTTTTTACAAAATATTTTTTTAAACTGTCGATACTTCACCATTTGGTAGCGTTTACGATACAGTTTGTGTAATGAGTAGATTCATGGGAGGGAATCATTATTGGTTGACTTGCATACTTCCTCTCTGACCAGGAAATCATTACTAGTTGCCTTCCAGTGGCTCAGCGGTATGTCTGCGGACTTATACGCTAAAATCCGGTTTTCGATACCCGTGGTGAGCAGAGCACAGATTAGCCCATTGTGTAGCTTTGTGCTTAATTCAAAAACAACAACAACATTACTAGTTGACTTGCATACTCCCTCTCTGACCATATCACTTACTACACGTTGTATATATTTACAGTTTCTTTAAAATGAAACTTATCGTCATCTATATGTTATGTTTTCATAATTTTCTAATTATTTTCAGGATATATATACATAAATTCCTGGAGTGAACAACCAACGTTTCGTGAGCCAGACGAGGTTTTTTGATGGTTGTAAAATGACCTTTCATATTTTCTACGTGTACAATACATATTTTTATTTATGTTTGTTTATATAAAACTACATAAAGAAAGATACCCTTCATTATGAATAGTATTCGTTAAACAGAATATAACTGTTTACCACTATTTCTGATAAATGTGTCTTCTTGTTAGCTCCAATTAATTTTTATGACTCTTCAGCTTTAAAAGGTTGACCACACGTGCAGCATACCATATTTAGCTATGCTACAGAAAATCTAAATAGCCGAATGGCCCTTGTAAAGTTTTAATAGTTTCTTTTTTGATGAGAAATACGGTTAAACTAAGTACCTGACTATTTTTAAGTTATGCATTATATTTATGACTTCTATTTAACACAAATAATTATTACATATTTAAAACTTAGTCTAAGTATTGTACGTAAAACTTTCATAACTATACTTCAGGTATTAAACAACATTAAGTATTATATATTATATTTTTATTTATTCCCACATTACTTTCCAAAAAAAATATACTTTAAAATCAAGCGTGCATAATTCCTACGTACGTATATGTATAATTCAGTTTTAGTACAAAATTGGTTAATGGGATACTGACTTATAAAAATCAACTACAATCCTGGGTTTTATTCAAATAATTTAAAACCTGTGTCAGTAAATGTTGTTGTTTTTATTGCATGCACTTAAAACAATATGCGAATTTCAATTATTATAGTTGTAGTTTTTAAGCATTCTCGTTGATGAACATTAAGAATTTCTAGCTAGTTTGTCGATATCGAAGTATTTTAAATAATAGTTTCCTCATAAAGGTAATATCTGTTTTTTATTTCTTATATAGAGATATTAAGAATAGTTGTTTTATAATGTTTGTTTGTTTTGAATTAAGCACAAAGCTACACAACGGGCTATCTGTACTCTGCCAACCACGGGTATCGAAACCCGGATTTTAGCGTGTAAGTCCGCAGACATACCGCTGAGCCACTGAGGGGCTGTTTTATAATGACGGAAATAGATTAAAATAAAACACATAAAGCAAACAGAATATATAAAGATCTTCAAAAAAATGTTTAAAACTTTTTGTAATCTGTGAATTTTTGAACTTTAACATTATGAAAACCTCTGAATAGCAGATATCTTATTCTGCACCATGCAACAAGAACCAGCGATCTTTTACGTGTAATAATTTGCTATGGGATTGGATCTCTTGCTTGTTTCTGGAAGACGTATTGTTAGCAAGATTACAATCAATCTGTTTTAGAAGTATTTTGTTAATTTTGGTTTTGTTTGATTTCAGTTCGTAATATTTTTTAGACATTACACACTGCTATTTTAAAACTGTGTGTAAGTCTTCAGTTTTATATCATAAAAAGAAAAGTAAATCTTAGTAAACGGTTTGTTTTTGGAATCTTACAAGAGGGCTTTACACGTTATCCATCTCTAAATTAGTAGTGAAAGACTAGAGGGAAGATAGCTAGTCAGCACCACCTACCGCCAACTCTTGGGCTACTCTTTTGCCAGTAAATAGTGGGATTAACCGAGGCATATAACGCTTCCACGGCTGAAAGAGCGAGCATGTTTGGTGTGAAAAAGATTCGAACCTGCTACCTGCAAACTGGGAGAAGAGCGACCCTAATCACCTAGGCTCTAGTGGACAACAGACCATAATACAGTACTACATAAATTAAGGTTTTATGTGAAACGCAGTTTTATTTTCCATTCAGTTTCATACGCTTAATACTCCTAAAATATTCATTTAAATAATTCAAACGATGTTTGCTTTATCTTTTTTTTCACAGTCTGCTAAGCAGAACTTCCGTCTAAAGTAACCAAACTTTGTAAATTGATCTATTTGAATGCTCTTCGGTAAATGTAAATATTTAAAAAAGCTCTGCTGACACAGACGAAAATAAAACAAACGAAAATTGTCTCTTTTCTTCACACTATGGCACGAAAAAAAACAAGTTAAACACAAAGTAGTTTAGTCCGTTAACATTACTATCAATACCAAGGGTAACGAATTACTGTCTGTTTTGTGATTGCAAACTATTTGTAAAATTTTAAACAGATTCTATCAGTTTAAAAAGGTATGAGGATTACGTTCTACTGAATTCAAACATGATTAAGTTATATCAATCCTCTAAATAAAAAAACGTGTGTTTTAGATCCACGTAGCTTTGAGCTATATGTTGTGTCCATAGCGGGGAATCGAACTCCGGATTTTAGTGTACTTAGTAGCCCTGTAAACATATCACTGTCTTACCGGAGGACGAAAAAAAGTATTATATTTTTTGAGTTATCGTAGGACAATATGAAGAACATACATCCAAGAAAACCTTGTGTTTATTAAGTCGCTGAAAACTGGATGCATTTTAAGTGGCATTAGTTCCTTGTTACCCGTAAACTTTGCTTCCCTAAGTAACTTTTGATAAAAATGTTTGCATGTTTTGTAACAAATAACATCATTATTACTAGGATGTAAGACAGATACATTTAGCGTTGTGAAGGTGAGAAATATATGTTATATTAAACACATGCATGTGTAATTTATATAATGAGAGAGGTTCTATGACATTGTAAACAATTTATTAGAACAGCATACAATTTTACCAAACACTCATGGAAGATGTATATTTCACCATTTAATCTATCACAACAAAACCTTAACAAAACACATACAATGATAAAATATAACATTAAATTATTATAAATAGCGTCTGTAAACTTATATCTGGTCATATTAAACGTTTAGTAATTGTTTGGTCCTCGTATTATATTAAACTCTACCAAGCGACGTAGTGTGCCATCGATAAAGCTATTGATCTAATTCACCATTATTTCATCTCAAATTGTCACCAAAAGGCGCTGCAATTCAGCTACAGTTTCTGGTTTAAGGTCGTGGTTATCAATTTTCTGTCTCATTTTTTTCCACCATGATGAATAGCTACCCAAACATCTACTGCATCACCTCCTATGTTTTCCCTATGAAAATGACAGATTTTATCATCTGTTCTCCAGGTAACGAGGAGAAATAATCATATCATCCATCTTTAAAAAGTTGGAAACAGGACTCATCTTTAAAAATAACATGTTAATAGTGTTCTTTCTAACTTTAAGTTGGTCTGCTGTCTTATCCAAACTACAAGATGACGATAATGAATTCTAGTTACTATTGGTTTGCATATAGCCCTTCTTACAAAATGACCTTATTTGGTCAGCTTTATTTCATTGTTCTTCTGGATACCCTCGAGAGAATGTGTTTGTGCCATTCATATCATATGATGTTTCTCGGCTTCTTTCAACCTTGACATCTTATCATGATCAAAACACAGTTATCTCGGGCAGCAGTGTTTTAACACCAACCAGTAGACTTTTCTGTAACAACGTTTCCTGTAGTCCGATGACATTTTAGGATTGTAGATTTTGTACACTGGGACTACCCTACTGTTTTGGCAATGTCCGATTGTTTCCTACTATTTCTGAACAGTCGAACAGTTTGACATCCTATAACTTCTTGCACAAGACGAGACATACTCTGCATTACGTATAGAAAATTTGTCTCAACAAAGCGCCCCCCAGTGGCTCAGCGGTATGTCTGCGGACTTACACGCCAAAATCCGGGTTTCGATACCCGTGGTGGGCAGAGCACAGATAGCCCATTGTGTAGCTTTGTGCTTAATTCAAAACAACAACTGAACAAAGCGTTGTTCTGTTTCGAAAATATTATACCAACAGCACAGCCTTTAATAAAAAGGAGATGTGTTTTGCTGAACAAATGCTCAAAATAATTTATACAGGACAGAATAACAAATCGTACATGTTTATCCGATCATCGCTACTTGTTTACTCAGTTACTAATCTGAAAAATAACATGCAAACGTTTTGGCCAAGAATGTATTTATAATAACTTCGCAGCAAGATCCTGTGTGATAACAGCATAAAAAATCAGTTTTTAAATAAAAGAAAAACATTTTTCTGCAGATGCCTTTGAAAATTGTTGTTAATTAAAAGTGAAATGCGTAGTAGTTTGTCAGACAGTAAATGTTATTAATGAGTTTTAAGTTCCTGTTGTGTATAATAGTACTAGCTGACGCACTTGTTCAACGAAGGGGAGAACATAGAGCCACCTGGAAACGATATTTGAGCAGATCTGAACACTGACCCTTCTATACTGCTTTCCGAGTGATTTGCCAAGTTGGGTGACAGCCATCTTAGCACTTCACCAGTTAGAAATGAACGCGCGCTCACACACACACAAACGTCTGTCAGATAATGGTTTAGAATATGTGAAACAGACCAAATACTTTTAGTAATCGATTTCTCTTCGTATCTGTTTTCCTCTGTATATTAATTTTATTTATATTTAGACCACACTAAAAAAAATTATTAGTATATCCACATGGAATAAAAGTAGTAAATTATATTTTATTTTTTTCAAGAGAACTCAAACCATTAAAGAAATAGAGAAACTGAGTTCTAATGTAGCTTTATTCAGACAGATTGTAAAACAAAAGTATTGTACCATCTACTTTCCAATGGGCATGTGTTTTTTTCCTTCGCTATTTTAGGCTTATAAATGTAATTATAAAATTTAAGATGTTTTAACGGTTACATATTTCTGCTGTATTTTTTTTCTAGTGTACTATATATAACACTTAAAAAATAATGCTATTTCGATACCGGAAGGTAGTGTTTTGTCAACTACAGGCGTAGTTCATACAAGCACGATAGAAATGATACAGCAGTGGTTTTTCTTTTTTGTGAACTTTGAAACCACATAAGCCAATATAGAAACGAATCCCAAGATAGTTATTATTCCATTTGTCATCTAAGAAATAAGTAATAATTCTGAAGTAAATCTAAATTAGATGAACTAGATGAGAATTATCTAACAAAAACATAAAAAATAATTTAACATTCAGCACTCACGAGCCCAGAGACTGGATATTTCTCAAGCATTGAAATTGGAGAAAATCAAAATAACCATCTCAGTAAGCGTGATTTGTTTCTTTATTTTTCACATGACTGAATGTTTCTAGTGTATTAACCTTCTCAGGGTTTCATTTTATCATTTATAATGCCTGATGTCTTCATCAATTCTACGTTTCATGAAAGAAGTGTAGAGATAAAATATGTACTAAAATCAACAAATTAAAGTTATACATCTGTTCAGAATGAAACAGAAAATATTCTTGTAAGTTACAAATATTTAGGTGCTATAAACTGGCACTTAGCGTCACCATAATTAAAACCAATGGACTATAATATAACCTCAGATTAGAAACGATTGTCCTCTCTTTAAAAATGTGCCAAACATTTACTATGGTTGGAATATGAACTACATGTAAAATTCGTTATCTGAAATAACAAGATTTAAAAAATACAAGTCGTTTATTGGCTAAAAATCTTCTGTAAAAGTTAAATTTTCTAAACCATCCATTTTCATGAATACTAGTATTTAGAATATTTAAACTTAGAAAACAGTAAGAAAATTTAGATATAAGGTTATTTTAAATATTTCATGATGCTAACTGAAACAACAGCATCTTGGAGTTCTTAGGGAAATTGCTTGTTGGGTTTTTGTTAAGCAAAAAGTCATACAATGAAATATTTTTTCTTGGCCCATCGCGAGTATCTAACTAAATCTGATTGTTTACGTATAAACCCTCAGAGTTACCGTTGAGCTATCAGGTGGAGTTTAGGGAAATTATTACAGCTCAAATAACTGTTGGCTTTAGCGCTTGTTTTAGTCAAATTCCCGCTCATGGAAAGTGAAAAGAAATTAGTTGTTTAAAGTATTTGCTGAATAAATAATAATAAACATGGATAAACAAATAGACTATTCCGAAACTTTCTGGCTTTTACTACGATCGTGTTAAAGTAGGTTACAGTGAAGAGCAAACTTATGTGAAAAAAATAAATAAAAGTGTTTTTATATATCGAGATAGATTTTGAAAAATAGAACTTTATGTAATATTACTGGAAAGATTTGGTTTCTGTTCACATATCAAAGGATAATGGGCTGGATAAGTGAAACATTTTTTTACGAAAATAAAGAGAAGAAATGGAAGTAAATTCTTCACATGCAACAGATTTTTTTAAAAACATCATTTATTATAAATAGAAGATGGTGCAACTTACTCGAGTTTATTCTCCAATATTTGTTCTGGAGTATACAACAAGGAATATTCTTACGTCACTTCCTTTAGTACAGCGGTAAGTATACAGATTTACAACCCTCAAATGAGGGGTTCGGTTCTCCTCGGTGGGCACAGCAGACAGCCGATGCGGCTTTGCTAAAAGAAAAATACACCCACACTATGCCACTGATTGAAATAAATTATCAAACTAAATATAGCTAGTTACAACAGAATAAGACGGCCAACATTATAGTAGAATTAACAGTAATTATTAATTTTTGATTTTTAGTTAGACGTGAGTTTTCTTTGTATTCATCGTTACGCTTTCGTGATGTAAAATGATTGGATAATGTTGATTTTCTAATGATTATAAATAATTTGTATACTAGTAATAAAATAAATGTGTAGAAAAAGTCCCAACTGCTTTGACTGTTTACTCAACTTAAGAAGAAACGGAGATAAAAATATCGTGTTTCATCACAACTTTATTTTTTAACGTTTCTATGAGCTGCGCAACGGTGTCAAAAGACAAACAAAAGACATTATCTCTTTCAGCAACAAGATGTTTATTTGTACTTTTTAACAGCATAATCTTTGGTCTGAATGCATAAATAATATCTAAGCGTGATTATGCTTCTCAACATATATTAATACGTCAGGTTGCTATAGCAACCAATATTACGTCTGTTTTCTCAATCTATGGGCACGTGGAAAGGTTACATGGAGCTTTTTTTATTCATTTATCAATTTAATATAATCGTATTTACAATTTTCTTATTTAAATGGTTCCCAGTAGTAGACAATGCTAAGTTTAAGGATTTAGAACACTAAATAAAGGATTCGATTCCCCTCGGGGGACACAGCAAATAGCCCGATGTAGCTTTGCTATAAGAAAACAAACACACACATACACACTTCTTTAAGTGTAATCGAGACTTCGGTGTTTCATTTACTCAGTTTATTTTAAAAATGGGGAAGACACATTGTTTCAAAACGAACAAAGTGAGACAATCTTTTTCCATATCAAACTGTTAACGTTTGGTCTTTTTCCTTTTCAGCCATTATTGAAATTAAAGACTTAATTAATATAAGTCGATATCTGACAAATAAATGTATTTCATTTACGAAATCATCAGTAAATGAATGTTATGACCTCAGTTGATGAATTAATCCGTTTATTTTTCTGTAGTACACGTTATTTCACGCAATAAGATACTTGCGTTTGTATATGTTAAAATAATAACTAAAATTTATTTTACAAGAACCTGTTTTTGTGAGGTTATTCTTTTTTATGCAAGCAATGTTATTTTGTCTTTCTAACTGATAAAAGAAAAATGTTTCGATTCACTTGGTGGGCATAGCTAGGATCGCCAATTATGTAGCTATACAACAAACAAATAAAACCTGAAAAAGGTAAGCGAAAATCAGACACACAGAAAACTAGGAAAATAACAAAGAAAATAAAAATCTAAAAACATAGAGTAGAAAATAATGAAAGTTGGAAACATAATGTACGTATTAAAAACTAGAGCATAATGTCGGAAAATAGAAGACAAGAGACATATTGAATGAAACAGAAAAGTAGAAACGCGACTTAAAAATTAGAACCTGGAGGAATAATGTAGAAAATGGAGACGAGAAAAAGAATAGAAATATGACTCAAAAAAGAAAGACTTGAAACACAACATGCAAAAAAGGAAAATGGAAACATTGTGTAAAATACAGAAAACTAAAACCATAATGAAAAAATAGAAAGGTAGAAACACATAACGAAAAAATAGAAAATTATAACTGAGAAAAAATGTAAAAATGATGTGGAAAATAGAGAGCTATAAACATATCACAAAAACAGTGAATTATTATTAAACTTAAAGCTACACAATAAGCTATCTGTGCTCTTTTCATAATGGATATCAAAACCAAATTATTAGCGTCTCAAACGGGCTGGCTTATCGCTGAGAAAAAGAAATCTAAGAGCATAAAGTACAAAATATAAACATAACATAGAAAACAGACAAACAACAACGTGGTGCAGAAATTAGAAAATTAGAAAGATATGATTGAAAAGTAGAAGCACAAGGTAGAAAACAAAAATACTAGAATTTGATACCAAGAGAGAAAACTAAAAACATGACACGGAAATAAAAAAACTTCAAATATAACGTACAAAATATAAAACATGACGTACGAATATCAAATTTGAAGTATAAAATACAAAATATTAAACCAACAATACAGCACAGAAAAAACAAATTAGAATCATAACTTAAAAATTGAAAACAGGAAAATAGAAAACGAAATTCAGATTAGAACTTTCCAGAATCCATTTTCATTTAAAAGACAGCTTGCGTGCTTAACTCAACACAGATTTAAAAATGATGTTGATTCTAAAAATAATAAATATAAACAAGAATGGAATATAAATAACCAATATTTCGTTAGTTATTGATTTCGATTTCTTCTGTTTTATCGGATTTTTTCTTTATTTATGTTTTTGAGAAGATTATTTTATGCTCCCCAATGACACACCGGCATGTCTCTGGAATAACAACGCTAAACACCGTGTTTCGATAACCATGGGGGCAAAGCACAGCTAGCCCATTGTGCTTAATTTAAAACATATTTCTAAATCTCCTATTGTATACATAAACTCTCTCATCACAAATATTGTTTATAGGCTCGGCATAACCAGGTGGGTTAAGGCATTCAACTCGTAATCTGTGGCTTGCGAGTTCGAATACCCGTCGCACAAAACATGCTCGCCCTTTCATCTTTGGGTGCGTTATAATGTGACGGTCAATCCCACTATTCATTCGTAAAAGATTAGTCCAAGAGTTGGCGGTTGGTGGTGATGAGTAGCTGCCTTCCTTCTCGTCTTACACTGGTAAATTAGGGACAGCTATCGCAGATAGCCCTCGAGTAATTCAAAAACAAACAGTTTATATTACTGGTTCTACGTAAATTTACATTTCACTCGCTGCTTACCTTTATTGACAGGTTGAATAAATGTTTTTTTCTTGGCTGTCTGATTGTTACAACTGTAGATAACCTTGATCTTTTTGGTTTAACTGAGTATGAGAATAAAATTGTCCACATCTCTACACTCGTGGAAAACTGAAATGGCTCGTTAGTTCTAGATATTCTACCTTCATAGTGACTCAGGTGTTCGTGTGAAAATATGTACGTATATGCAGTGCGAAAAATAAACTTTAAAATTTATATTCAGCATAAAACTAGCATTACGTACATGAAGTGAGTTTGATTAAATCAAAAAATAATGTTTTGTTTTTATATTTGTATTAATTCACATGCTCATGTCAATGCCCTTTTGAAACATTATTGGATTATATATTCTCAAGACGGCTTGTATGGGTATTAGCACTTTTATTAAAATAAAGTACACAAGAAGTCTCTCTTTGTTAACCTGAAGATGACCTAAGAAGGTCGAAACGTTGCTCTGTACTTTATTTTAATTAAGGTGCTAATACCCATATAAGCCGTCTTGAGAATATATTTTTATATCAAGTGGGTTTTTCGTTATCATGTATCATAGGATTATGTTCCTCAGACATATCTACTTAAGTATTCGCACCTATATTTTAATAAGTCAAACTTTATAATGCAACTAGTATGCTACACGACAACATAACGTTGTCATCAGTTGACAGACATTATCAAATGTTCTTCAAAAACGTGACACATATTAGACATCATCTTTTGTATCCACAAACCTCACAGTTGTTGGAGATTATCTACTACTCTTCAAACATTGATGTAATTGAATGACGTTCCATAATAAAGTTAGTATTTTAACACATTATTAAACATAAACAGTCGTTTATCGTTTCTGTGATGATTATACTGTCCATAAATTACTATAACGTAATTAAGTAATAGGCTGCAAACAGACTTTCCACAATTCCTTTGGTCTACATTAGTTCATTTTTATGAACATGTCAACTCCCATTTGTGATAAGTATCCAGCTTGTGACATTCCTAGACATCGATCTGACTCATGTAGCAAATTTGTTTGTTTTTGAAATTTCGTGCAAAGCTACACGAGGGCTATCTGCGCTAGCCGTCCCTAATTTAGCAGTGTAACGACTCAACTGAAATCAGCTAGTTATGATCACCCAACGCAAATCACATTATAACGACCCCACGGCTGGAAGGACGAGCATGTTTGGTGAGACGGGGATTCGAACCTGCAACCCTCAGATTACGAGTCAAACGCCCTGTCTGTCTCGGGCCGTGTGGCAAGTGAATGCCAGCATTGATCAGTTGTTTCATCTTATAAATTGATATATTTCGTATTGAAATGTATAAAACAAAAAGATGGAAGATTTCTGTGTTACATCTAGCTGGAAATATGAAAGTTCTGTTACAGTTGCACATAACAATACAGAATAATAAACCTGCAGCAATATTTTGAAAAGCAACGATGTTTGTTTTCTATTACGATTCACACTCTTAGAACGAAAAAGAAATAGTAAAATGACAGGAGAACTGTACGAAATATAGAGAATAGTTCCATCACAGGAGAGCTGTATGAAATATAGAGAATAGTTCCATCACAGGAGAGCTGTATGAAATATAGAGAATAATTCCATCACAGGAGAGCTGTATGAAATACAGATAATAGTTTCATCACAGGAGAGCTGTATGAAATAAAAAGAATAGTTTCCCTCACTGGAAAGCTGTATAAAATATAGAGAATAGTTCCATCACAGGAGAGCTGTATGAAATAAAAAGAATAGTTCCATCACTGGAAAGCTGTATGAAATACAGATAATAGCTCCATCACAGGAGAGCTGTATGAAATATAAAGAATATTTCCAACTAATTAAAGTTTCACAACTGCAGATTTGCAAAAATTATACGGTTGTTAAGTTAGGAAAATAATACAAGATATAATGACACTGAAACGGACATACTTATTTGTGATATACTTTTCAAGTTTATACCTACTTTTGTTCAATCATACAAACGAAGACATACATATACATATAGGTTTCTCACTATTTCACGCATACAATAAGAATATTGGTTTGCTGTATTTTGAAATTCGTGGTATTTATTGGTTAATTTCTTTACAGGATGCTGAAAAATACAATTCGTGTGTTGTAACATATAAATAGAATTAACAAAAATTATATCGATTATTAATATATTACACACATTCATGTGTAATAATAACCTAATAGTTCGTCTTTTGTTCTTTTTTTCTGGTAACTGAGAAAAACAGAGACAAAAACCAACACCATAAGATAGGACACAGTTCAGACTAACATGTTATGTTAAAATATCAGTCTTAAGTACAATTGAGTTGTATGGTATTAAATAGCGCCACACAATAGGCTAGCTGTGCTTTGTTCACCGTGGATATTCGAAACCAAATTACAAAAGATTTAAACCCTCAGATTATGGCTGAGCTCTCTGGGGATAAATCCAGTGGAAGATAAGTTGCAGAAAATCAAGAGTTACATTTAAAATAATATAATTCAAATATAACTTACATCCAGTTTATTCCTGTTAAAATGACTGAGTAATTAGTAATTTCTAAGCGTGAACGGGTTCTTAAAACATACGAAAAAGTAGCCAAAACACATATTCAGTTTGTTATTTGTATGGATTAATACAATGCTGTCAAATCCGTCTGGTGTTAAAGAACACTTATATCGATAATTCATATACAGGAATGAGGTATTTAATCTATTTTGAATCTGCAAATCAACAAGTTACGAAACATTTACAGCTGATATAGAATCGTGGTGGACGGAATGTATGAGAACTACATTTTAGCATTATCTGGCTTTTCATGTTACTATGATGCCAGTGAAAAGTAATCGCCGCTGTTAAAGGTATGTAACACTCTTCTCCGTAATCGTCTTTGTTAAAAGTATGCAACATTCTTCTTTGATACAAAATATTCATATATTTAGACCATGAGAATGTGATCAGATAGACAATTTAAAGTTTCCAAAACGGAAGATCCCTTGTAGATAAAACAGTAATAAAATTCAACTTGAAGCTCTAGGACCATTCAGACGAGACCTGCAGTAAAACCTACAATAGTCGTGGTAAGCAAAGTGTGACGTATTTTAACAGGACAAAACTAAGGACACAAACTTCAGTAGTAAAAGCCGTCTGTGTATTACATGCAGCAGTACACAGTATAATTAAGAAGGATCTCATTCAAAGCGAAGCCAACACGGTCTCGATTTACAATGATATGAATTTCTGTAATATCGTCCATTCAAACTTCACATAACTCAAGCTGCTAGAAAATTAAAAGTGTCTTTATACTGTTCCATGTGCAGATATACTTAACGACACGAAGAATACTGTTATGGATTTTTTGCTTTCGGACTTTTGAAATAAGCACTGGGAAACCGTTGTTCTAGTACCCTAGATGGATTATGAAAAGTATGCAGGAGGAGTAGTGTGCTTTAGGCGAGTTAGCCATACGATAAAAGCTGTTTTTAAAATGAGTAATCATCAGATAGAAAATAACTGGATGGGATGACATGGACTGTAACTATAAGATGAGGCTTCAAAATCTTTATAATTAATTTTGACACCAACATATAATGGTTTGTGCAGTCTATATAATACTGAAACCAGCTGTCGTTTCTTGTGCGCTATCGAAATTTCTCGGTATTTTTTTGATAAAAGTAAATAAAGCCTGCAAGCGAAATTGGTAATAATAGTTTCAGAGCTTAAAAAAACAAAACAATTCGGGTTGTGAACACCACAGAGAATACATGCAGTTTACTGCTCCAAATTTGAGGCGAGGCCAATTATTACGAATGTGTGTGGTTTTCAAGAAGACATTAAAAAGAAATACAAAACAGAGGATGATACAATTAGTTTTCTCGTCATCTAACAGCTGTCACAGATAGCTAAGATAAAAGAAATTAAAATGTCTCAGTGTTTCTTTATTAATTTGGATAGTTCAACTGAAGTGATGGAAATTTGTTTGTAGTGAAGCCATAGTTACAGAATAAGTATCCATGCTGTGCTTACCACGAGTATGAATACTAGTGTTATTAATCTGCATACTTACCAGAGTGCCACTTGAGGGGAGGAAGCAAACAATTGAAGAGAGAAATTTTGTTTACTTATTTTATCGAACCTTATACGTCTTCTCCGTGTTATTAGACTGATAATTTCTGGTTTTAACCTAATAATACTAATACTACACCTTCGAATGCCACGAATACTTAAGATTGTAGTACATTGTGAAAAAAACGGACTTTTAAAAAAGCAAATATTCGATACCACGTGTACAAAGATTTTAGAGTCACTAATATTATATTTAGTTGAGTCAAAATTGTCTAATGAATGAATTAAATTATAATAGCATCTTCACAGTTAAATGTAAAAAATACATTCTGTAACGTACTTTGTAAACTCAAGAAATTATTTCTAATGTTTTTGAAAAGATACACAAAACGGCCTCTTATTTCCAAATGAATCTAGAAGGAAAGAGATTAAATAATATCATCCGTCTCTTATTTTTGGATATTCTTACCTGACAGTATAGTAGGATTTGGACAGACTTTAGAGCGCAACCAAGGCAACTAAGAACGGAATACAGTTTTTCAGAATAGAGGATTCTTGAATTCTCAGACATGCTGGACATGGCTCCAGAACATAAATTACAAATGAGATGAGTGACTTGAGTATCAACTCGTTGACGCTTCGTTGAACTGCACGGCATGGCCAGATGGTTAAGACGCCCGATTCGTAATCTGAGGGTCGCGGGTTTGCATCCACGTCGCACCAAACATGCTCGCCCTTTTAGTCGGGGGGAGTCATAATGTGACGGTCAATCTCACTATTCGTTGGTAAAAGAGGAACCCAAGAGTGGGCGGTGGGTGGTAATGACGGCTAGTGCAAATAGCCCTTGTGTAGCTTTGCGCAAAATTAAAAACAAACAAAGCAATTTATTGAAATAAGACACAAAGAGAGGATAAAAACCTTCACAATGTTTTATTCCTTCAGACAATAAAAATGTCTTAATATAAATCTTGATGATTTAAGTCAGAATACGGAAACACGTTGACTCAACGGCAAGTTTGAGGCTTATGATGCTACAAATCATGAATTGATACTTGCTTTGGGCACAATGTAGATTGCTCATTGTGTTTACTTGCGCTTAACAACAAACAGAATAAATCACTTTGGTGTTCAGAGCGTAAATACAACTCACAGGAAACACATCGAAGCGTATTTTATTTCACACTTAAGAAGTGGAAAGCTAGAAATAAAGTTATTTGTTATAATATATTCAGTATTCGATAAATTGATAAAAAACAGCATCCAAGTTGAGTAGAAAAAGAATTAAAAATAACAAAAGAAAAGTAATCATTGGAACATCACAAGACAAGTCAACTTGTGTTGTTTCTTATACATGATCATGAAATAAAATGTTTTGGAATCTTTAAGTTTAATGTATCAATATATTATCTCTTAGAACAAAAAATATTTGACTTTAAAACTTTTAAATTCTAGTCTTACTTGTACGCCATGGTAAACATACATATCTTTTAAGACACAAAATGGTATTCTATATTACACGATCAAAAAATAATTTGTATCTCAGATCGGCTGGTAAGGGAATTAAAACTTTTACTAATAACGCAGATAACAACGTTTCGACCTTCCTAGACTATCTTCAGGCTAACAAAAAAAATGTGTTTATTTGTTGTTAAACAAAAGCCTAAACGATGACCTATTTTAAGTTGTGCTCACCAAAGGTATCGAAATCTGGTTTTTAGCAATATCAGGCTTATCACTGAACCAGTGAGAGGCAACCAGAAAATTTCCTTTTGTTTATTATTAAGCATAAAACTACACAATGGGCTGTATTTGCTTCGCCCACAATGGGTATCAAAATCCGTTTTAATTAGCGGTGTGAGTCCACAGACATATCGATATGCCACTTGGGGGCAAAAATATTGGTAAAGTATAATGTATTATAATTTATTTCGAGCGAGTTTCCGATTTGTTATGATATATATGCTAAAATATTACTATTTCAAATAACCAGAAATTTTAATTTAGTAGTGAGTTAAATGTTAATATATATTAATTTTATTCTATTTGCTAACAAGATTGATACACACAATTTCCTTTTTTAACACAAATATATTTTTATATACGAATATAAAAACAAAACAATTTATAATAACGGTTATTACTAATAGTTATCACAAATGACATTTTATGCACAACAGTTTTGCAAACTTACTAACCATGCTAAGTCTTATATCTAGACTAGAACTGAATATTTTATCAAGGTCCAGGTCCATGATGGGCAAATTAATTCTGAGTTGATATTTATACACCTCGCCTAAGCTTACTCTGTTGTTTTTTGGTGTGTTTTTTTGGCTATTCTCGCACTCGATACAAGCTGATTCCTTCCAGCAGGGCCTGGCATGGCCGAGCGCGTTAAGGCGTGCACTCGTAATCCGAGGGTCGCGGGTTCGCGCCCGCGTCGCGCTAAACATGCTCACCCTCCTAGCCGTGGGGGTGTATAATATGACGGTCAATCCCACTATTCGTTGGTAAAAGAGCAGCCCAATAGTTGGCGGTTGGTGGTGATGACTAGCTGCCTTCCCTCTAGTCTTACACTGCTAAATTAGGGACGGCTAGCACAGATAGCCCTCGAGTAGCTTTGTGCGAAATTCCAAAAAAACAAACAAACAAATCCTTCCAGCAAAAAATATTTAATGTCCTCGTAGAAGTAATAATGTCCGAAGTCAACCCTGTATTAAGGCATAGGCTTACCAGGCTGAACCCAGGGCCTCAAACTATAACGTAGAGGCTCCCTCGAGACAGAACCTCTACGTCTATTGATCAGAAAATAATAAAAAAAATTGATCAGAAACATTATAAAACGTTCAACTTCAGTGAATGACTTCGTACAAGGCCGGATTAAGGGTTTTATAGGCCCTAGGCGTTTCATAATGTTCGAAATCTATAATGCTTTTGGTCATTTTATTTTATATTTCTGATTACTAGACGTTAAGCAAATTATAACTTCTTAGGCCTATAGCGCACTGACTATAGCTATCGAATAATATTCTTTTCTCCGTCTCTCGGCTCGCCTCATTTTATAAGAATCATATGAGTTTGTAGAAATTTCGAGAATATTTTCGTGCGCTTTCGCCAAACAAGTATCGTGAATTATATGCCCAATTTTCGAGGAAAGACGTGACTTGCGCAAGGAGAACTACAATGAAACTAAACGTATAACAGTAAATCCGTTACAGAAGTAAATAAAACACTAAAATAACGACGTATAGAAAATATCATTGATTCGTGTAAAGAACTAATGAAAGATTTTGCGTTTATACGCGATTTACGTAACACTTTCTCATTACGAATCATATGTTTAAGGATAAATTGTTTTTTATACATTATTTTCATTACCACGTTTGCCTTACAGCTATATTCTCAGTGTCTTTTCAAAATGTGATAAATATTTAATTATATGCATGCAAACGATTCGAAGGTATTGATGTATTCCTTATTTACCAATGACTCATCAGCGTGTAATATATCTCAAGCCCGTATGCGTGTTTGACAAAGGGGGTTTAATAAAAATTAATGAGTATTAAAGATCTAAATGTAATATGTAGAAAAAAATACCCGAATTAAAACATGGTTCGTAAAATCGATGGATGTTTATTCAATTAATTTAACACCGGATAGCTTTGTAAAGTAATTCTCATTACGATGTTTCTTAATGTGCTCTAGCTCGTCTATTTTTCAGTGATGCTGAAAAAAACCTCTTGTAGAGAAATATATATGCAAAAATGGCTCGTTTGGGTTCAGAAAATACTTTACATAGAGGAGCGAACAACGTTTCGACTTTCTTCGGTGAACCTAACGATGACTGAAGAAGGTCGAAACGTTGTTCGCTCTTCTATGTAAAATATTTTCTCAACCCAGACGAGCAGTTTTTGCATATATATTTCTCGACTATTTTTGTTGCGTTTCTGTACTAGGCTGTAATTAAACTCAAAGTTCGTCCTTCAAGCAACATTTGATATGACGATAACACTATCTTAACGATCATGATAAATCCATTTTGTCTTATGAACCATTCTGCACTTCAGAGTATTTCCAATTCACTCAACAATTCAGTCGAAGCACATATACTGATACACATTCTAACTGAGTAACCAGTATTGATATTCAGAAGGCCAATAAGTATTTTACTTTTTGTTTTTAACGGAATCTGGCTCTCGAACCCTTCCAAGGTCTTTAGTATTTGCAAAAGAAGCGAACTTTCGTTTTTGTTTTGTTTGTAGTTAAGCACAAAGCTACGCATTGGGTTATCTGTGCTCTGTCCACCAGGGGCATCGAAACAGAATTTATAGCGATGTAAGTTTTCAGGCATACCACTGTGCCATTAGGGTTACGAACTTTTATTTAGAATAAAGAATGGCTTTGCAAGTTGCTGGCCAGTACTGTTCTTAACTAACTTTATTTAACCTATGCCTTGCCGCTCTATTGACGTATATTATATACGCCTTAACAAATTGCATTACTTTAGACACGTTATTAACGTTACTTTAGAAAGCAAGGACTTACTATAATTGTTTGTGTGTTTCTAATTATTTTATTTCAATTAAATTTCGACATGATTCCGAAGCAGCCTTAGGGCTAAATGAACAATATAAGAGTACAGTTGCAAATATAAAAGTTTAAATGAATTTGGATCATATATATATATATGAATTTGTTATTTTATGCACACTTTTTACAAGCCGGTGAAGAATAATTACCAATATATTTGTCTTTAGAACATTAGTGTTAGGCCAATTACATGTTTTAACTCTAGATTCTTTATCTAGTTACTTAGAGATTTTCAAAAACTAGAAGAAAGTATAACTAATGTACTAATCGGTAAGGAGACGTTAACTACTATTGTAGAAACTGATACCTCCAGTGCAACCTGTAGGAATGATGATAAAATCGAATATTGATTAGACGTGTTGAAAGCCATTAACTATGCACGTAGAAAAGTCTATTAACATGCCAATAAAAACTGTTTGAACAAAACTAATAGATCTTGAAAACGCTGTTTGCCTTTCTTGTATTTAAACACTGTTGATTCTACCACTAGATATATAAAAGTAGTTGCACTAGTTTGTATAGGTACAGAAAAAACAGTGCAAAAGCAAATGAGACAGTTTTGATAGTTGAGTTTGCTAAAAAATTCCTATCAGATTTAGGTAGCAATTTTAAATTGAAAGTAATGCAAAACTTTTGGGAGGCGACAGAAGTAAAAATGAAATACACTAATTATTATAGACCTCAAACAAATGAAATGTGTGAGAGAGCAAATGAAATAAATTAAAGTAATGGTACAAAAGGATGCATTCTATTGATTGGAGTATGGTACTGCCTTTTGTGTTAGTTGAATTTAGAGAAGACCCCAATTTAACAACAAGATTTTACCCTTTGACTTACTGTACAGTAGAAATGTTAATAGCTCATTACACTTGCTAAAAATTACTTTGTCCAGATACAAAGCAAAATTCCGAAATGTGTTGTTATATGTGACGAACTTGGTGCAAATGTTAGTCAAAGGCAAAAGTTAACAGTTAAAGTTATTCAGAAAAAAAATAGGAATATAACGAGAAACATTTAATTGCAGTATCTTAAAGGATAGATCCCTTTTGATAACTAGTTGTTATAGAAGGATGTAGAGGATCGAGTAGTGAGATGAACGTGTCATGTAAATACACTTAAGCTATGTAATACTCGAGTTACACCTGAAACATGCTTGATTACATATTTAAAGACTAACAGTAACAAGTGTGAACAGAGAAATAGTTTGGACCGTTATCAGCAGATATAACATGTTAAAATGTTTGAAAAATTAACCCTTAAGCAACAAAAGGAAGTGTATGAGATCATGAGAGTGTATTTAATGGTAGGCCAGAGTAGACCTGGTTAACTGAACACATATTAAACGTAACTTCTAAAGTTGTGAGAGAAATAAATCACAAGGAAAGTACAGGGAGATTTAAAAGGTGAGATAGAAAAAATTAAAAGTAGGATACCTTAAGAAACCTTCTTGCTCATATGTATTGACTGTAGCCTTAGTACCTAGGAATGAAGGGGTAAAAATATGTATTAACCTAAGAAGGTTGAATGAAGTTACTAACACTAATTTTTACCCATTACTTCATATGGATGACATGATAAATGACGTCAGCCAAGCACAAAACATTGGCAAAGTTGATTTATCGAAAGGCTATTTTCAAGGCTAATTAATGAAAGTATATATAGAGAAAAGAACTTTTTTTCCTTTTATGGATTATTTGAATTTTATATGTTATTCATGGGAGCAAAGAATACACAAGCAACATTTTAGAGGTTAATAGATAACGTCTTATGGGGCGTAAGGGAATCAATTGCAACTTATATCGATCACATAGACATATGTTTTAATAACTGGAATGAACACAAACGTGTGTTAAGGGAAGTTCTAGACAAGTTGATTGAAGTAGGCTTAACAGCAAAAACCAGGCAAACGATAATTTGTGTCCTTGCATACGACTAAATCTTTTCCAGGTAATGCAGGAAACAGTTTCTCAATCACTTTCCCTCACTCGCGATATTTTTCAAAATCACAGAAAAATACATTTATCTACTTTTATTAAATTTATCCAACCACACAAAAATGCTTCTTTCATATATGCTAGCCAATCATAAGAATTACCCTGTTTTCTATTCATCATCAACTCACATTCCTCGTATTTCTCCCTAGCTTCTAATTCTAGCTCAACTTCTACTCCCAATATTTATTTTCATTTTCTAAACATTTAATTTCCAGCTGTATTTCAGCGTATTTCAAATCACTACCACGATAACTTTCGCGAACACTACTCACGATTCCCGTATTTTCTGAAAGCTAGAAAAATTATCAATTATGAATCCTCAATAAAATAAAACTTGACGCATCTCATTTTATTCTAATTGCTATTATATGTTATATCCAATTCTCTATATTAATGAACCACCAGATTTTGTCAGTGATTTTCAAATCTCATTCACATTAGAGTTATTTCTCTAGTTTCAAACAACGAACAACACAGAATATTCATTATAAAATTTTGTAGAATGGACGGCAACAATCCAAAACTTCTAATTTATTACCAGAACTAGTCATGCATCCAATACACAAAACTGAAATCAGAACCGGTCTGTCAGCTACAGTACCAAACAACTAAAATATCCAATCAACACCAGAAGTAGAAATATCACAAATACACAGAATAAGAATATTTATGATAGTTAAATGCCTCTTTATTTTACACTTCCATAATTATAACAGAATATATCATTATTCAAATATATTCGGAAGTATTTTAAATATATTTTGTGAAGGTGTTTTGTGTTTAGTTACTGTTCTTTTGAACATGATGCAGGTAGTCATCAACTTCCATTAACCCTCTCCTCTGACTCAGGTTACATGTCATAATGACTATTCTGTAGTAATTACCCTGTCGTCAGCAAGTCTCTTTGTCTCCTCTCCCATGAAATATGGGCCATATTCAAGTGAAAAAGAAGTTTAAATATTTGTACAAATTCCTATGAAGTAGAAATTAATATCCCCCTTGAACGTCCTCCAGTAGCGTAACAGTATGTCTGCGGACTCAAACTACTAAAAACTGGGTTTCGATACCAATGATGGGCAGAGCAAAGAAAGCCCATTGTGTATTTTTGAACATGTATAATGGGAATGATCACTGACTAGGATTTTGAGAAATAACAGTAGGATTTTTGTTTGATTTCAAATGGTGATGTATATACAATCATTTCATTATGTAAAGAAATCCTTTGCTTTTCCTCTAACGTCAAAGCTTAAAATCTAACTGGTTTCAATAATACGAAGCCAATAGAAAGTGGTTTAAAATTACATGGTAACCACTTTGTTTTTTTTCCTTTTCAAATATATTTGAATTTTCTATTTGCTGCTCATTTCAATAATATTCTATTACTGGTTCTAGTTTTACCCAAGAATACCACGGATGAAGTTATTACCTTCAACATCAGTAATATAACCGAGGATTTATTTTTTGTAGTTTATTTTTATTTTCTTCTTCGTTTTGTTATCCGATTATCAGGTTATGTTTATGGGACACCATAGAACACAAGATTGAAAGAAAGAATCTGCGACTGAGATAACAGCACAGTCTAAAGAAGCAGCATGAGTGAAGGCCCTCTCTTGGCCCAGAATCTTTCACTAACTACAGTGAGAGCAATGTTAATGTTTTTTGATCTGTCTTTATTTAATCAAGTAATGGGTGAGGGCTTTGTGACAAGAGAAAGAGAGAGATTAGGTGTACATCATGTGTATGCTGTAATCTATAAGAAAGGGCTGTTACCTTGTAACATAGGTCAACCCGATACTTAAAACTTTTAGAAGCTTTCTGTGTTAGCTAGCTATAAATGATGATGTCCTGAGATTGTGTTGAGCCACTGAGATGAATGCAAAGTGTTATGATAACGTGCATATCTTCGTATGTTGACATTCTACTGCTTGTCTTTTACGAGGATACCGAATTTATAGGATACATGTGACTTCAACTTCACATCAGCGTAGCCACTGGTAACTTTTACACAATGATGGTGAAAACAAGTGAGTTAACTTGTTACTCTTCAAAGGGGAAAAAAGAAAGATATAGACTATTTCCTCAAATATTTAAAATATGCTGTCTCTTGGACTGATCGTTCTCGGAGAAAAAAGATGCGACACTTAATTCTATATTTGAACAGTTTAACTCTTTACATCGTAAAACAGTTTCATGACTAGAACACAGCTGTTGTTAAACTGCATTACAGGTTCGACCCTCTGTAAATCGAGTGACCTATGGAGCTGAGTGTGAGACTAAAAGGCATGCTCATAGAAACTACATGGGAAGTCTTTCTCAAGCATATAAGCTAAAAATTATGAGTAAATTCTGCATCAGCAAGTTTATAGATGACCTACTAAATAAGCTCATGAAGCATCATATGAGTCTCAAAGATATTTCATCTCTAACTGAGACTGTTGTAATAACAAAATGATTTGAGGTGGTTGTACTGAGGTGAAATCTTAACGACAGAAGTATCACTAATGTGTACGTTGTTATAAATGTCACAAAATACCTACCATTGCTCCCTATGTGAAATTAATGCTGACAAGACTCAACTGCCACGGGTGTTTACCTATGTAGTAAAAGAGACTCTGGAATGTGTGAAGTATAACTCTTCGTTTACTACTCTCTCATTTCAGAGCTGTCTATATGATGTAATAAGATGGTAACATTTTTTTAAAGCTGTGGAGCATTCAGTGCCACAGCAAATGGTATTCTCCATAGGTATATGTAAGCTTTAGGTTAAGTTAATGGTGAATAATGAAACAACAAGGTCCTTACCAGAATTTGCTATATGTGTCAAAAATTCTAAGTGAATACACCACTTTGATCATTTGACACAAAAGTAATTCTGATAAAAGTAATAATGGCAAGCTAGCAGTGAATGGGAAGGCATGTCGTTGACTTGGCCTTGGCACTGTTATCAGTTAAATGGAAGTAGTTATGTCTGATCGTTGTTCAGATCTCTGTTATCTCTGGGACATTATTACCATAAAATATGGATTGCTTACGTTATATTGAAGCTGTTCCAACCACAAGTCTTAAATAGGTTACCACCAAACACAATATTCTGCATGCATGTACGCTGACAAGGAGGCTGTAGTGCTTCTATATGGAGGTATATAACCTTTATACACACACACATATATACATATATATGTCTTTCTATATGTATATATTACAATCTAGAAAAAGCATATGATATTATATTGGAATTACATTGTCCCAAAACACACCAATTCCTATACGTTGTATTGATATTTTCCCATTCTTGCCTATAACTTTCCAAATAAGAGATCTTTCAAAGATACAGTTGAATAAACACAACTACAATTCCTTACACAGAATTCAGGAATTCCTCGATGTTGTGTTGGATGATTACACTAATTTCTATCAAACACTAGAGTTACTGTTAAACAACTTACTCCATCAGTTGAAAACTGTTTCTGTGTTAATGATCTTCAGATTTGTTCTCATTCATCATCTATGAAGTTTATTGACCAAGGTACTTAATTACACTTAATCAAAATTGTGAACGAATTACTGCGAATGTATTTCTATTATATTTGCATATGTTTTTTCCAACCAATGGGATTCTCATCACACACTTAAGTTCTGTCTAGAGGGGTACTTTGATACCTATGTGCTGGTAACAAATTGTAAAGCTACAAGTACACTTGTGTTCTCTAAAACATTTGAAAAGCAAACAGATGTTATTTTCTGTATATTCAATTTACTGTAATATGTTTGAAGCTGGACTATATTTATTTGTTCCAAATTGACATTAAAAGTATCGTTCTATATATCATCTGCACATCTACAGACCAGAGTTCTTACTCTTTATTTGATGTTTGTGCAAGTTTGGATCCTTGGCAATTTTTTGAGATCCATTTGAATGATTTAATTGATACCAGTAAGAATAGCTTCGATTGCTGTTATCAAACCTTCACGTATCACATAGAAAGGAGTTTAAACCTGTTATCTAGAATTAATTTAGTTTTAATTGGCAGCACATTGTTAATGAACAATAAAGTAATAAACCTTTCAAGATTAAACCTATTGTTGAGTATTAGTTGCTAAATTTGCAAGAGAGCTATAAGGGAAGTAGTTGCTTTAGCAATGTTTTTCATTGGTCATTAATTTCAACTCACTAGTACTCTTTACTATAAAAGTGACCGACTAATGTATGAAAAATATGACACTCGAACGTTTTTATTTCTCCTTCAGGTGCCCAATCAGATCTGTCTAGAATAATGTAGCTCTTTGGCACGACTGTCCCATTTACAGATGAAACAACAGTACTTTGTATTGTCGAGCTACAGTCCCAGTAACAGAGCAACGACTTTCAAATCTCCACAAATATTCCAGTTGTACTTGCTGTACTGGATGTGTTTCAGGAAAATTTCCATGTTCTCGTACATTTCTTTCATGTGTGCTGTTTTGCCAACAGGTATTGAAGGGTGAACGTTGTCATTGTGTAACGGAACAGCTTTGAGGCTTAACAATGATGAATGAATAAAGAGAAGCCACTGTTGTGGGTCATGGTCACACCCCAAAACAGAGAACATTCCTTTGATGTCAACACAGAAACAGAGACTGTCAACTTGTGCAAAGAATTTGATTATATCATCTTGGCGGCTTCGGAAAACAGAAAATCTCGTACCTGGTAACAGAAAACACCATTCCTACAGTCTCGAACCCAGCAATTTGGTTTTTGCTTTTGACAGACCCAAATCATTTAGTTCTGACGGTGTTACGAGATGTAAATTGCCTGCGGAGCACGGTTCAAAATCCGGATCATGTTACTGCCAGTTCCCTGCATTGCAGTTTTTTCATCTGGTTTGTCTGAGGTCCATTCCTCTGGTGGTTTCGGAATTGAAAGACTTGAAAGGCACGGGTCTCAGTGCTGAAGGCAGATTAGAGTTTTCAACTGACGTCTTGTTTTTGGCAGAGAAACCAGACACATTAGTCAAACAGAAGTAACAGTCCATCACATGGTCTTTCTGTTCTCGCTATGTCATCGGGATAGCAAACGGCATTATCTTTCGAGTGCCTCTGAGCCAAGTTCTCAGATAGTCAACACATGTCACACAACAAATGTGAGGCGCCCATTCCTTGTCCTGATCACCAATTTTACAGCCGAAGTACAGATGATATGCTTTCTTCACAAGAGCAGTCATTGAGCGTCTTTGATGAACAAGTGTATACTCGCCACAAATATAGCAGAAGGTGTCTCAGCTGTTACGACATTAACGAGACATATTGACTCACACCAATCGTCCAGTAAAATGTCTATAACATATAACTTACTTGTTACAGTGCTTCTGAGGCAATGCTATTTTCTGAAACAATACGTACACACTATAAGGTCTATATTAATCCAATGAACATCATCTGCGTATGCAAGCCACTGTTGTAGCCTACTAAAACAGTATCAAGCTGGCTCCGGCCTGCCCAAGAGTGCTCTAGCTGCATACTTCCACAGAACAACTTTCATCCTGGTCTGATTTCATGCCTGGACATGACCAAACTGCACAAAACCTTGTTCATAAGTCTCTTACAAAAACGAAAATCTTTGGACACAAATACAAGAAAAAGCATAAGAAAATTGAAGATTTCGATGAAACGATACGTGATGGGCAAATTTGGATGTGATTTTCGTAATTAGCAGT
The DNA here is from genome assembly GCA_011833715.1 of Carcinoscorpius rotundicauda. NCBI lineage: Eukaryota > Metazoa > Arthropoda > Merostomata > Xiphosura > Limulidae > Carcinoscorpius > Carcinoscorpius rotundicauda. The sequence goes on from CM022399.1 coordinate 40,366,211, forward strand.
CACAAATATATAAGGAACACCGAACAGTATTCAAAAAGCAAAAATTTTGTTGCGCAGAGCAATCAAACATCTAATACGCAGAAACGGAGTACGTCATCAGTCATAAGATTCCTTGATATAGTTCATGTAATGAACCACTTTATCTCAACAATTAACAGAACCATTGAAGCGTTTAATCAAAAGCTGTTGTATAGAATGTGAACATTTCTACTGTTACGCCAACCAATAATACAGCTGGCGTAGAGAAACAGAACGTATTATCCATTCCCAAAACCAATGACTACAGAAACGAATAATTTTATCGATACTTACTACAAGTAAAACTGCTAACATAAAACAATAAATCATAACCATACCATCCCCATAACCAATCACTCAACTGACACAGAGAACCAAAACATATTCTTAATTACAAGAACGAGTTAGAGAACAAAAGTATTAAATTAGGGCATTTAAGTTATAATGACAACCAATTATGCAGCTTAAGATAAAGAAAACAAAATTTGTCACCAATAACCCCAATCGGGCAAGAAAGTTAAGTACAAAATTATAACACGTCATTATACAAACTCTAAGACTATCAGAATAATTAACAGGACATATGTACCAGAACTAGTGAAGCAAACAAAACATGTCATCAGTTGTTTCAACCAGCCAGAAATGTAAAGTACTAAACCGTAACACCTCACCCATTATACAATCTCTAAGACTATTGGAATAATTAACAAGAATATATCATGTACTTGAACTAGTGAAACAGTTTTTATAAACAAAACATGTCATCAGTTGTTTCAACCAGCCAAAAATGTAAAGTACTCAACCATAATACCTCACCCATTATACAAGCTGTTTGACAGTTGTGATGAAGATTGTTGTTGTTTGTTATGAAGAACAAAGCTACACAAGCATCGTGTGTATCGAAACACGGTTTCTAACCTTGTAAGTCCTCAGACACACCGCTGTGCCACTGGAGGGGGGGGTCACAATTGCTTGTTTGTTAGTTTAAAAATTTAACGCAAAGCTATACAAGCTGTCCCTAATTTAGCAGTATAGGACTGGACAGAAGGCAGTAAGTTATTACCACTCACCGCCCACGCTTTGGCTCCTCTTTTACCAACATATTGTGGAATTGACGATCAAATTATAACGCCCCCACGGCTGAAAGGGCGAGCATATTTAATGTAACGTAGATTCGAACTAGCGACCCTCAGATTACGAGTCGAGAGCCCTAACCATCTGATCATGCTAGGCATTTACTATAAAGAACCAGAACGTGTCATCAATCATCACAATTAACAATGAAGTAAATAATTATAATGTCTCATCCATTCAAACAACTTGTCAGACAGCCAAGATAAAAAACAAACATATCACCTCACTAGAATAACTATATAGAGATTTTATATAGAATATTCAGAACCACTTTACTACCAAACAGAACATACAGTGAATAGTTTATAATTACTTAACCAGATATGACTCCAGCTGCGACAAGTAATTAGACAGCTGATTAACGAAACCACAAAATGGTATAAGTCACAATAATTTGTGAAACAGACAAGACAGAGAACTGGAATTTCTATTCAATTAACAGTATAATCAGGCAGTTAACGCCCATAAACCAAAGTACCTTATCAAAAATCAGAACCAGTCAGTCAGACGTCTAAGGTAGAGAAATGAAAAGGAGTTGTTATGCTTAGGTTTATTGAACTAATTCCAGTCTTTATTATCTGGTAGATTGGATAATAAAGAAGGTCCAACAAAAAAGTCCATTTTCACAAAGCCTAACAATTATGTAATTCGTTTTAAAACACGTCAAAAGGTATCTGATCATACAGAATACATTAGGTATAATTACGTTCTGTGATTAAATCACATTTACTTCTTTTGCACACCAACTTCTTTTATACTTTTCATTTTGAACACACAAAAATTACATACTTCGAAAGATGAATGTTTTACTGAGCCATAGTAGGTTACATATCGAGCTTACGGGTTTATGTAAAAGTCATTAAGTAAAAATAAAGTGTGCTTAAATGGTCACTTTTTTCTACTGTAATAGTTAACTGTGAATTACTTAAAGTTACACAGTCGAGACCTATTGTTATGTTTTCTGATAACAAAGAAATCTGGCAAATTCATCTACTGACAACAGTGAAGCCTCTTGAGTGGGTAGGCTCGGCATGGCTAGGTGGGTTAAGGCACTCGACTCATAATCCGAGAGTCGCAGGTTCGAATCCCCATCACACCGAACATGTTCGCCCTTTCAACTGCGGGGGCATTATAAGGTTACAATCAATCCCACTATTCGTTGGTGAAAATGTAGTACAAGAGTTGGCAGTGGGTGGTGATGACTAGCTGCTTTCCCTCTAGTCTTATACTGCTAAATTATGGACGGCTATCGCAGATAGCCCTCGTGTAGATTTACGCGAAAATAAAAAAACAAACAAACCTCTTGAGTGGAAACTTGGAAAGAAATACTCGTATAAATGGTGAGGAGGGAAACTATAATATATTATCGTATGCATTTTTTCGTTACAAAAAGCGTTGCCTGCTTGTTTACTATTCTTCTCAAGCTTGTTCGTTTCTTTTTTCAGAAAAATAATAAAGGAGAGTCGAAATAAACTATATTCCCTTATTAAAAAGGGAAAAGGAGTTTTAAGTTTCTAAAGATTTGGAGATGATATTTCATTATTTGAACTTTCTATAGAAGTTTTCTCTTTTTAACTGAGTACAATACGACGCACTCAAAAAACACTTGAACTCTGTAAATTCAAAATGTCTAAGCATTGACTAAAACCTGGGCAAAATTTAACTCATAAAAACCATCCACAATTCTCCACATTAAACATCTTAATGAAGAAAGCCGAATACACTGCAACATCAGAATCTTAGAGAAAATCAATAGTAATGTAAAGTACAGATAAGAAACAACTGCAAGTACTTTCCTGTTTAATATTAGATGAGAGTAGTTAGTACATCTGTAAGTTATACGTTTCTTTTATTCTAAGCCTAAAATACAAGCTTCCAACCACATAATGATACGCCTTTCTCTGTAATTCAGACCAGCTGTACCTAAAGCTACAAAGAATTTAATCTTGTTTTATTTAAGATGACGAAAAAACAACAGTAATTAGGTAAACTAATATTTCATTTCCGACGATACTGGGATACTCAAAACTTGCTACCTATCATTACTTTCTCAAACTTAGTGCACTTTACATGGCTAAATATTCTCAAAAAAAAAAAAAAAATCCCAAACAGTCGTTTCTAAAAAGGCTAAGATGAATTTTTTTTCTTGTAAAGCGATAAATTTGGACTATCATTCACAATCTCTAAAATGTAGTTAGTGCCCTCTACTGGAATAAAACAAGGTTTTAAATTATTCAAATTGAGTGGATAATTCTATTGAATCTCAATCAATATTTTATAGAGATCACAGAAAAACAAATACATACATATTATTTCTGTGATGCAGACTCTGTTGGTACAATGTACACGACATATGACATTACATTAAGATTGATAATAATTTTAATGGCCTTTTACGGGTTCGTACAAGTGTTTCAAGTGTATCTTATTTATTATACGCTATTGCTGACAGGGCCTTTCACTAAATATCAGGCCCGGCATGGCAAGACGGGTTAAGGTGTTCGACTACTAATTTAAGGGTCGCGGGTTCAAATCCAGGTCGTACCATACATGCTCGCTCTTTCACCAGTGAGGGCCTTATAATGTAACGGTTAATCCCACTATTCGTTGGTAAAAGAGTAGTCCAAGAGCTGGCGGTGGGTGGTGATGACTAGCTGCCTTCCCTCTATTCTTACAATACTAAATTTGGGACGGTAAGCACAGATAGCTCTTGAGGAGCTTTGGGCGAAATTCAAAACAATAACGACTAAATATCAGCATTCATCAAGCTAGAATATAACTTAATATTGACACTTATTATTTTGACTGTGGTGTAATATCACATTCATTATGTAAAAGATATATTGTCTCGCGACAATACTTCATAACTTCTAACTGGCTGATATAAAAGGCTTCTTGTATTCTATTTCAGCCAGCTCGATGGTAATTAACAAAAAGTGCATCGGTAGCAGCGACCAAAAGCTCTAATAAAGGTCATGTTCGTTTGACCAAACCATAATATGATAGTTCGGTCATTTAACGAATGTACTAACAAACGTCAACTTCACTTGACGAAACCACGACACGGCAGTGTCTTCTGCGTTTGACGAAACTGTTTTTACTCATTTTTAAATATATTATATAAATAAGAAGTTTTTGGACGTTATGTCACTGGATTCTTATTGTATACAGAAGAAACACTTATCAATGAATAGTTTGTGTGTTTTCTTGTTTACACAACTTCTCCTTGTAAACTAAATTATTTTAATTTTAATGTTGAACAATATTAGATAATGAAATGATGAAGAGTTTATAGCTTTATAGGCATTTCATGTTTAACTCAAGTTTCACTGGTTTTGTTACAGAAGAAGATAGGAAAGTAAAGCTACTTATATAAAGAAAATAACATCACTGTTCTGCTGTAAACTGTTTTCTTAATTTGGAAAACTCATTCATATTTGGGTATTGGTTTCTTAAATGCATAAAATGAATAACAAATTAACTAGTAAAGACATCCTTAGATTTAGCCGTCAGACAAAACAAAAAAATGAGTACTAGACAATACAGGGGCTGTTTCTTTGATTGTTTGAATTTTATTGGCTCAAAGCAACGTGACTGTCTGCGACAATGGCATAGGCGAGTTTTAATTTGTTTCATGACGCAGACAATTGTTGTAAATTTTATTGTTAGTTAAAGGAATATAATTTCAGGGCAAATAACATTTGTTTAAAAGCTCATGTATCTTTGCAAGAATAAATTTAAAAGGTGTATAAAGTAAAACCACGTCAGTACGTCGTTTCAAAGTAAGGTATGTAGTAAGAAAATAAAACCAAATTTGTAATTAAACTAACGCATATTTCAATAAGTTTTTTTTTGCTTTATAACGAAACCTTATATATTCTGAGCTTTTGACAAAATATATTTGAAGCCTAAAGTAGACATTTATTACTGCATTTTAGTTATAATGGCTTAAGTTATTGCTTTAATATTTACAACAGTTCAATGATTTTTTAAAATATTCTTACTTCAGTTGGCTATGGAAACCTCGAAGCTTTATAAGTACTTACACCGTAACAATTCGGTGACACAAGAATTCATATTGCTTAAACTTTCGAACTAATTTTTTCACAGACTACACCATGAATGATGGAACAGATGATACATTATATGAATTGAATCCCTGGAACAATGACGACTGAAAAACGTGACGTGTTTAACTTGTTTGTTGGCTATTCTTTCTAGAGAATCTTCAAACATCTAAGAACCGTAAGACAGTGTTAAAATAAACTAGAAGAATAGAAAACTTATGAAATAGCCTGATAAAAATACGAAAACATTCTAGACGTAGTTCATATATTTTTATCCAAACAATACTGGAAAATCGATACTGCTTAGCTAACTCTTTGACCCATCATGTTGTAAAACCAACAGTGTCTTCGAAAAGTAAAGGTTTGATTCTCTTCTATAATAAAGTATTCCAATAAGTTAATTCTAGAAAGTATATGATTGAGGCTTTTTTATTACTTGCGTTGTTAACATCATGTGTTATTTGAACCAATTCTTGATCCCATTTTATAGCAGATTTTCTTTTATTATTATTATTTGCTCTGTTAACGCCAAATATTAGACTGGTAAATTAATTCAAATTATACAAATTGAGACTGTACATTACCTGTCTCGTACATTATACATTAAAAGACATATCAAAATGGTAATCACTAGTATTAGCACAGTATCCTTATAAAAGTGAGGGTAACTGGGCTGGAAGGACGTCATTGTAAGCGTAAATAATTGAAAAAGTGGAACACAAGCAATAAATAAAAAATAAACGAACTCGGTAATTCTTCTCAATAGTCACTACTCACAAGTAATATCTTGAAACGTTATAATATATTAATCTGAAGTCTTACAATCTATATAATTTTAATTAATTATAATTCTGTACTACCATGAGTCTGGGAAATGACACCATGGATAACATTTCAACAAAGGGTGCATTGAGGATGCTCGCTTCTTGCTCACAAATTAGAAATGTTTATGCCTGTACTCTGCTTTAAAGCTGTAAAATTGTGTATCTTGTTATATAACAACAAACAAGTTTCCCTTTCTTTTGTCGTGTTTACTAAATACAAACTTTCACTGCACCATGACAACTATTTCAAATAACTAGACATAGTACATTTTATCAATAATTAATCCAGCTTTAGTATAAACACAAAATGTGTTGTTATCTCTCTATGTTTCTTCACATTTGTTTCATTTTTATCTTTAGCACATGAATATCATACAGCAACAAGAAATTCTATATTTGTAACCTGTTGTGATTCGCTTACACTATTTTGTGTGAAAACTTTAAATAATGGAAAAAATATTAATTTTGTATTTATATTTATTTCTGTGACAGCTAAAAAATGTAGAAACGATGCAATTATTAAAATATATTTTCACATTTCACTGCAAAAACTAACTCTTCATCTTGCTTGTTTTTACATATTTTCTTTTCACTTTCCATGACAACTTTAGAGTACAAGAACATAAAATATAAATGTTTAGCATTCGAACAAAATATTAAGACCACAAGCAATTCCGCCTTCCTGTTATATATTTATTACACTTTAATTTTATAAGATTTAAAGTACAAAGCTAATTAAATTACGTTAGTAAACAAGCTTAAGACGTATTCGATTCCTATATATAGCGCTCTATCCAATGTCGGATTTGAAATACTGCGATGTCGAACATTTTAAACAAAATACGTGTTTCGCCTTTCTAAAGCCGCCGTGCTCGTCTAACCAAGAACACATCTTAATTTTCGTTTTATAGCTTATTAAATTTGTGATTAAAAATTTTAATCGCAACCATCTCTTCCCTACTCCTATAAGTGTGATGTTTTTGCTTGCGTTAGCATTTCATTAAAAAAACAGTTTAATTTTTATCTATTTGAACAAGACTACGTTAGCGAAGATCAGAGAAAACTGCTAATATGGAATAATTAGGATTTGAAGAAAACTTGCACAAGGACATTTTTTCGTGTGTCTTTTGTAATGAAAACAAATAAACTTAAGTTGGCTAACGTACTCCTGTATTCCTTGATATAAGGCCCAGCATGACCAGGTGGTTCAGGTACTCGACTCGCGAAATTTAAAACAAACCTTAGCTTAAGATCATCTCCACAATAGTAAATAAGGAAAACTTACGTAGGATGAAAAGGTTAATAAATTATGTACATTTGTTTGTGTTTGAATTTCGCACAAAGCTTCTCGAGGGCTATCTGTGCTAGCCGTCCCAAATTTAGCAGTGTAAGAATAGAGGAAAGGCAGCTAGTCATCACCACCCACCGCCAACTCTTGGGCTACTCTTTTACCAACGAAAAGTGGGATTTACCGTCACATTATAACGCCCCCACGGCTGGGAGGGCGAGCATGTTTGGCGCGACCCTCAGATTACGAAGCGCACGCCAGGCCCAAATTATGTTCAGAAAAAATCACAAGAGTTCCAACAGATGGACCATATTATGCATTTGTACTTTGTGAATTGGTTCGGCTTGTTCTAATTTTTGCACAAAGCTACACAAGGGCTATCTGCGCTAACCGTCCTTAATTTAGTAGTGTAAGACTAGAGGGAGGGCAGCTAGTCATCACTACCTACCGCCAAATTTTGGGCTACTCTTTTAACAACGAATAGTGGGATTGCAGTCAATCACATATAACGTCCTCACGGTTAAAAGGGCGAGCATTGCTGGTGTCACGAGGATCCGAAGCCGCGATACTTGGTAAAAATAGAAAACTCTTGACACTCATTAATATTGAAAAAGTTTGAATTCAAACTTTTGCTGTTGAAAACAAGCAATACTAATTTATTTAAAATAAAATTGTCATCTTTTATATTTTTCCACTTCAAGGTAAGCAAAAATACATGTTTTAGCAGTACCCAAAGTTGTTATAATTATTCATAATTTAAAAAAAAAACATATTACCAAGATATAAATGAGAAGAAAATTAATAAAATACATCGATTGTAATGTCATAATTAAATATTTTTGTGGAATTAAAACACACTATAATACATTGTAAATACCAGTAATCATGAGAAGTTGGTGACTATTCAATAAATGTTTCAGTTCAGTGTTAAGCGGTAAAAATTATCTCGTTTATTTAGTCAGTCAATGAATTTGGAAGAAAATTCTTTGAGTTTTGGATTTCTTAGTTAGACTTACTTACCATAATCTCAGAACGTTTCTTGATAAACGTTGTTTGTGAACTTAGGACTAATAATTATAATTACACGTAAAAGAAGCCCTGCAGCAAACATAAAGAAATAAATATTCTCGTATCGTTATATCTTTACCAAGCAATGAATTCAGCGAACAATATAATGTTACAATATTATCACTAAATTAGAATAACAAACTAGAAAACTGAATAAATTACATGTTAAGTATTATATAGCTTAATATATATAACATATTAAGTATCATAGACCAATTGGGATTTGGTTTTTCTTCTTAGTTTCTTTGTTACGTTTACAGCAAAGCCACATTCAACTATTTGTTGTGCCCATCGCGTGGAGTCAAACCGTGGATCTTAACGTTACAAATCCATCCCACCAGGGTACTTTTATGTTTGTATATGTGTCTGTAACACCAAATGAAATACTGTTATAATAATTGAATAGAAATACTTTAATCAATATAATACTGCTTTCGCACTGACTTTCACGAAATCAGAGACCACAGAAAATAGAAGTACATAGTAAAATAAAGAGTAAATTTGATATTTGTACAATAGCTATGTTATAAAAAAATACCTGATTTTCAAAGAGCCGCTTCTTTTTGCTGTTTTCACAATGAGTTTTGTGGCGATCACCTCGGACGTTTCTGTTTCTAAATTTTAACAGAAAAATGATAAAAAAACGATATTTAGATAATGCTGAGTGAACTAAGAATTGATTGCTTCACAGTCGTCAGTAACGCAAACCAGAATGCGTAAGGCTAGAGTTTATTCACACTGATCCTCTTTTCTGTTTTTTAAAACAATTGCCTTGTATCCTATTTACAGAATTAACAAATTGAATGATTGCATTATGTGCTTTTATTACCATGCTCTAGGTTATGTCGTGAGCGAATGAAACCACAATCGAATGTTGTTGTTTGTACATTCTTCGTATTTTTATCAATTAATAGTACCTTAAGGTATCTTAATCTACCAACTAACGTGCTTAACCTTTTAAAATCGTAATAAGTTCCACGAATTAGTTAAAAGTTAAAAGAGTATTGTTAATATATCACCAACGGTTCTTTAAGATTTTCTGTTCTTAAAAATATTTTACAAAAAAAAGTACAATAAATCCCAGTGATGTTTGACAAAAATGTGTTATAAGATTCAACAATGTTACACGCAATCCTGAGCAGGAACATTTTCTTCTTTGTTCAAAGATGTTAAAATCGACAAAAGCGTCATACACAAAATGTAACGTATAAAACAGAAGCGTGATTCGCATAAAGTTAGTAAAGCGTGAGTTGAAACCATAGCAGCTTCTGAATCTGGAGAAAGTCTTCAACTTCAATCATAACTGTTGTAGTCTATCATTAAGTTACACTTTGATATAAAATTAATAGTTACGTATGCATTATCACAGAACAGCAAAATAAAGTTTAGTTAGTAAAAGAAACAAATTGTTATGCGATTACCAACTGATGATGATACTCTGAGTTTTCTTGAATTATTTTTAGTTTGTACGAAGAATAAAATGTTATAGTAGATCAATATGAAACCTTAAAACTAGTAACGATGTTACAATTTTTAAACCAACTTACATTTCAAACTTTAAAAATAATTAATATAAATGCATAATGTATATGTACGTGCGTATCATAGACAAACAAATGATATTATAAATTTAAGGTTTAAGCTTTGAATCAAAATATTATATTGTATAATAAGTTCTAAGATGGTTACTAAATATTTAATTGAAACAAAAAATGGCATGCATTAAACAACACATTAACCAGCAAACTTTTCCATTATTGAAACATCTTAATAATGTAGATTTCTGCATTTACAAAATTATTCAAAAGTACGAAAACAAAGACTAAACAGATTAGATTTTGTTTGACGACATCAGTTAAATACTTTAATTATTCAAAAAACTGAAAATGCTTCTTTTATTCATTCAAGTTATGCTTTGAGTAAAGCGTAAGAGAAAGTCTTAGTCCGTGAAATAAGATTTAGTATACCAAATAAATTGAAATGTAATGGTTTCTTTTTAAATTTAGGCAGTTCCTGTAACAATTATCGAAATAGCCGATATAATCAGAAGATGGCGAATCTCTTAGTTGTTGTTTAGAGCATAGCTACACAATGGGCTATCTGTTCTCTGTCACCCGCAGGGAATAAAGTCCTAATTTTAGCTTTGTAAGTCCATAAACTTAGCATTGACCAATTGGGGAACATCTATATCTGGGGCAATTAAATAATTCTGACCTGATTTCATAGAATAAGCAAATTGGTTGGTTGTTTAGAATTAAGCACAAAGCTACACAATGGGCTATCTGTGCTTTGCCCACCACGGGTATCGAAACCCGAATTTTAGCGTGTAAGTCCGCAGGCATACCGCTGAGCCACTGGGGGGTGAATAAGCAAATACATAAAATAGTTAAAGAAGAAACAGTGGCATTTTTGCAAAAATAAAAAACAAGATTTATTAAACAAGATAAAATATATTATTATGTTATGTTGCGTAAATCAATGATTTGGATAAAACCAATACTATTTTGAATGATACACTGAAGTTCGTTAAAATAAATCATGATCTTGCGAAAATTAATGAAAATAAATTACAAAATATTTGATGGAATTCAAAGGAAGACATAATTAGATATCAGACCACCATAAGGTTAGTGTGGAATATTTTATAGACTGACTAGATACCTAAAGAAGGATGTGCACTGATAGCTTTAATTCTGGTTATTAGCACCTGTAATTAAGTTTAAACAATAATTATTACACATCGAAATATTACTTTGAATATTAAAATGAAATACAATATCTAAATATTGCTAAACACGTTCCTTGTGCTGGTTTTGACGAATAGACTGTGGTCGGTAATATCCTGTTAGAAGGAACCACAAGTTAAGTGCTGATTTTACTTATAGTTTCGATGTAAATAATGGTATTTTTATAGAGAAGTGTTTTATAAAATTCATGACTCTTTTTCTCTGCCAAGGAATCTCCTTTTTTTTTGTTCAATACCAAAAAAGACTTATTCCCTTAAAAAAAAAATGTTTGCTTGTTTTCGAATTTCGCACAAAGCTACTTGAGGGCTATCTGCGCTAGCCGTCTCTAATTTAGCAGTGTAAGACTAGAGGAAAGGCAGCTAGTCATCACCACCCACCGCAAACTTTTGGGCTACTCTTTTACCAAAGAATAGAGGGATTGACCATCATATTATAATGCCCACACGGCTGAAAGGGCGAACATGAGCATGTTTGGTGTGACGGGGATTCAAACCCACGACCTCGAACGCCTTAACCTACCTGGCCATGCCAGGCCTTCCTTTAAAAAGGACTTTTACTGTTGTGGCACAAGTGAAAATATTGTTAATATCTCAGTCTTTCCATCAACACTTATTATGGATATTTCCATCCATAACTTACTCAGAAACAATTATTTGAAGTATGCAAATGAGGATAATATCATAAGAAGCAAATTATTTTAATGTCAAACAGTTCATCCAATGACGGCAGTGAATAATATTAGTTTGAATGTTGATGACTGGTAACATTATTTGTTTGACCCAACTTGTTGCCAGTCCAACATACTTTTGTTTTTTTATTTTTTTGAGCTTAAATGGATAGGAAAATCGCTCTTCAATAACGTAGGTCTTTGGCAAAGTCAACATGTGTTTTTTGTCTGAGATAAAAATGTCGAGAAATAACAATGTTGATCCTTTTGGAGTAATTTTTGTCACCCTCAATCTATGGTTTTGAAATTCATAACAGTTTTGTTGCAGTGACATCGATTGTCTCACCATCTGATGAGCAATGATATTCATGAAGTATTTTGGCAGTTCTTTGAGCCTTCTTTTCACAAGTTTTCAAACCAAGCCTGAGTATCAAACTATTACAATTGCTCATAATGTTGAACATGAAATACAGAGAGTGTGCATTTGATGACGCGAAAAGTTCTTGAAGTTAAATCTTTAATTATTTTCTGAACACTTGTATTCTTAAATTTCATATTGGCGTTATCTGTGCCTTTTAGTAGCAAAATTTTGATACTTATCTTAGAACGTTTAGGTGCAGATACATCGCTAACTATAAGAAATCGAATAGTCTTTGTTATCTTTTTGCGTGGAATATGTTTGGGAAAAAGTTAACATAAGACTGGGACTTAGCTCCGGTTTATGTGGAAAAAAAGGAGTGAGATGGTGATATTTTCAGTCTGGATGAAATAATACTTTATCATAAATTACCCTCAATCTACCCCTTTGGTATCTATTATACAACTTGGTTTTGTCTTGGAACGTCGAACACGATGAACTAATGTTAGACATTTGTAATAGCAGTTTTAACTTTGTCACATGCAAAGTTATCAAATTCTTCCTCAGATAGTGTTTATTGACTTATGAAGCAATAAATCTTCGTTGGTGATTCTTTATGAAAAGGTCAAATATTGACAAATAATCATCACATTTCAGAAATAAATCATTTTCAAGAACGTAAGTTTTCTCAACTTCTACCAAGAAGAATATTCTGAGCTCCATATTGTTGGTCACAATTTCTTATTTCATTTTCAGTGGAACGGCCCGGCATGACCAGGTGGGTTAAGGCGTTCGACTCGCAGTCTGAGGATTGTGGGTTCGAATCCCCGTGACGGTCAATCTCATTATTCGTTGGTAAAAAAGTAGCCCAAGAGTTGGCGATGGGTGGTGATGACTATCTGTCTTCCGTCTAGTCTCACACTACTAAATTAGGGACGGCTAACGCAGATAGCTCTCGAGTAGCTTTGTGCGAAATTCAAAACAAAACAAACAATGCAGTGAAATTTATAATTATTTCCATTGTTGAAATGCCTTCAGACGATTCAGTCACTTTTCATATCAAGTTAAAATTGTTGATTCAATTTTACGCTTCACTTCCCCATTTGAAGAGAACCAAAAAGTTAAATGTTTTACAAAACTAATTACAATAATAAAACATTGAATTCGTGTGTAACCAATTATTGAACCTGTTGTCTAAGTCTTTTTTAATGAAAAGTTATTTATATAATAACTTATTGTGAATTTGTAGGAAAATCCAAGCATTTGAAACTGTACTGAACCCGTTTCAAACATTAATTATTATGTATGAGCCAATTTTAGGTCAATTAATTTGATCTTTCATCCGAAATGCAGATGCACAGTTGCTTTCAGTCATCTTTTTCTCTATTGATTTGTCGTTACTGTGAGAGGATGAGGAAGATGATACAGGATACAAGAAAATTGTAGATTTGTTTCATCAGTTTTAGCGCCAGTAGTTTCTTAATCATTATTCTGGTAATTTCTTAAGTTTATTTTAATAAATCACGTTAAATACAGCTCAAGTAAAGTACCATTTCACTTTTCAGAATTTGCTTTCTTTTTTTTTACTAATTTTCTTTTTCCGTTGTTGAATTCACACCGAAAAGGAAACGGTCCTTTATAGGTCATTTTTATTTAAGTACGTTGTTTAACCTATTTTAGATCCTAGTCTGACCAGCTGATTAGGCAGATTGCTATAATGGAGCTGTGTGCGAAATTCAAAACAAACAAACAATGATCTTAAATTTCGTGTTACACTTTTTTCAAATGTAAGTGTTTAGTACTTTTGTAGCCTGGCATGGCCGAGCGCGTAAGGCGTGTGACTTGTAATCCGAGGGTCGCGGGTTCGCGCCCGCGTCGCGCTAAACATGCTCGCCCTCCCAGCCGTGGGGGTGTATAATGTGACGGTCAATCCCTCTATTCGTTGATAAAAGAGTAGCCCAAGAGTTGGCGGTGGGTGGTGATGACTAGCTGCCTTCCCTCTAGTCTTACACTGCTAAATTAGGGACGGCTAGCACAGATAGCCCTCGAGTAGCTTTGTGCGAAATTCCAAAACAAACAAACAAACAAGTACTTTTGCAAATATAAAATTAACTTTATAAAAATATTTTTAAACTGGGCACTTCCTTGAAACAAACCTCTTGAAGTTTGAAATTTTTGTTCCTTGCGTTCATATTGCAATTGTCCAGATTCCAGAAGAAAGGCACTGAACTCGTGGATTCGAATCCCCATCACATCAAACATGCTCGCCCTTTCAGCCGTGAATGCGTTATAATGTGCGGTCAATCCCATTAGTCGTTGATAAAAGAGTAGCCTAAGAGTTGGCGGTGGGTAGTAATGACTAACTGCTTTCACTTTAGTCTTTACTAAATTAGAAACGGCTAGCTCAAATAACCTTCATGTAGCTTTGTGCAAAATTTAAATTAACATACAAAACAAACAACAAACCAAAACAAAGTTCAGACATTTTCAGTTTAATCTCCTTATAATATCTTTAATCTACCCGGTAACTGAAAATAAAACACAATGAATTTGCACCGTATAGGGATGGCAATAAAAAAACTTTTTATTCTCAGCTTTGATACTCGCGACAGTCTTAATCAGTAAGTGAAAAAGGCATAATAAGAAAGTTTATATCATAAGTCACATGAATATATATATTTTTTTTTATTTTGCAGGCCCTCAACTATATGTTCTAACAGATAACGGTGGGTCTTACTTATAGGATCTGTTTGGACATTTCCAATGACTGCTTTTTAGTATGGTATAGCGTACAACCAGTGGGCAATATGTACAAACCAGTATTATGTCACCATAAGTATTTGGAGAAAGGTAATTAGTGGTCTGGAGAAGACTCTCATGGAACATGTTTGTTTGTTTTTTAGCACAAAGATATAAAATAGGCTGCATGCACTCATTCCCCCAGTTTTTAGAATAGCGCTAATTTATTTATATGAAGAAAAGTAAGCCACAGTTAATACTAAGTCTTGTTGCTGTTTTTTTCTTTTGCCTATACTTTTAATCTATGTGTTCGTAGAAATTCATATTGTCATTTAACCGGAAGGAAGTTTGAAGTTACGTGATGGGCGTGGTCTTAAAGTCTTGTTTAGGAAAACTATTCTGGGGCATGTACGAAAAGCGAGTTAGGCGAAACTAATTTAATGAACCTGTTAGTCCTTTAACGAGTAGCCACTGCATTAATTAATCAATTTTCCTATTACTATTAGACTGTTATTTAGTTCAGCGCTGTGAATACCAAGCTTATGTGTCGAAAACGAAGATATGAAATTAGCAAGTAAATGTATCTTTATATATATATATACTTTATTTGTTAATCTAACAGCATAGTTTATTTTATTAACGTTAAGCAAATTGAATTTTCAATTATTGTTGTTGTTGTTTTTGAATTAAGCACAAAGCTATACAATGGGCTATCTGTGCTCTGCCCTCCACGGGTATCGAAACCCGGATTTTAGCGTGTAAGTCCGCAGACATACCGCTGAGCCACTGGGGGGCTTTTCAATTTTTTCTTTTATCAAATAATTAAAAAAGAAGCCTGTCCTCCCGATCGGACAGCGACAGATTATTTCCGGGCTTACAACCTAGAATCCGAGCTTCGAGTTCCCACAATAGACACAACAGATATACCAATGTTACTTTGTTTTAAAAACAAGCAAACAAACAAAAAAGTAACTACATAGGAGAAATCTACATACGTGACAGCACTGGTCTAGTAAAATAAGAATCAAATTTAATATCAGGTCAAACTCGATATGTGTAGTTACTCTCAAATTCAAAACTGGCAGGGTATGGTCAGGTTGTTAAGGCACTCGACTCGTAATCAAAGGGTCACGGGTTCGAGTCCTCGACGCACCAAACATGTTCGCCCTTTCAGCCGTGGGGGCGTTAAATATACAACCAATCTCACTATTCGCTGGTAAAAGAGTAGCCCAAGAATTGGCGGTGGGTGGTGATGACTAGCTGCCATATCCATAGTCTTACACTTCTAAATTGGGGACGGCTAGCGCGAAATTCAAAACAAACCAAACCAAAAGAAGCCATCTAACGGTAGAAACCTATAAATGTTACAGCACTTGATTAGTAAAATAATAATCAAATTTTATGTTAAGTTAGTTTTCTAAAAAAATAAGACATCACTGTAAAATATTTAACTGCTTTTCTCAAAAGTATATCCACATTTTTTATGCATCTATTTTATTTTTTTATCATAAGTGCTAGTTCAGAAATAGAAGACTTAGAACATTTCCAATGCACTAAACCCCGCCTTTTCTTGGTCTCCTTACTATATTTTTTATAGTCAGTTAGCCGAGGTATCTTTTTTAGATTATTATAGAGCAATTTCATTGCACAAGATTTCATCTCTTTTTGCAAAATGTAAGAAAACAAATGTATTTGATAATCAAGACATTTACTTTTTTAGAGATAAAATGAAATGAAAACACAAACTGAAAAAGCAAACAACGTTTCATTAATTAATTATACACTGAATTGAAAATAATAGCGAACAACAAGATGGAAATAAGAACTGGGAATTTATTGACATAGTTAATTTACCTTCACACTACCATTGGTATTGTTTTCAAGAAAAAATGCTTTTTGTAAAAGTTAATTCTCGAAACATTTAACAAAATAAGACATATATCCATATAGGTATTAGATAGATGTATATATATATGCAATTAATTTATGAATACACATTTGAAATATGTATTTTTGAAACTAAAATTCAAATTTATGAATTAATTGCACTTTTAAAATTTATTGCTTAATACTTATGGTATTAAATATGCAGTGTGTACTTCATAAATTCTTATGAAGAACTATATTTATATTTATAAAGTTTTAAACATATTTATGGAAGTTTGTTTTGAATAAGAAATAAAATTTGAATACATATATATATATATGTTTATGTTCTGCATACCTTACATGATCTTGTAAGTGTCCAGCACTAGGAAACGCGTGAAATGGAACATCATTCTTCATTCTCATCAAAACTTATCACCCCAGTTAGGTGGCTGATTTGTTAAGCTACAAACATTTGCTGATCAATAAAAATATACTTTATTTTATGTGTTATGTTTTGTTATTGCAAAGCCACATCAGGTTATCTGCTGAGTCCAGCCTGTGATTTTAGCGTTGTAAATCCATAAACTTACCACTGTACCAGCGGACCACTACTTTAATTTAAATAAGATTTTATGTGCAAAGTGAAAACAAATGTATAAGAAAGTTTAATTGTGTGTCGCTTTTGAAAAGTACCGGTATAGTAAGGAATAAGTGGTTGTGTTTAAGGGATTAAATCCTTATCCACACTGCAAACATTAGTGTTTTTCTCCCATTTACAAGTGTACTGCATTTAATTTCAATTTTGAAGCTATACAATTTTGGTGTTTTTCTATTTCTTTATTTGTGTTGAAATACTATTATTATCATTATGTGACAATTATGTTCGTTAGTAGGGACTCCAGCTCTAGCATGCTCCAAATAAGTATTACAGGTATTTTTTTCTGTATTTCTTACAAACCATTTTCAACAAGAACAGTTTATATTTTAAACGGAAAGACAGAGATCCCACGGATCAGGTTTATAGACATCATATATTTAAAAGTGATGATCAGAGAGAAGGAAACCATTCAGAAAAATCTTCCGCCTACATTCTACTCATCACCACCTAACAGTCATTTTTGTAATGCACTAAAACTAAAAGCGTGGTTGGTGTTCACCAGTATACCGAAGATTTGGTATATATTAGCCATTACGACACATTAAGACTGTTTTATTTCGGCAAAAGATATGGATAGACACAATTTTGTCTCGTGAAGACTATGAAAAGACAAGGTTAATTTTGAATTTCGCGCAAACCTACACGAGGGTTATCTGCGGTAGCTATCCATGGTTTAGCAGTGTAAGACTAGAGTGAAGGCAGCTAGTCATCACCACCCACCGCTAACTCTAGGACTACTCTTTTACCAACGAATAGTGAGATTGACCGCCACATATAACGCCACCACGACTAAGAGCGCGAGCATGTTTGGTGTGACGGGGATTTGAATTCGCGACCCTCGGATTACGAATCGAATGTCTTAACCACCTGGCCATGGCAGGCCATGAAATGACAGCTAATTTATGCTATGAATGAATATGTTCTTAATATTTGGAATATTATACAAATATCTTTTTTTACTCGATAAATGCTGTAATAACTTATAATCTTGTTTCTTTGAATACCGTGGTTAAATATCAACAATGTTGGTGTTGATGTTAGCAAAACTAAAAGTTCTTTAACCATTTATTCTTCAATTACTATCAAAAGTAAGTTAACTGCTTATTTTAGATCAAAACTGAAATAATGGTTCAATATAACTTATAATAAGCAAACTAGGGAAGTGACGTGTAACAAACTGATTACAGGTTCTAGATGTCATAAATCAAAACATGAGAAGAACTAAAGATGTAATGATTATACTGCACTAAGTCATTAATCGGGGGTGTCTTCGTCAGGGTCAACATTGTTGCACGATGCAACAAAGACTCAGGTTTGTGGTCCTGAAAGTTGGGGGGATTACAGAAAGTAATTTATTCGTCTATTGGGTATCACATATTCTAGCAACAACTTCAGTTTATATTGATTACTATCGATAGTGTGAGAAATTTAGAAATGAACAGTATATATTAAATTATTAAGTTAAAAGCACTACAAAGAATAACATACTCTTTTCATTTCAGTTGTAGAAAAGCTCTAGTCGTTTCTGATTTAGCAATGTAAGACTAGAGGGAAGGCAGCAAGTCATCATCATCCACCACCAATTCTTGGGCTACTCTTTTACCAACGAATAGTGGGATTGATCATCACATTATAACGCCATCACGGCTAGGAGAGTGAGCATATTTGGTGTGACGGAGATTCGAACCTGCGACCCTCGGATTATGAGTTGAGTGCCTTAACCACCTGGCCATGCCGGGCCCAGTTGTAGCAAGAACAGTTTGTATTTAATAGCGTGTGTAAAGCATTTAAAAATAGTCGAGTATAGACTAAAAAAATGAGTATTCATTTGATTGGCTCGAGATATTGCACTTCGGTTAGATTCACTAGTTGTAACAAAAGAGCAATTGCTCATAGAGAAGGGAGCATCTAAATATTTACTTTATTTGCTTGATTTTTCATCCATATAAGCTGTTTGTTTGTTTGTTTTTTGAATTAAGCACAAAGCTACACAAGGGGCTATCTGTGCTCTGCCCACCACGGGTATCGAAACCCGGATTTTAGCGTGTAAGTCCGCAGACATACCGCTGAGCCACTGGGGGGCTCATATAAGCTACTGACAGATGTTATGTATATGTGTAAATATTTTGTTAACGACAACATGTCGTGTTGTGTTTAAATTTTCATTTCTATTATTCATTTTTCCATACTGATATTATTGTTTCGAAGTTTAAACTAATATTTTGTTATTTATTTAGGGTAACATTTTGGTATTTTCTTGAATTAAGTAGACCAATCATATGTTTATAAATGAGTGCTGGTGACTTCGTGTCTCAACGTGTAGTCTCGTGCAAGAACGGACACGCGCGGATTGCTCTAGAGTTGTATGGAAATTGCAAGATTGTTCGAGAAATAGGCCTACCGGTATAAAAGACGGTGAGGAGAGATAGATTCAGTCATCAGTTTTTATTCGAAAAAAGAAGATAGATTCAGTCATTAGTTTTATTCGAAGAAAAAGAGTGAGATTCAGACATCAGTTTTATTTCAAAAGAAGAGAGTTAGTTATTTGAGAAAGATTAAGTGTTTGCTGTGATTATTCAACTTGGATTCGTGAGTAAAGTTAGATCTACGGAAGCTGTGATTTTATTTTGTCAATCCCTACGATACATCTGAATTACTGCTTGAGCTGAGAGACGGCGATTTCATTGAACTGTGAACTGTTTCGGAATTTCTTCGTGGGACCAAATTCACACCCTAGACTGGAATTTGAGACTTTAATTTTAGATCATTACATTAGATACAGGCCAGTACCGTTTTGTATTGTGACTTATTTTGAAGTTTGAAACTAATATTATTTTGTTTTGTAATTAATTTCGAATGTTGTAACTTAATATCTGTCACTGTTATTATATAATTTGTTATATCTGTTATATTTGTTAATAGTTTAGTGTAATAAATTATACAAGCTGTTATCTACGTTTTTCTTTTGCGTTTAGTCTACGAAGAACTTAAAACATCAAAAAATACGTAACACAGACTTTTTAGTTTTTACATTTTGTGACATGATGAGGCATTCTATATCTGTTAGTTTTTGGGGTTTGAGCCATGAACATGTCATCATTATTTTTCTTAAATTATTCATATAATCTGTTAAGGAATTTGATTATATCTATAGTAATTTCAACATTAATACATTAAGAACGTTGTTTAGGGATACCTAGTTGAAAACGTAAACACTTTCTGGAGCTGTTGACTGACAGTGAAACTCTTTTTTACTGAACCAGATAAACTGGAATGAACAAAACCAAAACTGCATTCCCTGTCTCTGTGGAAACAAAATAAAATTTAGCTTTGAAGGTGACGTATGTCGACAGTAAGTCGAGAGTTGTGCTGTTGTAAAGATTTTTTCTCCTACTTCTGGTATTCCAGAAGCATCTCTGCCTCTAACGACTGCTTGTTCTAGGAAGCTGTCTCAATAACTTTAGAACAAAGTCTTAACTATCGTATACTGACCCTCGAGCTCGGAACTCAGTTCTCTCTCGCAGAATTGTTTTCTACTACTTGTCTTTCTAGAAATTTACTTTATTAACTGGAAAAATATTTATTTCAAGAGTAATTATCTAACATTTGGAGTAACTTTTTTCGCTTTATTGGATATTCAAGTATCACAACAACGTTATCATTTACCCTTTTAGTAAACGTTTGCGAAAATACTGGTAACAAAAAAGCGAAATGAATTAAAATATTACTTAGGCAAGAGCAACCATACTCGTGTCCTGTCCCCCAGTGGCTCAGCGGTATGTCTGCGAACTTACACGCTAAAATCCGGGTTTCGATACCCGTAGTGGACAGAGCACAGATAGCTCATTGTGTAGCTTTGTGCTTAATTCAAAACAACAACCCGTGTCCTTTTGTATAATAAATAAATAAATCGATATATATTTGTGTGTTTGGTAACAATCTGAAATACTATGTTATCTCTCGTCGACTAGAACTAGAGAATAATCAGTTTTGAAAAAAACAGAATAATTCTTGTAGCTTTGTTTTGTTAATAAAACATTCTATTATTTTATATTACCTTTGAAACGATAACATATTAATTTTATACTTGTCGGAACTCCTAAATTAAACAAAAATAAACGATATTAGCTAAAAATTTGGCAATTTCGCCCATTTATAAGGAATTGAGTTTGTTTGAAGGACAGATATATTAATGTACCAGTCATTGTTCATTCGTTTGTTTTTGAATTTCGCGCAAAGCTACACGAGAGTTATCTGTGCTAGCCGTCCCCAATTTAGCAGTGTAAGACTAGAGGGAAGGCAGCTAGTCATCACCACCCACCGTCAACTCTTGGGCTACTCTTTTACCAACAAATAGTGGGATGGGGCGTCACAATATAACGGGCAAGCATATTTGGTGCAATGGGGATTTTAACCCGTGACCCTCTGATCACAAGTCGAGCGCCCTAATTACCTGGCCATGCCGAGCCGAGTAACAGTCATAACAACCCGGTCAAATACGTATTGATCAAAACTGTCATCGAAGCGATTAAGGCTTTAATGGTCAGCGTTTTATCACTTAATATTCGTAACTTGTGTATCATCTAGAAAAGCATGAATACTGGATCTATGGTTTAGAACACAGTAATTTAAATTCTTTTATCATCAAAGGTTGTACATATTTATCAACAGGTTACTTCATAGCCACCCTAAACTACATATCAGCTAACTATGTACAAACTTAGCGCTTTCCACTAATAATACTTTATGTAAAACCCAGGTGTATTAAGGATTAGCATAAAACCATGTTAAATACCTTTAGCATGCGTAAGGATTTGGGATTAGCTTAAACAGGGTCGACGATACCCTAGGTGTTTTGCAAATATTTAGGATTTAGTAAGCACTTATGATAACTAGTCTTACATGACACAAACTCCCATCTTAAGCCTTGTTGTGATGGACAAGGTTCTCATCACACTTGTATACTGTAAATTATCTACGTAGACCCAAGTTTGTTACCAGTTGCGAAAATATCATTTGTACGTCACAGCTCATATTATTATTCTTTCATTTAAAAATGTATTTATGGGTTTTATTTGAAAATGTTATATGGTATAAAAGCTGTGTTTCAGACACAATAATATATTATTATGAGATGGGTTATTCAAAAACTTTCAATTTGTTCTTTCATCTACTGAAGTCTATAATCTTTCAAACCTTTAAAAAATATACGAAATTTTTATACGTTCTTAAGCATAATAAAACCTTTTATATGTAGATTTCATTAAAACGTTTATGCAGATTTATTTATAATTATTAAGTATTTCATGTTGTGTTTTTTACCCATTACTCTAAAAGTTTTAATGCAGTTTGTTTTTACGCAGTGATTGTTATATTTATCTAAAACCTTTTAAGCAGTGTTTATATTTTTCGACAGTTTCCGCTTTTGTCCTAAAACTATAAAAATAGTCATGAAATAGAATAACGAGGAAATTCCAATCATGCAAATATATTGTATCAAACACCCTCTAGCGACTGTAAGACTGACAACTACTGGAACGTGGCGCCAACGTTGGATAAACCATTGTTGGACCTTTGTTTAAGCGGAAATAGTCGAGAAAATCAAAACGATAAAGCTCTTTATAACTTGCTCCCGTCAAGCTTGTACCTGTGAAAACAGGAAGTATGAAGATAAATCATGTGGTAAGTGGATTGTAAATCCAAGTATTAATACATAGTTGTAATATAAAATATAAACTTCCGTAGATTATCAATCAAAGGGTACAAACCTATTACATCAACGGTAGATTAGTATTAATAGAAAGTTATTTCTCTTTATAATATTCATAATAAGCGAATTCTGCTGATGTTAAGGAAATTTAAAGTCAGTTTTATCACTTTCCATTAATATATATTGAGGTAACTCGAACTGTTTTTGAAAGAAAAAAAATCATTATAGAGAAAGATTGTTAAAAAATAAAAAACTCTCCGTACACACATAAGATTTTGTTTTAATTAGTGAAACTATAATACTAAATAATCCAAACTCGTAAAAACCCAAACACTGTTTTTTTTATTTTTTTTATCCTAGCTACAATTAGATCAAAAGTAATAAACTTTTTCTAAGCAATTTTATTCATTATGAATATACCTATATGAGCATTTCGGTTTCTAATTTGCTTAATTTAAGTGTTGTATGAAAAGCAGCACTCGAAAAATGTACTTATAATCTATAGAAAAACTTGAAAAATTTAACCAACATCGCCGTATTTAGGCTTACATGAAGCTATTTTTTAAACGATAGAGATTAACGTATTGATGCAACAATATGCTTATATTAGTGTGCAGTGTTTAGTAGAAAATCAATGTGTTACAAGAGTAATTTCATGATATAGATAAGTAAATGATATAAACAATTATTTTAATAATTTATGTTCCTCTTCTCACAAACTATTTACAATTAAAAACAAATGTTACAATAAAGAGAACACATGCAGTCGTTATCAATCCATATTCGAAGATAGAGAAAACATTTTTTCTTATAGTAAAGCCACATCGGGCTATCTGCTGAGCCCACCTACGGGAATCGAACCCCTGATTTTAGCGTTGTAAATCCGTAGACTTACCGTTGCACTAACGGGGGCCTCGATAGAGAAAGTTATATTTTACAAAAGCTTCAACCTTTCATCGACACAAAACATTTTATTCTCATCTTGTCTTTCTTTATAACTATCACATATATTATAATATATACTGTAAGCTCTTTTATTACTACATTAGCTCCAGTTTATCATGGCTTCTGATGCAGCTGAACAGTCCGCAGAATTTCAAATATTATTTATTTGGATTTGATTTGTATTTGTGTGTATAAAATGTGCTTTTATTTTCGGTCTCTAAAAATTCTGAATGCGTTCAACAAACTCCCTTATACCCCCGTCAACTAAGTATTGGTGCACATAACATTCATGTTGTTACGTTATGACACATAATACTAACGTTCCTGATTTCATAGTGATCTTAATATTATTTCATCTAACATTTTGTCCTTACAGTCTAGCCTAACTTCTACTAGAAAAAGCTTCTGATTCGTGCCTGGAAGATTAGAGGAATTGCTAAGTTCCAAAGCTCTTTTTTTCTTAAATTTCTGGCACGTTTTTGAAACCTTTATTTTCTACTTTTACCTTCTCTTCTGTAGCATCTTTTCTTCTCTGTGTTGTTCGAGTTTTGGGTTAGAATTTTCGACTTCATATTTTTAACGTAAGAACAATATATAGTGATTTACACTTCGCACATTTATTTGAAGTCGCATTAAATGTTCAGACTTTGGTGTCTTATTATTTTTTACGGTTAATCCACTTTTTGGGGTGTTTTCTAAATGATTAAAAACTGCAATAAACGGGTAAAGAACACAATTCGTCTCTGGATGTTTGATTTAACATGAGTTTCTCCAGGATTCTTATTACTTCCAAAGAAGTTCGAATTTCAAATGTTCACAGATAGTCTGCATATTTTGAGAAGTATAGTATATTAAAACGGGGAGGATTTTCCATAGTTTTCAATATTAGAAGTAACAAAAGAATTAATCAGACAATGAATTTATATTTAATATAGCATGATGTAATTTTACTGAAAGTTTCTCGCAAACTCCATGCCGAATAGTTAGTTGCCTAGCGAAGTTTCTTTCGCTCTAAATGTATTGGTAGTTTTCAAAGAGCTTGCTCATATTAATAATATGGTAATATATGCTTTAAATATTTCGGAGAAGACACCGTGAATTTCGATTTCAATTCTGACTAGTACAGCACAGGAGTATGGTATGGTTGTCTTGACGATCCTCTCTTGTAGCAACGTTACTGCTGTTGGAATTTCTATCCAATGTTAAGGCTTATTACAGACCACTTCGCACAAAGAATGATTTCTGAGCGATTTTAGTATTATACAAAAATTGCCATATTTAAGACTCATAGACATATGTGTACGTACGAGACCAGCATATGTGAAATATTTTAGTTTCCATGGTAGAGGACATTTCTCTTAGTAACTAAATATCATTCCAACGAGTTTAACAGCGATTAATACGACAGTGACCTGAACGCAATCGGATAATTCTATGCTATTCACAGGACTCTGGCACTTCACAACCTGTCAAATTATTTGGGTTTTTTTATTCCCACGTTATGACACGAGATTCAACGTACTACCAGATCAGTTAAACATTTTCGGGGCTTTTGTTCTCTCGATATGGCACAAGAGTTAACATATTTAAAAATATTTAAACAAATCACTTTAACCCGTGAAGATGTGTATTAACTTCTCTGAAGGTTTCATGAATCGAAGTAAATATCTCGTTCGTGAAGTTCATTTATCGTATTTGTTATATTTTTCAATTAATGTCCATAAGGAAGCCTCACAGAAGGAATGCACGAGGATAAAGAGCTGAGAAGCACAGTAGATGACACCACTGATACCTTTGCATAGGGATTTCAATGACAAAACAAATGTAAAAGTTCAGTTATGTATTGAAAAGGTTTGTGGCAAGTGCTAATAAAGATGGAGAAAATATCCGTGTGATATAAGGGTGATGTGAGAAGCTGGGTGAATGTATTGGGGTATGAGAAGTTTACGAAATAAAATGACGCTCAAAATTGGTATGTATAGCTTATACGTACATGTGCACGGCTAAGTTTTACTTCAATACTTCTGAATAATAATGACTATCCTTGACAATTTGTTAAATTCATGTTTAAGCACACATTAATATAAAATGTCTCTCTGGAAAGCTTTTCTCACCATGTAAATTTTGTGGCATTCCCAATACTACACAGCTGCTACGATTAAACCATCATAAAGATAGCCTGTAAGTGAGGCTGATAGCCAACGACACATTTCTCTAACTCCTGGAACAAACCATGACTCGTGGATCCTTGAATTCATAGTGATGGCACTACAACCTTCAGACCAGGCCAACCCGTGTGTGTCTATGTATACATTTCAGTAAGATAACAGTTTGTCCAACTGGAGAGATCAGACTTACAGTGTTGATACTTATCAATACATTCATATTATAAAAGTCTGTCGTTGTCTTTCTTCCTTGTTACGTATGATAACGTCGTTTACTGTGCCATTCAAGTTTAACATCAAAGACACTGTCCGAAATAACTGATGGATTTCCAAAGAAACATTCTCAATCTCGTTACGAACTGCATGCTAGTTTCGAAACAATGTTTTTTCTTCAATTCTCTGGTGGGGTACATTGTTTTATTATTCATTGCTAGTTATAGATTTTTATGTCCTTGTCGTCTTCTAATGTGCCAGTGTTTCTAATATATACTTCGAAATTAATTCTACTATAAAGACATAATGTTTTGATCATAATAGTGTGTGAGTTTATGGTTATTTTTATCATTCTGAATTACGCAGTTTATGTCCCACCTTAGGTTTAACACCATTATCTGTATTATATTGTCCCACAGTAGCTCAACATTAATTCTGAAAGCTTGAAAAAATAAAAACCGAATTTCGATACCCGTGTTAATCATAGTAGAAATAGCTAGTTGTAAAAGTTTACGCTTAACAACAAACAAGAAAACTGTATTATATAATATTTTACATTAATTTTGTATAACAGTTAGATCTTTTAGAACTGCTTTGAATGATCTAACACATAAATTCGTGAGAAATTGAGGTGACGGTTAAAATAAGAAACTAACCTAAAGAACATAGTGCAATCACTATAATATTAGTAAGAAGGAACGCAGTCGTAATACACATCGACAATTAGCAAAAAGAGAAGTCATGCCATGGTATTGAATCTGAAGAACTTTGCATATTAACAAGAGTTTGGCTTCAGGATTATCACAAATGGATGACAAGCTGGCTTGAGGATTAATCGTGAAAATACAGCGTATTGAGTTACGTGAAACAAAATGTTCATGAAGAGATACCTGTCCCAGCATGGCCGTGCGTGTTAAGGCGTGCGACTCGTAATCTGACGGTCGCGGGTTCCTATCCTCGTCGCGCCAAACATGTTCGCCCTTTCAGCCGTGGGGGCGTTATAAAGTCACGGTCAATTCCACTATTTGTTAGTAAAAGAGTAGCCCAATATTTGTATGTGGGTGGTGATGACTATTTGCATTCCCTCTAGTCTTACATTGTTAAATTTGGAACGACTAGCGCAAATAGGCTTCGAGAAGCTTTGTGCGAAATTCAAAACAAACAAACAAACAATGTGAAAATATTAACAAAATGTGTTTAGGAACAAGTCAAGAAAACGAATTCATCAGTTAATTCGTTATTACGGATACGATACAAACAAAGATCTACTTGGAGAACTAAGATGTAATAAGAAGGTATCCAGAACATTAGTGTATTTAAATAAAAACAAAACGACTGTGCTTGAGAATTACTCTCTCTTTAAACAAAAAACTGAATAATTTAGTAGATGAGTGACAAATAAAAATCTGTCTTAGTTTAAAGAGACATCAGAGTCTAGTTTTAGAAAAGATGAAAACGGTTAAATATTCTCACATTTTGTACTTACGAGACATCTACTGTAGAGCAAAGTCTTTTATCGAAAGTTTGTGTCACAGTTAGATAAATTCACAGACAAACCACGTGTAACTGGTTCGGCGGTAGGGTTATTTGAAGTGTTTGTTTGCACCGACAACGCAACTGAATCCAGTAAGTTTTGGTGAAACACATATCTCTAGTGAGGAAAACGCGTTTAAAGAAGCTCGGTATATTCATCTTCACGTTTCGTGTATGTATCAGTTACTGTGTTTGTAAATTAGTTTGGAAATGTTCAGATGTTTCTAATCGTACTGTTTCCGTAGAAATGCTCGGAGTATTAATATATTTTTAATATTTCGGGATATATCTTGAATGGTTTCATAATGATTGTACTTCTGTGAATATTTGAAAACGAGTTACTGCTTCATTTATTCTCAAACTTCTATGTCAAAATCCTAAAGAGAGTTTGCTAGAAATTTCGGTTTGAAATAATATTAACAATTATTACAATAGTCATCAAAATGTTGTGTTTTTTTTTTTAGTTTCGCGCAAAGCGACTTGAAGGCCATCTCCTATAACCGTCCCTAATTTAGCAGCATGAGACTAAAGGGAAGGCAGCTAGTCATCACCACCCACCGCCAACTCTTGGGTTACTCTTTTACCAACGAATAATGGGATTGATCGTCACGTTATAACGCCCCCACGGCTAAGAGGGCGAGCATGTTTGGTGTGAGAGGGATTCGAACCCGCGACCCTCGGATCATGAGTCGGGTGCCTCAACCACCTGCCCATGCCGGTTTTTACTTCCTGACTAACGCTATTTCTGCTTTTAGATAATTACGAAACATAAACTTCGAATGTGAGTTGGTAAAAGAGAAGCCCAAGAGTTGGCAGTAGATGGTGATGATTAGCTGTCTTCCCTCCAGTCTTACACTTATAAATTATGGACGGCTAGCTAGCGTTCGAGTAGCTTTGCGTAAAATCCAAAACAAACAAACAAACAAGAGAAGTTTATATTAGTAGCATCTTATCCTACGAACGATAGATTTTAAAGGTAGAAATAGTTTCATGCTCTATATATAGACAAATGCATACAAAACTCTGGGCGGTACTTTTTAAATGTTAAAATTGTTTCCGCCAGGAAGTACATAGAGGTTTATACCATTAAATCTCTACGCTCTGTACGCTAGGTATTGAAGATATAAATTGTGTCAGTCAGGAAATATAGTAAGATTTACCAGTAGCATTTGGCGATCTGTATTGCACTTCTTAAAGGAAGAAATAGCGTGAGTCAGATTACACGAAAGCGTTTAAGTCGATGGCATTCCACACTTTGTACGGTACGTTTTAAAGGTAGAAATATTGTTAGCAGAAAATCCTGAGATCTTCATACTATAGCATCCTACACTTTGTACGGTAGTTTTTAATAGTAGCAATAGTGTTAGGCAGGAAATACAGAGATGTTTATGCTGTTGAGTAATAATAGATATTAAAACAGTCTATGTTTCACACATATACTAGTAATTTACAAAGCACCCCCACATAGTAGTAAATCCTGAGATTAATAGATAAACCTAAGGAATGAGATGTGGAAAGAATATAGAATTTGGAGAAAATAAACATCTCTAAGAAATGAGGCGGGTTTTGTCATAGGCTAATAGGATTCAATTTGATCTTTCAATATATATGTAAAAACGGCTCGTTTGGGTTGAGAAGATATTTTACGTGGAAGAGCGAATAACGTTTCGACCTTCTTCGGTCATCGTTAGGTTCACATAGAAAGAAAAAGGTAACTGACCAGAAGCTGACCACATCTTTGGAAGAGGTTGAAGAGGAAGTTTTCTCGACATCACTGATTATTGGTCTTTCAAGAATAAATCACGTTGAACGTTTCGTAACTGTTTCTCAGAAATATCTTTTCATAGAACTCAGCTATAGAGCTAATACGTGAAAACTTTTTTCAAACCCTTTTAACAGGTGTATTTGAAACATGCCCAAATGTCTCATAGATTAATTAACTCTAATCGTACCCATAAGAATTTCAATTTGATATTAGGCTGGTAAAGATCTTGATAAGTAATAAACAGAAACAAGATATACCCGCAACACACGGTTGGTATTTCTGGGGCTCAAAAATATTATTAAAATTAGAAAAAAAGGAAAAAAAAAAGCCTCGTAGATAATTTATTCTTTAGTCTTGCATAGTATAATTTCAAATGTTGCAACAATTGAAAATTCACTCTTGTTTTGAAATGAAAGACAGCAACGCAAAGTAACTTTGACTTATTTAAAAATATTTCAGTGGTTAAACAAAACGAGTGTATGCGCCATTAGCCAAGTCAGCCTGACCAACTTTTTCATTTTTACATTTTGCGCTTGTTCTAAAGCTTGGATAGATATACGTACACATATGTAACGAAAGGGGTGTTAAATGCTTTAGAAGAACATCTCGTATTCGTAGCTTTCATACAAATCTCAATGCTCCGCAGTAAATAAGATGATCTGGGCACTAAGATGAAGATTTTGTTGTATGAACAATGACAGCCACGTTTAGTTTATCTAATAGATAGAAATGTTCACTCTAAAAGAAAAGACTTTAATAAAAGGCTTCAGCTACTGTATCCTGACTTGCGTTGAAAATATAGTGTGAAAAATCATTCTCTCTTTATCAGTTAAAACATGTTCGTGTTAAAGTGTTAATTAAATATTTTTATCAAAACTATATCTTTTTAAATATGAACATCCTCAATTTATCCACATCTTTATAATGTTTCTGTAACGTTTATAAATAGCATAAAATATTGATTTTGTTCGTCTTGAAGCATGTTACACTTTCTTCTTAAGTGTTAAGTGTATATAAATATATATGTATATACATATTTTAATGAGGTTAAATAAAAAAAATCACGAGGAAGGACTGCGTTAAAAACGGTAAATCCAAACCTCTGATTAATTATATAATTTGTTATTTTAACTCAAAATAAAAGCCGAAACAAAATCAAATTGAACAATAAACGCTGCATGAAGTGAAAAGATCCCAGAGTACAAGCTACAATGTGAGATTATAAAATGTATTCTCGGTTTTTGAGGTGACTGAGGAAGGGAGACTCACATAACTGGGATCTTTTCAGATGATGCAGCATTTATTTTGTCTAATTCGTTTTTGTTTTGGCTTGTTTTTGAGTTAAAATAATTTATATATATATATATATATATATATATATACTTAAGGATAAAAGTACAACTGAAAGAAATGTGGTCGTTAATGTAGGGAATAAATTGTTTCATTAAACCTAACATTGTGGATATTAAGGCCTGTTTATTTACGTTTTTCATGTTTTAAAATTGATTAGTTTGTTATATATCTTTTAAAGTTACAAACCAGTATTTCCATGAGATTGTTTTTGTCTTTGTTTAGAATACTTGGAATTTTCAATGTGACACGTGTAAAGATCTTAAATGTAATGTTGAGCTAGTTGTATTCTGCATAGAAACTGGGTGACTCTTCAACCAACAACGTTTAAAAATGTCTCTTAGTTTAAGCATATTTAAAATAAACATAACTCTTAAGCTACGATGTTTTTCACGTAAACGTTTAGACCTGTAAATAAGCTTTCCTTCCATTCCTAAAAAAAATTAAACTAGTTTTAAAATGAAGGTAGAATTTCCAGTTCTCTTGCTAATAACGTGATCGTAAGCTACCTTCCATCTATTTTAAATCTATTCACAAATACTATTACAGTGAATAGTCGTATAAATTCCATGAAAAAGGCTTATGTTGTCTTGCGAGGGAGAGCTTTAGAAAACTCTTTCCTCATCTTATTACAATTCATTTGTATTCCTTACAAAACTTGAAGAACCCCCGAAGCTCGTTTTAATGTGAGCTTTTAGACTGTGTGGGATTTTCGTGTATAGCGATCAATATCAGACAAAATCCCTGTTTCACCGTCCTCTCTGTTAACCTGCCTTTTGTGGGTTTTAAATAGACAAATATCTCATTAGTGGCTCAACTCTCGGATTTTACATGCTACATATGGCCCAGTATTACAAATAAATTTGAGTTGAATTCATTTGCACACTAAACTTGTTATAGTGGAACATGCAAACTAGTGTTACCTAGCATCAATGTAACATTATGCTGCGTAATCTAAGTGTAGAACTTTTAATGTTTATTTCACACAACACAGACTAAAGCAAAAAAAAAAAAAAAATCATGACGCGCTCTTATCAACGAGTTTTCTTGGACTTCATCGAATACGATTGTATTTGTTTAAAAATCATGACAGATTATTTTAACTCTAATAATAATGTATAGTGAATTCATCTGCACGTTTTTAATGTAATTTTTATCTGATGACAATTAGATACTATGGGTCAAAATGTTGCAATTATGAGAGTAAAAAAATACTGCAAAAGTTTCTGTCACTTGATACTTGAATTAATATTTTCTTTACAGTCTCTTGACAACACTTATGTCCTGTTAAATACGTTGCACTTCACATTATCTTAAGTAGGATATTGTTCTACTGTTATTCATTGAATAAACGCCTTATAATCTTAACGCATTCGAAAGATGGACCTTTCTTTTTCAGAGTGTAAAGAATTTACTAATATATATCTATTTTAATTCCTTGTTTTTGAATTTCACTCAAAGCTACACGAGAGTTATCTGCAGTAGCCGTTCCTAATCGAGCAGTGTAAGACTAGAAGAAAGGCAGCTAGTCATCACCTAACTCTTGAGCTTCTCTTTTACCGCCCCCCAGTGGCTCAGCGGTATGTCTGCGGACTTACACGCTAAAATCCGGGTTTCGATACCCGTGGTGGGCAGAGTACAGATAGCCCATTGTGTAGCTTTGTGCTTAATTCAAAACAACAACAAATCTCTTTACCAGTGAATAGTAGGATTGACTGTCATATTATAACGCCGCTATGGCTGAAAGGGCGATCAAGTTTAGTGTGACGGGGATTCGAAACTGCGACCCTCGAATAAGTGATGGCAGAAACTCGGTGAATGTATTGGGGTATAAGAAGTTTAGGAGATAAAATGACACTCAAAATCGGTGTGTATAACTTACGTACATATGTTCGGCTAAATTTTACTTCAACACTTCTGAATAATAATGTCTTCCCTTGACAATTTGTTAAATTTATGTTTAAATACATATCAGTATAAAACGACTGTCTGGCAGGCTTTCCGTTGGAATGTTATATTAAGTATACCTACATGATTTCATTTTTCGTTATTTTGCTCTTCATAGCATGTACATTTCGTGTTATTCCCAATACCACACAGCTGCTACGATTAAAAAATAAAGATAGCCTATAAGTAAGGCTAACACTGCACAACAATTTTTTTGAAAAGTCTTGCTTTCTGAAAAGTTTTTGCTGATTGTGACAGGTATCTTGTGGTTATACACAAATATAGTTTTGGTTTTGCTTCATCACGTAGGAACTCTGAGAAATACACAGTTAACTGTTTACCGGCAATAACGTATTTAATTGCGTTTATGTTTCTAATACGCTATCAAGTTCAATATAATTAAAAGTGTTTTGCTCATGAATTTCGTTTGTATTCAATGTCTGGTGCATCACGTTGCATGTCCAACAGTAGTCAGGAAGCATTGACGGATTCTAGTTGCCCTGATATTATTTTTCCATTGTAGCAATGTCCTGGTGAAACTCGTGTTCGTGACTGACAGCACAGAGATTTGCGGGAAAGAAGTCCAAGTGTAAGTGGAGGAAATGAATCTTGAGTGACATGTTGCACTTCATTGTTTTGTATGCTTTGAGAAGTTTGTCCACCAGCTGAATGTAATGTGAGGCTCTGTAATTGCCAAGAAAATTGTCAACAACATCTTTGAAGACTTTCTAGGCAATCTTTTCTGGCCCAACTAACAGATCTTTGAACCGTTTGTCACTTATATCATGTCCGATTTGAGGACCAATGAAAATGCGCTACATTTTTCTGTCCTGGAACTAACTCTTTAAGGACTGGCCAGCTATATCTAGAATAATGTGACTCTTTGGCACGACCGTCCCTTTCACAGATAAAACAACAGTACTTTGTACTGTCGAACTGCAGCCCCAGAAACAGAGCAACGACTTTCAGATCTTCACAGATATTCCAGTTGTACTTGCTGTACTGGATGTGCTTCAGCAACATTTCCATGTTCTGGTAGATTTCTCTTATGTGTGCTGCATAGCTAACAGGTATTGAAGGGTGAACGTTATCATTGTGTAACGGAACAGCTTTGAGGCTTAACAATGATGAATGAATAAAGAGACGCCGCTCTTGCGGGTCGTGGTCACAACCCAAAGCAGAGAACGATCCTTCGATGTCAACACAGAAATAGAGACTGTCAGCTTGTGCAAAGAATTTGGTTATATCATCTTGTCGGCTTCGAAAAACAAAACAGAAAATTTCGTACCTGGTAGCAGAAAACACCATTCCTGCAGTCTCGAACCCAGCAATTTGGCTTTTGCTTTTGACAGACCCAAATCATTTAATTCTGACTGTGTTATGAAATGTGGATTGCCTGAGGAGCACGGTTCAAAATCCGGATCAGAGTCACTGCCAGTTTCTTTATCTGGTTCGTCTAAGGTCCATTCCTCTGGTGGTTTTGGAATTAGAAGACTATCGTTATGTGGCACGGGTCTCATTGCTGAAGGCAGATTAGGGTATTCAATTGACTTCTTGTTTTTGGCAGAGAGACCAGACACATTAGTCAAACAGAAGTAACAGTCCGTCACATGGTCTTTCTGTTCTCGCCATATCATCGGGACTGCAAACGGCATTTCGAGTGCCTCTGAACCAAGTTCTCAGATAGTCAGCACATGTCGCACAACAAATGTGAGGCACCCATTCCTGGTCTTGATCACCAAGTTTACAGCAGAAGTACAGATGATATGCTTTCTTCACAAGAGCAGTCATTCAGCGTCTCTGATAAACAAGCGTATACTCGCCATAAATATAGCAGAATGTGTCGCGGCTGTCACGACATTGACGAGACATATTGACCGACACCAATTGTCCTGTAAAACGTCTATAACATCTAGCTTACTTGTTACAGTGCTACTGAGGCAATGCTATATTTTGAAACAATGCGTACACACTCTATTGTCTATTATAATTCATTGAGCAGCATCTATGCATGCAAGCCTCTTTTATAGCCTGCTGTGACCGTGTCAAGCTGGCTCCTGCCTACCTAAGCATGCCCGGGCTGCATACTTCCACTGAACAGCTTCCAACCTGGCCTGATTTCATGCCTGGACATGCCTAAATCGCACAAAACAATGTTCATAGGTCTCTTACAGAAACGAAAATTTTTGGACACAAATATAAGAAAAAGACATAACAAAACTGAATATTTCGATGAAACGGTACGTGATGGGCAAATCTGGATGTGATTTTCGTGATCAACACCCAACAGTGTTCAAGAAACAAAAACTTTTTTGTGCTGTGTAATAATTAACAACGGCCTCCTCTAACTCCTAGAACGAACCGTGGATCTTTGAATTCACAGTTACAGTACCATAGCCATCAGACCAGGCTGACACATGCCATTTCAGCAAGATAACAGTTCGTGCAACTGGAGAGATCGAACCTACAATGTTGACACTTATCAATACATTCATAGTATAAAAGTCTGTCGTTGTCTTTCTTCCAGGTTATGTATGATAATGTCGTTTACTGTGACATTTAAGTTTAACATTAAAGACACTGTCTGAAACAGCTGACGGGTTTTCAGAGAAACATTTTCCCAGGAATTAAGATAATATTTAAAATAAAACTTAACGTGTAATAATAATTACTTGATGCCGAAGGTGTGCTACATATATCATGGTCAAGACTGATGAGGTAACAGGTATAAATAAGGCTTAATCATGTAATTAGTCATATTTCGTAAAATGTTAATTCTGTTATTATAGTTGGTCGTGCAGATATATTTGACATATATGAACTGCGATTATATATATATATATATATATATATATATATATATTTACCAGAGATAAATAAAGTAATCACATCTATCAGATAAGAAGAAAATCTTTTGGTCAGATAAGTGGATTTGGTTTAATTTAGCTTATTCCGGTATTATATATTACACATCATCTTCCAATGACACTTACAACGCAAGATATATTACAATTCTAAAACTATAGAAGATCTCTTATCAGTGCGTGAAATGTAAGGTTAATGTGGGAAGCCAAAAGTATTTTTTTTTGTCATTTTTGATGGATGTAACAGGAAATTGTCAAAGGCGATAATTAAATTTGAGTTTGAAATGAAAATTAACTGGGCTATATCATGAAGAAAGAAAGAAATATCTTTTTCTAGTCAGTGTGAAAAGATAAAAGAGTGAGGTGCAATTAACATGAACTGGTTTGCTCTCATTGGTGATAGAATTTTTTATCACTTCATGTTCCCGCGCTTTTACTGGTACGTTTAATTTAATACAGGTTCGTAATAAAATATAAATTTTCCCTATTATAAAATTTAGTCATTCATATTATCGTAACTTACCTAACCTTATCTAACAGTCTTGCTTATTGAAGTCATGTCAAACGTTTTCATGATGTTGGTTATGGTAGACGCCTCACCTTAAAAGATCCAATTTCCGAATAGCCACGAGCCTTTTCCGGAAATAGCTTATTTTCTAAGATAACACTAAACTTCTTCTAAGAGAGGTTCTCCTGTCACAGACTTAAGCATTTTTTTCAAGAATTTCCTGACATGATTAAAGTTAACATTCTACTCTGATTTCTATTATTTTAGTAATGCAGTATAATGTACTTTCATTAAACCAAATGACCACCCCTACAGTTCAGTCTTGCATTGTTCGAAAAAAAAATCGACAAACTTTACAATGGTTTAAATATGAAGAGAAAAACTTATTAATCTGATTGCTATATAATGGGTCTTAAATTAGTACCTTGCATTTATTTTCTAGCCAGTATGAAGACCTTTTTCTTTTCTGAATTAAGTGGCATTATTCCAGAGTTGAAGCGTTCTGGAGAAGACAGAAATATACTTGACTTGATCGCCAGCAGGGATACGTAAGTTTTATCATATGCTAGATTCCATGTTGAGTCTTGGTATGTTTAAAGATACGTGACCAGCCTCCTTGTGAGAGCAATTTTAAAATAATTGGAGGGATTGATAAAGAAAAAGAGTTGGAGCTTAAACTAAACTAGTCGAAGAAAAATATCTTGATAATCGAATATAGATGTGTATTAAATCAAATAACTCGCGCAATAACATTGTTCCTTTAATTAAGTCCTCAGGCAGTTTTCATTTCCTTTGATAGCTTAACCTTCATCTAAAATATTAAATTGTTTTTGTTGATATCGAGTTTTGCTTTGACAGATTTAGTTGACTACCTTTCCCGAAAATAATTCTCAGGTACGAATAATGTAACATAAGCAACACAACCCATGAAAGTATTCTGAAAGTGGTGGCTGTCGTTGTTTATGTGTATGCGATTCTTAAAATACTTCTAGAAAAAAAAACAGGTTAAATGTTCAGTCTCGTTTTTCTCCTCCCAGCGTGGCTCATTAACATCAGAAGTACAACTAGTTAAAGCAATAACAGTATTCACGGAATCGTTTCTACTTCTTCTAATTAACTGACACCTAATGAAATTTAACGAAAATATAGTAATCGGCTTAGAATAATAAACATTATGTTCCCATGTAAATCTTTCATTGGGAAGATTTCTAAACTAGACTTGCCCTATGTAAAAGCTACTTGTTTATGTCTTTTACACCATGATATATCTTGATATAGTAGCCTCATTAACTCCAAGTCTGTAATTCTAATAGCCAGAGAGACTGATGTGAAGGGAAAGTCAGTTGACTTGACTTATTGTTTTAATGAAAATATGAACATGTCGGTTCCCTTTAATTCCTTTGCTTCTTTGTACTTTAATGATAATTTATTTTTTTGTTCCACTGAACTATAAATTCCCAGAAGACTGTTTTAACTGTTTGAAAAATAGGTAATTACCGAGAAACACAGATATGTGACATTATTCACT
Organism: Carcinoscorpius rotundicauda; assembly: GCA_011833715.1. Taxonomy (NCBI): domain Eukaryota; kingdom Metazoa; phylum Arthropoda; class Merostomata; order Xiphosura; family Limulidae; genus Carcinoscorpius; species Carcinoscorpius rotundicauda. Next base: position 40,404,176 of record CM022399.1, read on the forward strand.
CTCAAGACCTCTTAGATAAAGTATCATTTCGCCAAATATACACAAATATGATCGTAAAAACCTATTACACTTATAGAACGGAACTTAATCAATGGTACAAGAAGAGAGGATATTACTTTTGATTAGGAATTTTCAAGTGTAAGGAGACTAGATATTTGAGTTCTATTGAGTGGTAACTAACTTTGAAGAAAATGGATGATAGTATGGCAATGTTTCCGGGTGCATGTATTTTGAATAGCAATAGCTGTCCCTGTATAAATACTTAAAAGTCTAATTCATTTAAAGTATTGAAGCCTTTGAGGAATCACGCATTGAAGTTAATTTTGCTTAAGTGCACACTTGATTCGGTTCTCAGGTAAGATTGGACTGCCTAATAACAAAGTCACGCAAGTTTTCTTTTGTCGCAAAAACATATCTTTTCCATTTCCACGCTTGTAGTAACAAACTCATATTGTGAGCTATCTTCTAATATGAAGGAAGAAATGCCATGACTTCAATTTAGTCATACGTAAATCCCTTCGTGATAATTTTTAAAATAATATTTTTATTAACATAATAAGCCACATATTTTCAGTGGTACAATTTTCTGTATAGGTTTCATGTTCAGATTTTAAGTAACTCAATAGCTTACCTCAAACCTGACAACAAATAGGAAGAAGTCATTACAGCATCAAGGTGTTCGTGTTCATCTTTTAAATTCGTGTATGCCTTAAATTATTTTGACTTTTTCGTTCGTTCATATTCGTTTTTGTTGTAAGTTTTTGTAATCGTTTCCTTTTTCAATGTAATTTTTATCTGAATTAAATATTGGTTTCCAACGGAGACTTTTAAATTGTTTGTGAAATGATGATCAAGTGCAAATAAAGAAACTAACATATCAGCCTGTGAGCGTACAATAATGTAGAATTAGTACACACGTGTATTTTACATTACTATATTTTACTAACTTACTTTCAAAAAGAATCGTTGGTACGTTCGTTGTTCTCTTGATATTTAAAAAAAAAAATTGACTTTTCTTTTCGGTAATCTGCGAAAGTACATATTATGATCAACGATCTTGTTAGGCGAGAAAAATAATTAGTTTAAACCTCACAATTAAAAATTATATATTTGCTAGTCGTTATTAAAATTTTGGTAACTGTAATAAATACAACAAACTATAATTGTAATAAATATTAGTGGAGGTTTATCTGCTTATAAGTGTATTGTGTAAACCAAAAGGCCTGGCATGGCCGAGCGCGTTAAGGCGTGCACTCGCAATCCGAGGGTCGCGGGTTCGCGCCCGCGTCGCGCTAAACATGCTCGCCCTCCCAGCCGTGGGGGTGTATAATGTGACGGTCAATCCCACTATTCGTTGGTAAAAGAGTAGCCCAAGAGTTGGCGGTGGGTGGTGATGACTAGCTGCCTTCCCTCTAGTCTTACACTGCAAAATTAGGGACGGCTAGCACAGATAGCCCTCGAGTAGCTTTGTGCGAATTTCCAAAAAAACAAACAAAACAAACGTGTAAACCAAAGTGGTTCAAAATTTTTGTTTATTTTGTTGCTACCGATTAAGAGAAGAAACTTCTTTAACTTTTTTATAATAAAAATTGATTTGAAAATAAGAAAATAAAATGCTGTTTAAGTTTTTATGGCATATATTCACAGTGAGATAAACCTTACTGTGGATAATAACTTTGCAACAAATAATCAAACTGTACTAGCATGTGCTATAATTTTAAAATAACAGTTGTAAAAATATTAAGAGCCCGACTACAGTGTTAATTTAAATCGTCAGATGTAACATCTAAATAAGAAATAACATTAACCCTTTTTATAAACTCTAGTAGTTGTTTGTCTCTCAGATAAAAATAATCTGTTACAACCTTAAATCAACAATTACTTATACAAAAAGTACTCGTTTTCCGGTATTGATTGGAGGCTTCGAACGTAACACCCAGGTAAATAATAACATTACTCATGCCGATAAATTCTGGTACCTCGTTTGCCTCGTAGAGAAAAACAAACTGCTATAGCTTTAAATCAATAATTATTGTGTTTGTTTAGGTATTTACTGTGACCAGCTTTCACTCATTAAGAGTATAGAATGTTAAGATGTGTGGTATAAGACTCTTCTCGTCTTATCACATAACGAAGTACGGTACTTGAAACTATGATCGTAAAAAAAACACGAAAAATTACAGCGTGGAAACAAAAATAGGAAGAAACATAAATCGAAGAAATATCAGTAATTACAAAACTCTCTGAGCAATAATAAGGTGATAGATCTAAAGAGGATACTATTTTTCTGAATAACAAAGGTAATACGTATGAAGATCCAAGGATTTTTATAAAAGACGAATCTCAGCATGTCTTCACAAGATTCAAAAGACTATATGGATAAAAAACAAACATAATCTGCCAAATTGGTACCTGGGGAAAATATGTTGAAAGAATTTGACGAAAGTTATACAAACACTTTTTCGTCATGAATTTGAAAACGTTCATAATAACCAAACAAAATTTAATAGACTGTGATGGATTGTGGATCACAAGTTCAACTAATGATGAAATACTCATTAAACAATAAATTAAATACATTATGGTCACAAGTACTCATGACAGTCTCATAGAATATTGTAGATTAAGTATTTGAATGTAATTATTAACTCATAAGACAATAATGTTAAATGTTAATAATGTAAAAGTGCAAAAAAATATATTGAAACAAAAGAGGATAAAATAATGCTGTAGTAAAATCTCTAACCAATCAAAGATATTCTTTTCACAAATATCTCCACACCAGAAGAAGTTTGTTTGCTTGTAGTTAAGCATAAAGCTACACAATGGATTATCTGTACTCTGCCCACATGGGCAGACATACCTCTATGCCACTTTTGGGTACTGGTAGAAACTTTCATCATCTTGGACACAGGGTGACTGAATCTATTCAGACAGTTTGGTCTGTTTCGAATTTCGCACAAAGCTATACGAGGGCTATCTGCACTAGCCGTTCTTAATTTAAAAGTGTAAGACTGGAGGGAAGGCAGCTAGTCATCACCACCCACCGCCAACTCTTGGACTACTCTTTTATGAATGAATAGTGAGATTGACCGTCACATTATAACGCCCCCACGGATGAAAGGGCGAACATGTTTGATGCGACGGGGATTCGAACCTGTGACCCTCCGATTACGAGTCGAATGCCTTAGCCATCCTGCCATGACGGACCTCATTCGAACAAACTTTCTTTAAGCGGTTAGGAATGATGTGACGACAGTGCAAGAAGGGATGTATATATATAATACAAGTCAAGTGAATTATTGTTTGTAATTTGAACCTTAGTTGGGCCTCGGAAAACAGAATGTTCGAATTAGTTATGGATAATGGGATAATAATTTTATCCACAAAGATATAAGCTATTAATTAAGTAATTAATAATTAAATATTATCTATATTTATTTCTTAAATACTCTTTTCAGTGTTGTTTATGAAGAGATATGGCAACTAATTAAATAAAGGATAAGTATTAATTGCTGTTGAGTGAGAGATATATTTAGTAAATGAATAAAATATAATGTGGACTGCTTTTTCCAATATGTTCAATGGAGTCCGCCATTTTAAGCTCAAAAGGTTAGCTTTTTTTCCTAGACTAAAAGGATTTATCACTTCATCTTGAAAGCCTATGTCTTACTTTTAAGAGGTGCGAAAATCATACACTGAAAACATCAGAAACGAAAGCCCGTGATTAGCGAGCTAAACAAAGGCATTTCGAATTCAGTTGAAGATAATATTAAAAACTGTTAATATTTAATAACATATTACGTTATTCATTAACACTTGAGCAAAGAAAAGGGCATGATTGATATTTATAAGAGAGTGCCTATGCACTGGATTTTGGGTGGGACGTCGTTTCAGGCTTAATGTTGAATTTGAAACCTCCTCCCATTCAAGAAACAAAACTGTAAAAGTCCATTTAATACTTCAGACTCACAATACTGCCTATAATACCAATGAAACAAGACAAAACGCTATTTTCATTAGGATACAAATATCGAAAAACTGTCTTCCTTACTTCGTCACCACGTTTACGTTTTAGTACCGTCACGAAGAATATTGATCGCTTTGTACTTTCGGTTTCGTATTGTTTATAGTCGACAGGGGACTGCTTGATTCATGATCTCAAAATAATGATCGTCATGAGTTTCCACTGTTAAAAGTAATTAAGCTGATAATAACTTATCTGAACGTAATAAACAAAGAAAAATTGTAGCTTTACACTTTACAACCGTATGAATAATATAAAAAATGAATGCTTTAGAGAAAAAAGGCTAGATAGTTTTAATAAAGTTACTGAAGCAACAATCATGTGAAAATTACTTTACGGAATTGTTTTAAACAAGCTAGCGTTTGTCACTTGTTATTTGAAAACAAAGCTAAAAAGTATAAACAGTTTAACATTATTTAATGTAAACATGAATGAATCCTTAATACACATGTTGTTATTGTCTTAAGGTTTAAATGTTTCACTAACTTAGGGACCTGGTATGGCCTAGCGCGTTAAGGGTCTGAGGGTCGCGAGTTCGCACCCGATTCACGCCAAATATGCTCGCCCTCCCAGCCGTGGGGCCGTTATAATGTAACGGTCAATCCCACTATTCGTTGGTAAAAGAGTAGCCCAAGAGTTGGCGATGGATGGTGATGACTAGCTGCCTTCCCTCTAGTCTTACACTGCTAAATCAGGGACGGCTAGCACAGATAGCCCTCGAGTTGCTTTGTGCGAAATTCCAAGAAAACCAAGTTCACTAACTTGACATTGCTTTTAACTAAAAAATATTCTCCATTAGGTAAAGTCTTGAACTTTTAATTCCTAGCAGTAAACTTTGCATTAGAGAAATCTTCTGATGTCCTAGCGGTAAGCTTTAGTGTTTCTAACAGTAAAATGCTAGTTTCTATCTTGGTAGTTGGGCACAGTACAGGTAACTAGTTTTGTAGCTTTGTGTTTAACAAGTAATAATGCTTTAAGAAATTAACTACATACATCAAACTATATCTCATATAAAGTAAGTGAAATTGTAAAAAAAAAACACACTTACAAATCAGTCCAGCTTATCATTTATTTTAATAGAAAAAATCAAAGTACTCGCAAAACTAACGGTAAAAGCAAAAGGTAGATGGAACTGAATTATAGTTCTTAAACTATTTCTTTCGAAAGTGTCACTAAAAACGAAGACACTCGATTCACTGAAATGAATTCTTGTTTGTTATTCCTGTCTGTATCGTTATTGATGCGTGTTAAGCATTTTATCAGCTTAGCTGTAGCCCTATTGTAAACTCGTGGCAGTTACAGCTAAAATGCTAGTTACTAAAGGCCGTTTGTCTCAACTTTTATTTTTAGAAGAGTTGACTCCGAAACAGTTTGAAATGTAGTTAACATATAGTTTGTGCTACCAAAAAATATATGCTACAAGCATTGCCTGAGCCAGATATATTTTTCCGAAAAAGTTGGTATCGTTGTAATTCTGGCTATCTGCTGTGTACAACGATGGGAATCGAACCCATAACTTTAGAGTTGCAAGTCCAAAGGCTTACCGCTGTCCCAGTAAGAGGAATGTAATTCAGGAAAAAGTATCTGAAGCAAGAGAAAAGATCTAGCAAACAAAACAAAACAAACTTCTTTGGAATGTTCGGTGTGTGGAAGTTTTGGGGCTAATTCCAATAGACTTTTTCTCTCTCTCAACAGTTATTAACAAGTTTTGATGAGAAAATCAATAATTTAGTTTTAAATGGAGCTGGATAGCTCAGTTATCAAGCTAGTTGTTTACTTATTCCCAGGACATTAAATGTGTGTGTGAGTTAAAGTCGAGTATTCCAAAAAACAGTTCCATAAGAAAGACAAAAATTAATTCAAGTAAATATTTATTGTTATTGTAATCATTCTTCGCTGGTTTGTAAAACGCGCCGTAACAACTGTTGTTGTATCAAATGATGTATTTATATAGTATTCTGACCATTACTGTGTTTGTTGTATCCCAACTGGCCTGAAGAACTCTGGATTAAACGAAACACGTTGTTGGCTGCGTTTATGATAAATGTATTGTGGTTGGAATACTGTTATTATACACACATCCAAGTTTTGAAAATCCCGATAGGATTAGATAACTAATGTAGTGTTTATACACATAATAGGCCTAATTCTTGAAAATCCCTGTGGTATTAGATAAATAATGTAGTGTTTATAAATGTAATAGACCTAACACTAATGTACTGTGAGAAGTTTAACTGAAGATAATATATATATATATATATGTATTTGTATTTATACAAAAGGATTGCTAAGGAACAGGAAACGTGCCATAGCTGTATGTTATTTCCAAGTAAATGTATAACAAACTAGTGAGAAGAAGAATGGTTATTTCTAAGTGAATGTACAAAAGATCTGTAATAACAGTAAATCTTTTCCTAGTGAGTGCTTCCAGATTTGTAGAGGAATGGAAGTTTCATTTCTTATAAAATATTTAGTAGATAAGTAAAAAACAACAACGAGGATGTTATTTCCCGTTAAATATTTATTAGATCTGTGCGAAATAGGAGGAGTTATTTCCAACTATTCATCAGATGTGAAAAAAATGGTGTTTGAGTGAGGTTCCAACTAAATATATATTGATCTGTGAAAAAAACACGAAAGGTTATTGCTAGCTCAATGTAGTTCTCGCTTATTTTATTTTTATGTTTTGCCATAGCACTAACAAATGAGAAAATATTAAATGCTGATAAAACTCTAGTTTTGAAATATAACAGAATCAATTAACAGATAAAGCAAGCTTCTTTTCGTTCACCGAGAAACTAGCAATAGCGCTTAGAAAACAGAATAGAAAATAAAATTTAAAACTGATTTACGTATATCTCTGATTGAGTTGGGTTGCTTTCGGAACGCTCGGCATGGACAGGTGGTTAAAACACTCAACTCGTAATCCGAAGGTCGCGGGTTTGAATCACCGTCACCTCAAACATGCTCGCTTTTTAGAATGCCCACCGCTAGTACAGTGGTAAGTCTACGGATTTACAACGCTAATATTAGGGGTTTGATTACCCTCCGTGGGCTCAGCAGATAGTCCGATGTGGCCTTGTTATAAGAAAAAACACAAAACGCTTTCGGAACACCGTGAGAAGAAAACTTTTATTAAAAAAAAAAAGATAATTTCTAAGAGTTATTTGATCATGGACTATGCCTTGAAATAAAAGTTTTACACACACCATGATTCTAGCAGAAGTGTTTTATCATATTTGTTCAATTGTGCACAATATGCGTGCAAAAATAATACATAAATATTATGTTAAGATGTGAGCATTACTACTTTAACTGAAGCTATGATGCATGTTAGCTAGCTCGTTATCTGTTCGTTCGATAACGACAAAGGCCTGAGGTGATTTTGTTGTCTTGAAATTTTTACATGTTCTACAGTAACCCCTGTATGTTGAATCCGAAAATGATATCCATTTTACTCCATCATGTACATATTTTATACAAAATTTGATATGTACTTTTCATAATTTAATCATTTTCAATGAAATAGAGTCACATTTTGTTATGATTATAATGTTGATAACCATTGGTTATAGATTTCTCTAGACTAATCGCGACGTGAGTCTTAGTGATCGTTCTAGAACCTATGGGAAACACACTGCTAGTGTATAAACGAGTAACAAGCCGCGTGACGTGCTATTTCCGAATAGTATTTGCTTGTGCATGCACTTTAACATCATTTATTCATCGCTATGGCAACAAGAGATTGTGTGAATGACCTAAATATATTTTATTATAATTCTGGTAAATTGTTGTTGGGCCTCAGATTAATAAATTGACTTGGGATGAATAGTTTTAAGGTAATTTTTTTAAAAAAAATCGTGTGTTTCTCTTAAGGATGCTATTGACAATTTTTTTTTATAAAATAAAAAGACTCATCTTACGGAAATATTGTTAGATAAATTCAACGATTTGGGTTGTAATATGGGCTTGAAAGTTCATTTCTTACACTCACGTATTGATACTTCCCTTAAAATCTCGGCGCTTTCAGTGAAGAACAAATAAAAGAATTCATCAAGACATCAGGGAAATGGAGAAGAGGTATCAGGGAAGATGAAATATCGGCGTAATGGTTGATTACGGTTTGTCATTACAAAGGAATACTCCATACGCAATATTTAACTCAAATAAAAAACATAACACAAAGTTTTTGAGACTAAAACACGTACGTTTCACAAAAAATGTCAGAACGAATAAGAATGCATATTCGTTTGACATTAGTGTTCTTCCATTTTTTTTAGCTTGCTTGTTAATCAACATAATAATGAAATATATCCATTGTGGTAAACAAAATAATAATTTAATCTAAGTAAGAGTTTTTTTTTCTTCCAGATTTCTAAAAACAATCTTTAAGCAATATAAAAATATTATTATTACTATCAAAATATGCGTAGCTGAATTACATAAAGTACTTTATTAAAACTTAAACAGCTTTTATGAACTTTAGATATGCATGCCTGTAGTATTAGAACAGAGTTAGCCCAGTAATCTAATAATATACTGTTTGTTAACATTTCAAAACGTTTTAGCTAATACAAACATCGGTTTAATTTTAAATTTCAACCAGTGAAAGACTTTAATCTTGACTTTTCAGGTCATAACCAAATCGTGTATCCTTTCTTTTATCGTGTTTCTCCTTAATTACAAACAAGTAAAATCCACTAAGGGCCAAGCCAGTAGGGTAATGTGTCTAAGATGCGACACAACAAATAAATTATTACACATTTTTAAGTAGAAAACCATAAAATAACCTTAAAACACAAACGCTAGTCGGTTTCTATATTAGTGTTTTGTACAGATGTTTATAGTATTTATATACATTCACTGGTGATTCATCGATAACCTCGAGGGCTTATACTACTAAATTTTAGGATGCGATCCCTGTGTTACGCAGGGCTCACTTATCTTTGTGGTTAACAACAAAGAAACATACAGAACAAACCATCTTGTTATATCGCTCTTATTTTATGCACTTATATAAGAATTGCCATTTTGAGCTAGAAGTACGTCTAAATATAGTGAGAAATAACTCAAAGAGTTAGCATACGTAATATAACGCACTCAAACGTCCGCGACGAACAACATCAACAGAGGCAAAAAAACACACTCTACCGTTCACGTTGTCTATTGTATATACATCACTCTTCAATAACATTATTTTACTCTAACCATGTATATTGAATCTACACTTAGACTACTAGAGCGGCCCGGCATGGCCAGGTGGTTAAGGCACTCGACTCGTAATCTGAGGGTCACGGTTTCGAATCCCCGTCATACCAAACATGCTCACTCTTTCAACCGTTGTGATGTCATAATGTAACGGTCAATCCCACTATTCCTTGGTAAAAATGTAGCCCAAGAGTTGGCGGTGGGTGGTTATGAGTAAGTTCCCTCTAGTTTTACACTGCTAAATTAGGGACGACTAGCGCACATTGCCCTTGAGTAGCTTTGTGCGAAATTCAAACCATTACTAGAATTATGAGTATTTCAAAACTTTTATATCACTACTTCTCTCGTAATAGGGCCTGGCATGGCCGAGCGCGTAAGGCGTGTGACTCGTAATCCGAGGGTCGCGCTAAACATGCTCGCCCTCCCAGCCGTGGGGGTATATAATGTGACGGTCAATCCCACTATTCGTTTGTAAAAGAGTAGCCCAAGAGTTGGCGGTGGGTGGTGATGACTAGCTGCCTTCCCTCTAGTCTTACACTGCTAAATTAGGGACGGCTTGCACAGATAGCCCTCGAGTAGCTTTGTGCGAAATTCCAAAACAAACAAACAAACAAACTCTCGTGATATATCTACGCAAATATAACTTTTTTCACATGAACCATGGCACATGCTTAACCTTTGAACACGATACGCCTATATCAGCATGATATACAGGTGGTGTATAAAAAGTTTTCTCCCTTTAAAGTGTTGTTAATTTGTCCTATATTTTATTGAACAACAGAAAAGAAACATGTAAAACTATATGTTTTCAGAATGCACCCGACTAGATTTGTTCAAATATGATCTTAAATGTTAATTTGAACACTGACTTTCGTGAATACCTGGACTCTCATGATTTTAGTTAATTTTTTTCCTAAAAAGTTTTGTGCACCCGCTGTAGTCTCTTATATTTTCTTATTCCACTTAACCTACAATTTGATTAAAGAATTTTCTCTGCAATTGTAGAGTCATTAAAAAATATCTTAGAAGATAATTGATGTTATGAAATGGTTATGTCAATCACCTGATATCAATCAGATTGAAAATTTATGTGTGAATTAAACCGATTAACGAAAGATCACAAGCCAAACATAGAAGATGAATTTCTTGAATTACTTAAAGAAGGATGGCACTCCATCACTCAGAAATATCTGTACAAACTCACTGAAATCATGCCACGATAAACTTGTGAAAATAATTGTTGTTGAATGGTGCTAGAAAAGACTGATTAACCTGTTTCAACACTTAAAGTACTTCGTCATTTGTGAAGATGTTTTAACCTCAGATTATTATTGGCGGTTTCTGCTTCTCATTAATAAAACATATAAATATACAATTTAACTAGCCCTATAATTTGTATAGATTTTTGAACAATTATCAATTAATAAATATTTCTTTCATTTGTATGAAGGTTACGAAATGCATGCCTATAATATACGTTTATTTTCAAATAACATCTGAAAGGGCGATTATGTTTGGTGTGGCGGGAATCAGCAACTCTCAGATATGAGTCGAGTGCCTTAACCACCTGGCCATGCCGGGCCCGGAAGTCGTGCAAGTCAGAGTCATGAATACTAAAACCTTTACTTTGCATTTTACCATGAATTTATTCTTCACGACTACTAAAAAATACATACTAATAAGAAAGTCATACTTTTTTAGGCTTTGTTAAAAGTACAAAGTTTGAGAAGAAACGTTTTTCTCAGAGAAAAAAAATGGACATGTAGTACAGTTAAACTATAATTGTAGATTGTTTCAAATGTTCATCTTGTGTTAATTTCATTACGACACCCGAAAGTGTTATTGGAACAACAACGTTTCCAGCGATTTACAAACATTATCAGAGGACAACACTCTTCAATATCGAGAAAAACATTATGATAATCGAGACTGGTCTTTTTTACTTCAAACTACTTCTCCGCTTTTGTGGATACCAACAAAGAACCAAATATGGTAAAACGAGTTTGAAACCATAAAAGACATCGTCTAGAAACTCACTGAAAATTTAATAGAACTTACTATGATTGAATAATCTCCACAAGTTCGAGAACGATGATAGTTTAATATTTTACAGAGATGGAGTCTGGAACGTACAAGCTGTCGCTTATTTTTAACTTCTTTTTCTGCCATTTATTCCTCTTTATTTTCACACATACTTCAATACTTTGAAGCTCATAAAACTCTCTATGTGTAGCTGTTTCCGGAGGATAGCTTATGATGTTCTACTAACAGTAGATTTTATGGAGTTAGTAGTAATAAAAAGCGTATATGATCCGAAATGTGAAATATAAATTCTTGTAATAATCAAAATAAAAACATTGTTACCAGACGTAATATACTAACGTGAGAATTTTTTATACTTTCGATATGCTGTAATATACTTGCTAATTTTACAAGTTTTGTAAATAATGTTTTCTTGATTTATTTTTTGTGTTTACCCATGCAAGAAATCATCTTTTGTGTTATAATCTTCTTTTATTATGAATTCTAGAGTACATTTTTTTAGCTTTATGCTAATTACATCACTGTTGGTAGTATACGGTATTAACACCCTCAAGAAGGTCGAATAAGAAAGTGATAAAATAAGAATTAAATTAGTTTTGCATTGTAGTTTCTTATACTAAGGTTAGCTGATAATGAGTTGTTATTATACCTGATTAGTTTATACTAATTACAAATATGAAACCAGATATCATAATTCGAGTACTCTAGAAAGGTGAAGATTCCTTCATCAGTTTACTCCTGATAAAAAAAAGTCCATTTTTGGAAGAATTTCGGTAATAGTATTTGTATTTTTCTCCTTATTCGAGTTTTTTAACCCATGTGTATTCTTAAGATCATGAATGATTATATGATGTTATAACAGACCAAACTGTGCAGTGCTGGAAATGAACCTTAATTCCATCCTGAGAATCGTGAATCGTTTGTTAAATTGTATTGGGCAAAACAAAGTATTATTCAACACATAATGAAAGTTTTGAAGTGGCGTTGTTTTATAAATCTCGAACTGCAAGGCATACATCATAAAATTCTTATACCCTTTATCTTATCCCTATTCCCATAGCTGTAGGTTGCACACAGACGCACGTTTCTTTACGCATGATATTGCAAAAATAAACTGTTTGCAAGAAATGTGCTAGTTTTCCTTTCAGAGAGATTTTAAGGATGAACCCTATTGATTCCAAAATTTGCAGATGATATCATGGTCTTGGATGTTGCCAGGTGTGAAGAGGTTGCTGTTGATTATGCCACATTTGGAATATTCTGTTCAGTCTTTGGTTCCTCACTTTAAAAAGGAGATTGAATCGTTGGAAAGGATTCAGAGGAGGGTTACAAGAATGGTGCCCGGGATGCAAGGGCTGTTATAGAGGAGAGGTTGGATTGTTCTATCTTCAAAAAGAATAGAGTTAGAGGGGATCTGATTGAAGTGTTTAAAATTGTAAAGGGAATTTATAGTTTTCATGCATCATCCTTTATCAAAACGGTGAGAATAACATGACTGAGGGACTCAATTATAATTTTTTTTCATGGTAGGAGCTATATTCAGCTAAGACAGTTTTATTTTTATAACAGGGTGGTTAGTCTTTGGAATGGGTTTCTTGCGGATGTTGTAGTGATAGTAACTTTAAGTGAGTTTAAGAGAAAACTTAATAACTATAGGAATGGTAAGGGCTAGCTTTAAGATTTTTTAAATTTTATTTAATTAATATTTTAAATTTATTTTAGAGGATGGGACAACCAATATGAACAAATAGATATTTTTGTTGTCTTTACACATTACGTTGTGTTAAAGTATAACAAAAAAATAATTCATCATGCTATAAGTTCTAACAGTAGTAATAACTGTCGTCTACTGCTTTGTTGTATTAAAAGTACTGTATTGTAAATCCCAAAGTATACATTAAACACTGGTTTCAATTATATCTTTTAGAAATAATTCTTTTATATGAATCTTTGGATCTATAATTGTGGTGTTTTCTGCTAAATCTAACTGAACACTGGGAGTCCCAGTTTCTTTGAAAAAGAATGGTCCACCTTTCGAAAACCCTCGTGTTATAAGGCTTCTATTTCATTTTTATCAATACTTCTTGGACCTACATGTTTTTAGAACACCATGAATTTACTTACAGTTGGTATTTTTCACTCATAGCTGGCTCTCACCACACATTTCTATGAGGAGTTCTAAATCAGGAAACATATTTTAACTCTTTTTCTCTCTTTATATATCACACATATGTGTAAACATAACTGGCAAATATAATAAGGTGTTACTAATTCATACCCTTAAATTTCATTTGTAAATGGCTTAAATAAAAATTACAACAATTGAAATTTACTTAATATTATTCGCATCATGACAGTCAGTGCTTATGAAAATTAATGTTATCTACAGCGCTTAAACCACTACCATTTCTATCATTTCACAATTGGCCTGATCAGCCATGGTTTTGTGCGAAATGCCTCGTCTCTATTAAATATGGTCAATGTGTTTAGTTGTCATAGTGTATCATACTCATATTATTTGCTTTCATTCACGGGGTCTTAAAATCACTAATATGGTATTCTTCTGTTGACGTGGCTACCTGACACTCTCATGGATAAGAAAACTAGCTTGCTGCTTCTACATTTATTTTAATTGATACTAAAGTTAATTGAAATGAATAACAAAAAGAAAGAAAGAATCAAGATTAAAAATAATGTGTTATTAATTCTTACGCTAAAAATATTGATTTGTAAATGATTTAAATTGAAATGCTAATAATTAAAATTCACTTACTTAATCTGATTAACACCATAACATAGCTATCATAAAAGTGTTTTATACATTCAGTTCTTTATATTTTGTCCATTAATACCTTTGATCCAGGTAAAAGTTGTTATACTACTTTCCTAAAATATACATGTAAAACTGGAACTAATCTGTATCTAAATAATACATATAGAAACAGCTCTTTTATCAGACTAGATGGGTGTAGAAATAGGAGGCTAGAGACTTGAAATATCAAAAAGTGATTAATAGGAATTACGAAACTATTTAGAATTTAACGCATTTATTTGTCTTTCTAGAAACTCGTTGTTAACAATAGGTATGTATTCACAGATGAAGATCACTAGCTGTGTTGTTATAAAAGTAATTGGTCTTGCAGCAGTATACGAGCATAACAAAAGTTGATTGTAACTCGAATAACATTGATGCACCACATGGTGTTGACGTTTCATCCTTCTGCATTCTTAGCTTTGAAACATTTGGAACAATCGCACCAAGAATTGTTTACCAAATCGTAATGTTTTGGTCTCAGAAGAACGCGACATGGATCAGGTCTTTATAAACTTAACTGTAGTTTGTGTTGAAATAATGTTTCGAGAAAGCCAAAACGCAGGTTATTGGTTTTCATAACATACTTCAAAAAGGTTATTATATATGTTATTACACTGTGGCTAAGTCTTTTTTTTTTACGTAGTGGAACTATGTCACACATGTTTTAATGTGAACTCAGTTAAATGAAATGTGAAAAGGGAATGCAATGCTTTTCAGTTTTTATTACACATAGTTAAGTGAACCACTTGGATTTCTTACCCCTTCTTGTACATTGGAATAAACATGTTGATTTGTTTTACGCCTTGCAATTTATTTTCAAATGTTTGAAAGATCACATTGCATACAGGCTAAGTGTTGTTTGTTGCTGTTGTGTTCTGAATTTCGCGCAAAGTTACTCGAAGGCTATCTGCGCTAGACGTCCACAATTTAGCAATGTAAGACTAGAGAAAAGGCAGCTAGTCATTACAACCCACCGCCAACTCTTGGACTACTCTTTTACCAACGAATAGTGGGAGTTACCATCACATTATAACGCTATTACGGCTGAAAAGGTGAGCATGTTTGGTGCGACGGGGATTTGAACCCGCGAACTTCAGATTACGAGTCGCACGCCTTAAGTCACCACCTGGCCATGCCGGGCCGGAGGCATGATAGCGTGTTAAAATTTGTTTTGGAACACCTCAACTGGAACGGTTACTGTGATACACCTTGGAAACGTCCTCTTATAAATATGAACACATATTCGAAGAATTTTTTAGACTTACATATGCTTAAACCAGATAAGAATATCAAATTAGAAAAATTACAATTTCCAACTTTTCATCGGACTTCATTTCATTTCATTCTATTAGTTTCAGATGTCTCAATTAATCACAAAAATAAACTAATACACAAAAAGTACTCACAACTTTTTGAAACGTCGTCCATAAAATAGAACTCAAAATAAACTAATACATTAAAAGTACTCACAACCTTTTATAACATTGTCCACAAAATAGAAGTCTCAATAAATCACAAAAATAAACTAATACACAAAAAGTACTCACAACCTATTATAACGTCGTCCACAAAATAAAAGTCTACATCAAACTCTGCTTTTTATTGTTATAAATTGAATTAAAGATATTATTCATAAGTCTCAACTGAAGTCAAGTTCAAGCAACAAATTTCACTCAACCATGCCAAAAACTGCCGAACCCTATGAAATTGCAAATAAAAAAATGTAATCTTGAACAAAGAAAAGAAAATGTGATGAGGATTCGTATGTTCAAATACCAAAACTCAAAGTCTTATAATCGAATAATTGTGTGTGAGTGTGTATATATGTACACACTGGGATTCTTATGCTTTTTTGTGTGCTGAGGTAAAGGTAACGTATGAAAATGAGAACAGATTAATAAGGATCTTGTATAACTGAGGACCCTATCTGAGACTTAGTGTGTTCCAAAGTTTATCAGGACATACCAGCTGGAGACTTCTGGAAATGGATGAATTCCTATTTTAGAAAGTAATGGAAAAAGTTATTCTGGGCGAGTTTACTATTAAAATTCTTAAAAAGTTTAAATACTTTGAATTTTTTTAAGTCTTGGAAAACCTCTCTTAGATCATTTAAAGAAATGGAGTTCCAAGAAAGATTACCTGTGTAGAAGGATAACATTACTATAATTACGTTTTTCATAAAAGCATATTTGTTGGAGATCCGAGTTCCAATTAAGAGTGTTAATGTTAGTTTTTCTTTTTTATACTTAAAACTATTTTATTTGAAATTTTAGCATGTTTTCCCCTTTAGAAATAAAGCGACATAGTGGAAACTCGTTCTTTCAGACCAAAAAAAATTGTTGTATTTTATTCGGAAGTTTTAGAACTCACATGAAAAAAAAAATATAGGTGAATTCTTATATATGTTTCGCGTTATTTATATGTATTCTGCAGTTATATACTTTCTTTTGCATAACAGGAACATAGTTTCATTTTTATAGAATAATCTGTAATTTGCCCGTTACTTACATTTGTAGATAATTTGCAATAAAGTACAATAACGTGTCTCAGTCATCGGTCCTTCACAACCATTAAGTTGGTCTGTAATATTTTACAAACAAACTAAACCTGACGTAATATTTACATGTAAATTGTAATTGTTTTTATTGTACCGACATTCTAGTAGTCCACCACTAGTGCGACAGCAAGCTGGCCCTTGGTACCTAACAGGATGAGAGGCATTGAAATAGAATGCTTTCTTTTTTGGTGTAGACGTTTTACTTCTAAGATTAGACATACTAATTTTAGTTTATAATACTTATAGAAAACATTAAATATAACAAAAAACCGTGACTAAAATTCCAACTTAATAAATACGTAGAGAAGACTGAGTTTTCTTATAGGAAAGTCACATTGGACTATCTGCTGAATCCACCGAGGGGATTCGAATCCCTGATTTTAGGGTTGTAAATTCGTATACTTATCGCTGTACCAGCGGGGGATTTAAAATTTGTGTATTAAAAATATCTTAATATGGGTTATTTTAGTTACACTACGTGTATTTTGGTGCGAACAACGTTTCACGACTACTTTTGTAATTGACATATACATATCAGCTATCAACCTCTTTTATTTGTATAATCCTATTTCATTAGAAGAAACCTGCCGAAGAGTGTACCGCTAGTACAACAGTACGTCTACGAACTTACAATGCTAAAATCAGGGGTTCGATTCCCCTCGGTGAGCTCAGCAGATAGCCCGACATGGCTTTGCTATAAGAAAACACACAGAAGAAACCATCTTTCCACCACTTGACTGCATAGCTGTAGACGTCAAACACTGGAAGTTTCAGTATGTGTAATTACTCTTAATTCGTATTTTCTTGTGCAAGACTGGAAAATGGAAGTTATATCTAACAGCTGCTTTGTCCTTACTGTGCGAGTATTTTTTTCAGATACTTTTCTTATTAAGAAAGGCTTTGCCCTTCCCAAAATATAGATACTTCACTTACGACACTTACTGACTGCTGTTGGCAAGGTAGTCACAGTGGTATGTTTGAGTAATTATACCACTAGGAACAAGGTTTAGATACACATGGTGAGCAGAGCATAAATAGCCCATTATGTATGCAAAAACGGCTCGTTTGGGTTGAGAAAATATTTTATGTAGAAGAGCGAACAACGTTTCGACCTTCTTCGGTCATCGTCAGGTTCACAAACATCACTGATAAATAGCCCATTGTGTAAATTGGCTCTTAACTCAAAACAAACTGTTGGTTAGGAACAATTAAGTGGCTCACAATAAATTCATTTTATCAGATTGCCTATTGGTACCACACTATACAAACGTATAGCTCACTTGATGAAAATTTGTTATAAAATGAATACATTTAGTTTTTAAGTTATCTGCGAAAATAGGACCTACAACGCGGAAATGACTGGCCCGACAAGGCCAGGTGGTTAAGGCACTCGACCTACAATCTGAGGGTCGCTAGTTCGAATCCCCGTCACACTAAACATGCTCGCCCTTACAACCGTGTAGGCGTTATAATGTGACGGTCAATCTCCCTATTCTTTGGTAAAAGAGTAGCCCAAGAGTTGGCGGTGAGTGGTGATGACTAGCTGCCTTCCCTCTAGTCTTACACTATTAAATTAGGGACGGCCAGCGCAGATAGCCTTCGTGTAGCTTTGCGCGAAATTCAAAACAAACAAATAATCACCTGCAAATAATAATGTATATTCGAGTGTGTAAACTAGCCTAATCTCAAAATAAAATGTGCAGAGATTGCAGTTACATTTCAACTACTACATTACTTAATGGTATAAAACATGTACATTGATTTTAAAAATATATATATTTTACAATGCATGTATATATAGTACAAACCTATGTCAAGTTTTTCATTATTAGATGTGAACACTAAGCTATTGAAACGAGTAACTGAACAAATGTTGTGTGTTTTGTTTACTGTAATTTGGTACAAACGAGAAAAACTATTATCAAACAGGTAAAACAATGAATAACAAAAAATAACTGTTAATTAATAAACCACCGGCCCCGGTGTGGCCAAGTGGTGAGGGCATTTGGCTCGTAATCTGAGGGTCGCTAATTCGAATCCCTGTCACACAAAACATGCTTGCCCTTTCAGCTGTGGGTTGTTGTAATATGACGGTCACTCCCACTGTTCGTTGGTAGCGGTGAGTGATGATGACTGACTGCCTACCCCTAGTCTTACACTGTTAAATTATGAACAGCTAGCGTAGACAGCCCTCATGTAGCTTTGCGCAACAAAAACAAACCAAATCAATCAGGAACACTGTAAGTAGTTAAAAACAAAGTCTGTTTGTTGTTTCCAGCTCATTAGGATTCATCTCAGAAGTCTAACCTTATAAACCAATCTTATCTTTGACGATAACGATTGCTTCATTGGAAACAAATCCACCAATATAAATTAATGGTGCTCTTAATTTATTCAAACGCAATAACGTAATTTGCTAAAAGATTATATAAGTTTTCACTAAAAAAATAATCATTTACACAAACTGAGTAGTGTATAAACTAAAAGGCACTTTACTTGATAATAGTTTTATTGCAACGTAAATAATTCCTACTAGAACTCACTTTCAACACACCACCTCACAGGTAACGATAATCACGTGACCGCTTCTACTAGTATATTTTGTCAACTTAAAACTATTATATACAAAAGTATCTAGAAATAACTACAACTCGGTGAAATGGTACTAAATCAAGATATAATAGATAAATCATGTACCTGTAACATAAAAACATCAAAAGCTTTTTGAGGTAAGTTGTTAAATCTAAACATAAATGTCATTTGTTAACACTGAGAGTTAATGAAGATAAATCAATAGGAACTTTAACAGAACCCTTTACATTCTTTTCGAAGTTTGATTTGGTATTAGATACCTAATCTAGTTTCTTTCAAACAATGTGTTATTTTATTTTTATTAGAAGTTAAAGAAGGTGAAATGAACAACTACGAAGAGAACGTTTTTGAATTAGGAAGATCAGAATGAATCCTTTTACATTTATAAAATAGAATTTAAATTGAAATGAAACCCAGAAAAGTCTAGAATTTAAAAAGCAAGTAAGTTGTTTGATAAGGTCCCACATGGCCACGTGATTAAGTCACTCTGAGGGTTGCGTGTTCAAATCCCCGTCACACTAGACATGCTCACCTTTTCAGCCGTGGGGCTTTATAATGTGACTCACAATCATACTATTGGTTGGTAAAAGAGTAGCCCAACACTAAGCGATGGTAGTGATG
The DNA here is from genome assembly GCA_011833715.1 of Carcinoscorpius rotundicauda. Classification (NCBI taxonomy): domain Eukaryota; kingdom Metazoa; phylum Arthropoda; class Merostomata; order Xiphosura; family Limulidae; genus Carcinoscorpius; species Carcinoscorpius rotundicauda. The sequence goes on from CM022399.1 coordinate 40,424,039, forward strand.
ACTAGCTGCCTTCCCTCTAATCTTACATTGCTGAATTAGGGACGGCTAGCGCAGATTACCCTCGTGTAGCTTTGCTCTGATAGAAGATATTTCCTAAATTAACACCTGCAACACGAGCCAGCCCGCCATCTTTATGTGGATTCAAAAACAATTAATCATTTCGAAAAAGTTTTTGGCTATGTTTAGACAGTTAATCTGACACAAAATCATTAAAGCCAACATGAGGAAGTTAACTTGTAAATTTAAAGCAAAACAGTGTTCCAATAAAACATGCTTGACATGTCCTAGATGTGTTTGGGAATGTTTTGGGTTAAGTGCAGCACGAGTACAGGTCGGATGAGGAAAGAAATTATTTGAAGATATCAGATTGGATTTGATATATCAGCTGAATGGGAGACTCGTCAACTTATTACTGAATTGACAGCAAATCATGAAAACAGGCACAATGGTATTGTTGTATTAAACAATAATGTATACAAAATCGCGAGTTGCAGTATTTTGTCCAGTGTGGTACCACCATACACATTTAAAGAAGGATGATATGATGTCCAGTGTGGTAACACCATACACATTTCAGGAAGGATGATATAATGTCCAGTGTGGTACCACCATACACATTTAAAGAAGGATGATATGATGTCTAGTGTGGTAACACCATACACATTTCAGGAAGGATGATATGATGTCCAGTGTGGTACCACCATACACATTTCAAGAAGGATGATATGATATCCAGTATGGTACCACCATACACATTTTAAGAAGGATGATATGATGTCCAGTGTGGTACCATCATACACATTTCATAGTTTCATTCAAATTTACTTTTTCGTTTTAGATTTTTTGCCGAGATTCATTCAACGAGATCTATCGAAATAACCTTAAATCACTCACTGGTTTTCGGAATGAGCACCCCCCGTTGACCCTGTAGGTTTAAAAATAAACTAAAAGTGAATTAAAGTTTCATAATTAAAAACAATTTAAAGCGTACAAAACTGAAAAATCTTAAACTTCTACGTGAAATTAACTATCCTACGGTATTATTATTATTTCTTTTAATGTAAAACATGACCAGGTGGTTAAAGCACTCGATTCGAAATCTGAGGGCTGTGGGTTTGAATCCCTTTGATATCAAACATGCTCGTCCTTTTAGCTGTGGGGCGTTATAATGTTATGGTCAATCCCACTATTCGTTGGTAAAAGAGTAGCTCAAGAGTCGGCGGTAGGTGGTGGTGACTAATTGTTTTCCTTCTAGTCTTACAGCTAAATTAGGGACGGCTAGCTCAGATAGCTCTCGTGGGAAAAATGTAATTCACAAACCAAGTAAACGTTGAAATGCGTATTAATTGAAACTACAAAGACAAAGCAGTCAAATAAGAAGATGAAATGGAAAATTGATAGAAGGCTTAAAATGTAGAAACACGGGGAATTATCAGATTAATCGACAAATCTAAAGAAAACGATTCACTAATTATATAATTCAAATTGCATAATAAGAAAGAAATGGATAATTTTTATACCATTCATTAATTTACTTTTTAATCAGAAATTTTCATCAATATGTGTTTTAGAACAAAGGCTTTTTAACGCATTTATTTGATAGAAATTTTGTATAAGGCTTCTACGAGCAAACAAAAAGTTTGTTTTATTGCTCAATTTCAAGATCAGTAAAAATATAGTTCGTAACAATCTTCTACTCTGAGAATCCATATTCAATTAAAAGTTCTAATTACTCTTTTATAGATTTTTAAACTTACAGTTGTACCTGAATAAGTACCGATGTTTGTTCATAAACAATCACTTCACGTATTTTTAAAAATATTTGAAGCACGCTTTTTTCTACGTAAGGTGCTTTCATAACTTACTCTTTACAATTTTTTGTTATTAGACCTGACTAAATAGTGGTTTCGTTTCATTTTGTTAAATTTTTTGGTAATTTCATATTTCATGTTTTTTTAATTAATTAAGTTGAGCTTTTAAGAATGTAAGATATGTCCAAAGAGATTGAGAAGTTTCAACTCCAACGACGTCTTATGTGCACGTGGGCTGTACGGCCAGGTCAGTGATTCTTAAGGTTCAGGTATAGTAGTCCTAAATTTTGAATTACTGGTCAGAAGAACAATGAGCTAGTTTGCATGAACGGCCACCAGAGGCCATTGTTCGACTCTTTGAACCGAATAACGGAATCGACTGTCCGTAGCTGGAAGTGTGGAGAATGTTTAGCGACGTCATACTTCTCAAATTCAACAACCCAATACGTTAACGATTAAATGATGACAAGTTCAGTATGAGGGGCAAGAGTATTTCCTCTTCTTTCATAACAAATTTAATAGATGTATGAGATCCTACATTATTTTTAATTGATAAGAGTATGTGGCATTAAGTCAGATGGCTATATCGACGCTTGTTGAGAAAATTTATTGTTATAATTTAATCGTAGGCTTAAATTTTTTTTTCATACCTCGCATAACGGTTAGTTCACTCAAACCGTTTAATGCCTCTATTACTTTAAATTTAAAACAAAAAGTTAACATTTCAAACATGTTATTGTTTTTTAGAATTAAGCACAAAGCTAAACAATGGGCTGTAGGGGCTCTGCTCCCCTCACAGATATTGAAGCCCATTTTCTAGTAGTGTGAGCGCGCACACATCACGCTGTGCCACTAGGGGTGAATTCAAATAGGGAAACATAGACCTTTTGAAAATAATCTTAAAGTTTGAAGACGTAGCACGCATACCGTAAGCTTTAAAACACTTTCTACATCAAAACTGAAACCAATTTAGTTATTATGGAAATTATTTATATCTTTTTTTAATCGAACTTAATGAACTACTGCAAACCTATTTTTCTTGAACAACATTAATAATAATTAATAAACACTAGCAACTATTGTGTTCAGGAGATTATTTTTATTAAATACTAACAATAAACATTATTATTATGTGTCTGTTTATTAAGAGAATGGAATAATTATTTTGCGATTTCAAAAATATTCCATTAATTAACTAAGTTTATAAAATAAGGTCAAGGAGAAAACAGGCAAATTAAGTTGTAATAAGATTAAGTTAAAAAACTAACATGAAACAGTATCTCGCTATTGTACCAATAAAATGTTTAAACGTTACATTCTGTAGATAACTGTCAAGCAATACCATGGCCAAGTGTGTTAAGCCCTGTGACTCGTAATCTGAGGGTGTGTGGGTTCGCATCCCGGTCGCGCCAAACATATTCGCTTTCCCAGCCAGGGGATGTCCTATAACGTATTGAAACATTCACGACGAACAACAGAGGCAAATAAACACACTGTATTGTATATACATCACTCTTTAATAAAATTGTTTTACTTTAACCATGTATATTGAATCTTCATTTTGACTACCAGAATGGCCCGGCATGGCCAGGTGGTTAAGGCACTCGACTCGTAATTTGAGGGTCACGGTTTCGAATACCCGTCTTACTAAACATGCTTGCTCTTTTAGCCGTTTATATCATAATGTAACGGTTAATCCCACTATTCGTTGGTAAAAATGTAGCCGAAGAGTTGGCGGTGGGTGGTGATGAGTAGCTGCCTTCCCTCTAGTCTAACACTGCTAAATTAGGGACAGCTAGCACAGATAGCTCTCGTGTAGCTTTGTGCGAAATTCCAAAACAATCAAGCAATACCAAGTATCTATGATGTGATTTGGTGGTCAAACTAATTCTGTTTACATTGTAACCTATCCCAATTACGTTTTCCCTTGTTGAAGCGTAAAGCCTTGAAAAAATTACTTCCCTGGTGTTTGCGTGCTTTGTTTAACCACCATTTGTACTTTATTATGGTCTATTGTTCATTACTTTTCTTTGATTGCTGAAATCTATCTACTTTTTTTAGATTAAGGACACAGCTATAACTATGGAAAGGAGACAATGTGTCCTTTGTATTGCGGTGTTGCATACGACATTTAAAATGATAATGTAGTTATATTAATTAATTAAAGTGTTACTAATCCAGCTTGTAGATATTGTTTATGAGAGAGACTAACATAAGCAAGAAAAAGGGTTTACACGTTGGAACGTTTTAGTCTTCTATAATTTCCGTATCATTACAAAATACTTAGGTGCTATTTAAATATTCAAATACTTGTAAATACATGCAGTTTGAAATGTTAACTTGCATTATTATACACTGAACAAATGTTGCGATTTTTGGTTAAATCGATTAGCAGCTAGTTATAAAATGGCAATACTGCTTTGGAAATGAGGGTATAGATAAATGGTCACTACAAGGTTCTATTCAAACATCAATACATCCATCTTCATCACCGATTGGCCTATTTTCAATTTGCTGAACAAACACAAGCGAATGTATATATAAAAAATCAACATATTCTTGTGAAATTGGCTAACAGCTACGTGCAGAACTTAGAGGTTATACACGGTTAATTTACGTGTGTGTTTTTATAACAAAGCCACATAAGGCTATTTACTAAGCCCACCGAAGGGAATCGAACCCCTGATTTTAGCGTTGTAAATCCATAGACCTACTGCAGTACTAGCGACGGGCAGTTTGTTTATCCTCTAGAATCTAAAACATAAAGAAGGTTCGCTGACATGTACAAACAAATATACACTTTGCTTACTTGAGCTATAAAGGGTAAATAGAGAAAGCATCATTACATCTGTTGGACTTTAAATAATGATGAAATCTTGAAGTTTGGTGTGAGTTTTCGTAACTATAAACTATTTGGAGGATATTTCATGCAGTGTTTTTATAAGTACCGAAATATTTATAAGTCGATAAAAAAGAGAATAGAGCGCTTATTATAAGTATCAAAATTTGTGCGTAGATTGGAAAAAAATGTTCTGTTTATTATATCTGGCAACAAAAAAGGCTTTCATCTGCTGCTAGAAAAAATGCAACTCTCATTAAACGATGTGGCGAAACTGATTCTAAAACATCGCGTTGTCAATTATTTATAGCTTCTAGGTTTTCGAGTTATGACAGATTTATTCAAAATATTATTATATATCTTAAAAATGACTGTCTCCCGATGGTATAGTGATGACTTTGCTCTACAATTAAATAAAGTTTAATAATATATATGTAAAAATGGATCGTTTGGGTTGAGAAATTTTTTTATGTAGAGGAGCAAACACCGTTTCGACCTTCTTCGGTCACCTTCAAGTTTACAAATTCTCGATGTCACTGATTAAAGTTTAATAACTTTATTTATTCATTGAAAATTTCATTAGAGTTCAATAGCATTATAAACAAATAACGAGTATAATAAAATTATATGATTATAAACTGAAAATACGTTCAGCCTATGTTTAGAACTTAATATCCGATTGACTTAATGCAGAAATTTTTTGTTTATTATCAGTTTAACTCTGTAACCAACAGCAATCTCCCATTTGTATCAAGTAATTTATCTGGACTATCACCACTTTTTTGTTGTTGTTTATATTTTAGTTTTTTAATGCAAAAACTTTCGGCTCAATTATTTAAGCCTTCTACAGGCATTTAGTAAACAACAGAATGTAACGAAACAATTCTAATTACAAGTTGCCCAGCAGCAACAAAAAACTAGAATATGCCATAAGTTTCTTTACAACAGTAAGCCTAAAGCCTAATAAGTTAAATAAAATAATTTTAGAAGATCGAGAAACATAAAAAACATTTGATCGTTATAGTTTGTTAACATAATGTTAGACAAATAAAACCAACAAAATATAGTTAATTTTATATCAGCATTAAAGTCAATGTGCTTTCGTATTTCTTTAATGAAAGTGACCACCAAGTATGAAGAGAGAACCCATGATTATGTTTTGAATTTCGTGCAAAGCTACATGAGAGCAATCTGCTCTAGTCATCCTAAAGTTAGCAGTGTAAGATTAGAAAGAAGGCAATTCTTCATCACCACCCATCGCTAATTCTTGGGCTACTCTTTTACAAATAAATAATGAGATTGATCGTCACGTTATAACTTTTATATATATACACACAGACGGTCATTTATGGTTTAAACAATTTTACTGTTTTGTTTATTGAGTGTAAGCTCGAAAGAACAATAAACTTCAATATATATGGTTGTTGTTTTGAATTTCGCACAAAGCTACACGAGGACTATTTTGGCGAGCCATTCCTAATTTAACAGTGTAGCACCAGGGGAACGCAAACTCTAGAGCTATTATTTTACCAACGAGTAGTGGGATTGATTATATCTTATAACACCCCCACAACTGAAAGGGCGAGCATGTTTGGTGTTTTTATAGTGTGGAGTGACATGAAGTTTTCTTTTGATTTGCTCTTATTAGTGTTTTGATTTTCTTGGTCTGTCTTAGCTTTACAATGTTAAATTCATGCTTAGTTCTTGTACGTGTAATTCTGTTAATATTATGAAAATCTTTAAGAGAAACCAAGGATTTAATTTTTTTACCAATAATCTGGAATTTTATTTTTAGATGTTGAGTTTTCTTTCTACTAAAGGACAACCATTCATGAAGATTGGCTTCTTCAGCTTGTTGGATTATTCTTTTAAGTTTTATTGTATTAACATTTGATTTTAGTTCGAGACCTTTAGGAATGATTCCGTTGTTTTGTTTTCAGGGAAAACGTAGTATGGTTACGGAATCATCACAGAATTGTCTTGACCTTGATGTCATTGATCCGTTGTAGAAATATCTTGGTGGAAGAGCTCACCATGCTCATCGATCGATACATTTAGATCATTTTGAAACAAGTCTAAATGTCAGTGAAGGAAGTGCATCTTTAATGACATCCAAGACCTTATATTCCTGTGGTTACCAAACATATAATAAACCATCACAGCATAGTTTTATCTCTATGTTTTTCTAAAAAATATTTGACAAAAAGTTTGATTTCCACACAGCAAGTTCTTCCTTACTGTTTCAAAATCATCATCCATCAACACTTCTTGAATCTGTGACCCAACAAAAATACTTCCTTCAGTTTTGCTCAACTGGTTTTGGAAACTTGTCAAAGAGATATTTGAAACTGTTACGAACTTTGTTAATTCCGTTTATAAATTTTTTCGTGAGATCAGGTTTAATATGAAGTTAGGGCAGAAAGACACTTTGAGAATTCATCAAAGTTTGACACTTGATATTCGGCTTTTCTGATATGTAATTATCTATCACTGGCCATTCCTTCTTTTTGAAACAATGTTTATCATCTCGGCCGTCTCAGAGCATAATTTGGCTGTCTCGGAGGCATAAAAATTAAAAAGTAACAGTTTAGTATACCCACTTTACACTCCTATCAGAAGTGCATCCACTTTTAGATCACCATATATGTTTCATCAATGGTGATCACATTTGATAGTGTGGAGCATAAAATGCATGCTTTGATAACTGTACAAAAGTACAGTTTTTAGACTAATTTTAGATGAGTCGATAAAACGTCTCCATTCTTTAAGATAATATTCAGTACCTAATGCTTCTATTGGCGCATTGACAGTTGTGCAGAAACACAAAGTATCTTGCAAGTTGTACTGAGAAGCAAGACTTTGATGGCAACTTCAATAAATTGCAAATGTCTTTCCTGGAGCTAATAAATTTCATTTCTGTAAACGAGAGCCAAGAAGTTCATTATATTGCTTTGATAAAAATAAGTCACGATTTAGATCATTTAGCTTTTCTTGTGTGATCATATGAGGCAGTTTGTGTTCAGGTATAGAATCATTATATGAAGAGGATTAAGATGATTCATTGCCTTCTTCACATAATAACTTCTGTTTCCCCTTTCGTTGGCGGATGTGGCATTGGTTGACCATCGCCATGAGGCACTATTTTAAGATATTTAATGTGTATTATTTAGATTTTCTGAATATTCAGAAACATAAGCTTTGCAAAAATAAAAGTCAGTTAGATGATCTTACTCATGTCATTTCAAGGGAACCGCCAATGTATGCTTACTCTCATTTTATTCAGCCACTGTGTTAAGCCAGATCTACAAAATGTAGAGCATACATATGAAGCTCAAGGTATTTCTCGGTAACTAATTTCACACCCAGCATAGTGACAGTAAGTTACCTTTATCTTGTGTACATGATGCTTTTCCTTTGTGAAACTGTAATATATTTTACACAAATATAGCAAAAATTGTTTGGGTGATTTTTGCACTTTCGTACTTTATTTGAACTGAAAGAAGCCAGAACTTCAATTTAATTGCAAAAAAATATATAAAGTTTGGCAAAATTGGTTTACATCGCGGGTATGGTGCGAGCAAGAAGATCTGATTTTGCTTGACTATGCATGGAACGAAGCAAAGTGACCAACTGAGTGGGTGAGAGGCATCTAAGAAAGAGACGTCTGAAACCGCCCCTTTTATGCTCATTCAAGAGACTTCTCGAATGTTCTAGCAAACTGAGCACGTGAGTTGTGCGCGCGTTGGTTTTAGAATGAAAAAGGATATAGATTAAGTGACATTTATCTTGTAGTCAGAAATTAAGCATCACTTCAATGTATACACAGATTAAGTTCTAACTTTCTTTAAACAATACATTTTTATTAGTATTTAATTTCTGAGGTATATATTTATGTATGAAAAATAGTTTAATACTAAAACTTAAATAAAAACCTAAATAAAAATTTGTAGGTTTAACGTCGTTTATTTCTGATATTCTAATACTTTTTACACATTTTTTGAATTAACAAACAAATTCTGGCTTTTTTTCATCTGTATTTTAACGAACAGTAAAAAACAGATAGTTAAGGACACATAAGAGATCATCATTTTTAAAACACAGGATAATTTTATGCTAAATATTTAACAAATATACAAACGAACTTAAAAGATTGAAACCCCAATCTCCTCTTACAAGTACGGAAAATAATTCCACTAAAAAGTATATCCGTCATATACTCCCAGTAAAATCTGTTGATAAATTAAATAAACAGTTAACTAGAAACCCCAATATCAAGTATTTTAGGATTAATGACAACATTATCATTATCAATATTTTAAATATTAAATTTCTTTCTCAATGCAGGAAGAGGTTAAAGGTGATTTACCTCTTTACTTATTAAAAACAAATATTACATTCAGTATACTTAACTTGAGACAACTAGTTAATTATTGGTTATAAAATATGCGATAAACTTAAACATAAAATAAATATTTTGTACAAAAGTTGTGAATGATACATTGTTTATATACTACAGAATTAAAGATATAAACTTCGGTACACTTTCTGAAAGTTATGTTTTGTAAAATGGATGGTAATTCTACCTTATTCCATTTGCTATTTAATTTATATTTGAAAACAGCAATATATATGTGGCTGTTTACCTTAATGTTTATAAACGAACATGAAAAAATGCCTTAAGTTAGTTTTCTTCATACTGACATATTGCTGTATGTATATGTGTTTACGCAATATTTTATTACGTTTGTTTGTTTCGGATATTCATCCAAAAGCGATACAAAGGCTACTAATTTTGAACTAAAAAGTAGATTGAAGATAGCTGCTTAACAGCACCCGCATCCAACATTTAGGATAATTTAACCGATTTGTGATAATCGACAATCACTCTTACAGCGCACCCACCAAGCAACGTTCGGATCATAATCGCCCGGCATGGCCAAGTGTGTTAAGGCGTGCGACTCGTAATCTGAGGGTCGCGGGTTCGCATCCCCGTTGCGCCAAACATGTTCGCCCTCCCAGCCGTGGGGGCATTATAATGTTACGATAAATCCCGCTATTCGTTGATAAAAGAGTAGCCCAAGAGGTAACGGTAGGTGGTGATGACTAGCTGCCTTCCCTCTAGTCTTACACTGCTAAATTAGGGACGGCTAGCAGAGCTAGCCCTCGAGTAGCTTTGTGCGAAATTCAAAAACAAACATAATTGCCCCTAGCGGCTCAGCAGCAATTCTGATGGATCATACTGCTTAGAAACTGAATTTGAATACTCGTAGTGTGGAACAACACAAATATCCCGTTCATAATCAATTTCATTTTTCAAAACGGAGTCCAGTGTATAATGAGAACATAAGTAATATTTTTATTAATAAATTTTTAAATGTAGCCCATTATCCTAATTTTTATTAAATACACAGTAATATGTGTTTTTAAAATTACTCGCCATGCTCTTTCATACGTCAATAACGTTGATGCCAATTTTTTTTCGTAAGCTGGATTTTTTGCAATTAAATGTTTTGAATTAATCATACTATTATTCATATTTCAAGATATGACGTAATTACTTAAATAATACGAATGTAGATTTGTCGTACTTTTTCGTTGAGCAGCTCTTAGCATGACTGAAATGTTCAACATTTTATATTCATGGTGGACAGTATACGTAACTGAAAGCCTTGGTTCTAATTGAAACAGGAGTGCAACACAATTAACCTTTTTAATATTCTTGAAATAGTTTAAACTGACAGACTAGTTTACATATTTTTCATCACTGAAGAGGAATAATTTTGCTTGTTATTAATAATTTCTAGTTAATATGATAATTCAAGTTAACTTAGATTGTACATTTTTATTGGCTATATTATTGGTATTAAGTTAGATCGACGTTTATTAGATTTGTTCTTGTAACTTACACTATAGTGTTAAACAGATAACATATTGCAGGCTTGTGCTATAGTTTAAAGTAGAAAAATGATCATTTCAGCAATGACAAAGCATAAAAAACATGAAGTGTTTATACACTGTCAAAATACATGTATTGTTGGACAGCGTTCTGTAGTAACCAGCAGACACTTTAGATAGTAAGTTAGAATGTTTGTTGTTAAAATCTGTTGAAATATAGATGTCTGAGAGGACGGCATAATGGAATAACAGTATTTGATTCGATAATTGTAAAAAATATCTACAGTCACTCTCTTAAAAAGATATCAAATCGAATTTTTTAAAGGTAAGAAGCATTTGGATTATCTAATATATTTACTGTTTTACATTTATTTTAGTGTCTACGCTTGTTTCTAAACAGTTTTCTTTTTTTGCATATGACGTATATTTTTTGCTGTGTATTGTGCAGGTTTCGACTGCTCTCCAAGTTTGTAGAACGTTCTTGCAAGTGAAAATAAGCAATATTTGTTTACGAAAACGCGCTAGAATATTGTTGAAGCATCGAGAAAATTGTGTGATTTCTATAAAAAGCGACTAGCCGAAGGACAGAACAGAACATTATTGAACAGCTACAGTCAGTTTGCGATAGTCCTAGGAAGCTATAATTGTGATTAACATATATTTATAGGAAAACTACATAATACGTTTATAGATTTCGAACACCACAAACCGTTAAGCTTCAGTAAATTTCTTCGGACGTTATTGTTTCTAAGAGGAAATTAAATATATTTGCTGGAATGAATCAGCTTGTATCCGATGTGAGACCAGCCAAGAAAAATACGGCGTTAGCTTAAACGTGACGTATCAATATCAACTCAAAATTAATTTGTTCGTCATTGACCCAGACCTTCGATAAAATATTCAGTTCTAGATCGGATGTAAGACTAAGCACAGTTAGTAAGTTTGTAAAACTGTTGTATATAAACCATCATATTTAATAACCGTTATTATAAATTGTAATTTTTTGTTTATATATTAAAATATAATTGTGTTAGAAAAGGAAACTGTGTGTATCAATGTTCTTGGCAAATAATATTAATTTAATTCTTATAAACATTTAATTTACCACGAAGTTCAAATTTAAATTTTGGTTATTTGAAGTGGTAGTATATAACGTACGTAACATAATAAATCGAAGACTCATCAAAAATAAATAATAATAAAAAACCATTACTTTGTTAAACCTTTCTAAATTTGTTCTAGATAACTCTACTTAGTTGTTGTTGTTTTGAATTAAGCACAAAGCTACACAATGGGCTATCTGTGCTCCGCACACAACGGATATCGAAATCCGGATTTTAGCGTTATAAGTCCGCAGACATACTGCTGAGCCACGATATATATTCTTTTTAATTTCTCACATTATAATTGATTTAGAGTTCTTTTTCAGAACACATGAATTAATTTGCTTAGTCTGTACAATATTATATACCAAGTTGTTCTCATTACGTTTGGCTTATTCGTTTGCTTTAGTTCAGTGGTTCCCAAACTTTTTCAGCTTGTTATCCAATTTAACATCCCACATTAAGCTTGTTACCCCTTTCACAAAATGTTTTCAACATTGATATACATGGCTAAATTAAACTAGAAATATATTACACTTTGTTTATTTACAATTTATTTATATAAATTATTTACACCGAATTACACTTTTAATTATTGTATTTGATCATTGTGAATTTCTAATGAATATTGCCAAAGATGTCAAGAACATCAGTGGGATGGATGGAGTTGCATACTTGAAGCTAGTTTAGGAACTCTTGGCTTTGTGGTTGAAAGTGCCAGCCTGGCATCGTTCGCAACATTCAAGCGAGTCCTCTTTTTTGTTTTCATCCCCAGCACGGTTGAGAACCCCTTCTCGTACAGATACGTTGTTGAGAATGATACCAACAACTTCAAGGCTCTCTTGGACAGAGTTGGCGAGTCAGGTAGTTGTGAAATCCAAAAGGAATCTCCATTTTGGTTTTGGAATTTGACTTTTAAGGCTTCATTTGCTCGCATTGTGATTCGCTCCTCCTTTGCAGGGAAATCATCATCATGAATGGCCTCATAAGGTACAGAAAAGGGATGAATGATCTACTGAAGACTGGCTGTTTTCCACTCTCTGGAAAGTAGTGCTGCATGCTTGTTTTAAGCCCCTTCAAATGGTCGCTCATCTCTTTGTTGATGGTCTGTAAAAGTGATCCAGTATCATAACTATTCTCCTCAACAAACTAGTCTAGGGTGGGAAACTGAGCGATCACTTATTTCTCCAAGCGTCGAATCCAGAGTCTCAGTTTTCCCAGAAATGCAGTCACAGTGTGATGGGCATCAATAACAGTCGTGTTTTGGCCCTAGAGTTGCAGATTATCACTGTTCAGCTCCGCAAATGTGTCAGCCAAGTAACAAAGTCGAGCAAGCCACTCCTTATCAGTAAACTTGGTAGCAAAAGGAGATTCTTCTTGTTTCAGAAATTCCTGAAGAGCCGTTCGGAGCTCAATGACTCGACGTACAACCTTGCCTCGTGACAACCAGCGAACATCGGTGTGGTAGAGCAGAACTTGATACTGCTCTCCCATTTCCTTGCACAGCTCCCTGAATATGCGCGAATTCACATCCCTGGACTTGATGAAATTGACGATTTTCGACACATCTTCAAACACTAATTTCAGATTACCAGGCAGGCTTTTTGATCCAAGAGAGTACCAATGAATGATGCAATGATCTACAGAAATTTCTGGATTCACAACTTGTATGAGGCCCCGTATTCCACGATTACGACCCATCATCGACGGAGACCTAGATTAAAAAAGAAAAACTATTATAGATTGCGTCAGTTAATCATTCTTCTTATCTTTTGCGTTATAATTATATGGTTTTAATTTAATTTAATTTATTTTGGTACTTTAGTATTTCCGTACGAGAGGTACGATACTTTTTTGTGAATTATGTATAAAATATTAGCTAAACTACAGCTACTTGTACAATAAATAAAACTATATGACTATATGCCATGTAATTCGCTGTATTTATACTAATCTAGACTTTATATAAACATCTCTCCCTACCTGTTGAACGCTGTTCTAATCCAATCTATTCTTGGTAAAGAAACTGTTGATGATATTGAAGATATCTTCTCCCTTCGTGGTTGTCAGCAGATCTTCGTATAATAGAAACTCTTCTTTGATCTTGTCCTGGTGGACGTAACAAACGAACCCAAGGAGAACAGCACAACTGGCTACGTCACACGATTCATCAAATTGCAAGGAGAATTTGCTATATGAGCTTTCCTTGATGTCTGTTGTAACTTGGGACAGAATATCTGATCCCATGCCATCGACTCGTCGGCGGATTGTGTTGTTTGATAGAGATATGACACTCAGTTTCTTCGGTTGATCCTCCCCACATACCTTGCTTACCATCTCGTATGCACAAGACATAATCAGATTTTCTGCAGTGGTGTGGCATTTTTGTTGTTCTGCAATTTTATATGCAACAAATTAAGATGCTTCGACCGCAGCTTGAAGCTTTTGGGCTTGAATTCCAGATGAACCGAACTGGATATTTATCAGTGCTACAGCCCGACGCTGAAAATAAGCCTGGTCCTCATTTTGAAGATTTGGATGGCACTTCTGGAGGTGAACTGAGAGTTTTGATGGCTTAAGGCTTTCATTTGTCAACACTTTGTGACATACTACACATTGTGGCCGATCCTCTCCACTAGAAGGTAAATTCACAAAGCCATAGCGAAGAAAGGCGTCAGAGTAGGTGAACTTTTTAGACATTGTTTAATCTACAGAAAAATAAAAAGAAAAACTGCATAAAAAGTGTGAACAATGTGAACATATTTATTTTTTCATGGCATTCTAGATAGCATTAAAAGAGCTTATTCAGCATAGGAATGATGTAATAGTAGGTAAATACCAACTATACTGCACAGGGCAGTACACATACATACCAGGTTTTGTCTACTTCGACTGATGCTCACATAGAAACTGACAGTGTGAAATTGAGGCAACCTCAGGCAGTGAGTGACGCGTACTGGACACGTCGATGAGTCATCAGGGTTACTGAGTGACTTGTGTTCTGAAGCATACTTGTCAAAATACTTTTAGGTTACCACACACTTATGTGCATATTTTTTTCTTTTCTACCACTGTATATTAGTTTTTGATGTTTATTGTTATTTGGTTAGTACTAAAACTTTATCTAGCATGTAACCATCTTAATAATGAATTACAACAGCAAAATGGATGGTTATGTCACAGTAGGGGCTATGACAACAAACTATTTCAAAACATGAAAATGCGAATTTTCTGGACTTGAAATTCTTATTTGCTTGGAAAACAGGAGCGAAAACTCTTTTGGCCGGTGGGTTGAGTTGGTCAACTTGATGAAGGCCTGCATCATCATAGACACCGAAACGCCTACCGCTCCTGTACACAACAATTCATTACAACCTATTATGCCTCAAAACCTTCCCAATATTTTACGTTCTGCTTATATTCATAAGATACTCTTACTTCTTAAGCTCTCTCCCCTACCTCAACGACTCAACGGTAAATCTGTAAGCTTATAACGTTAAAAAATGATTTCGATACACGTGGTAGGTACAGCACAGCCAGTTGTGTAGCTCTGTTTGAGAATCATGTCACTATTTGTATAAATCATACATCAAGTTCGTTTTTTTACAATATAAACTGTGCAACCTTAGATTTTTACGATCCATAAGATTTATTACATCAAATGTGTGCGTAAAGATAAGATGTGTGATGACAATATGACGTTGATAAACATTGAAGTAATGGAAAACACAAGAAGAAGGCCTTTGGAACCGAAATCGTCATGTTTGAATGTCTTAATGCTATTGGGGATAGTTTTATGAAATCTCTTGTGAGAAAAGTGACACAGGAAGAGAAAATCAAGTTTCATAGTATATACTTTACATTGATATAATTTAGCAGTATAATAAATAGGTAGGCCTTATTATTTCAGGGTTAAGCGTTATCAATATCACACAAGAAATTTGTCATTTTCTTTATACATTTCAAGTGTCGACTTGACAGAAAGTAATTATAAATTTAAAATAAAGTTGTATGTTTTAGAAGTCACAAATATTATTTTACAAAACACTTTTTTTAAGCCTACCGACACATAATGGTTAACACAAATATCTTGACCAGAAGCTGCTTTTATAAGGCCCAGCATGGCCAGGTGGTTAGGGCGATCGATTCGTAATCTAAGTGTCGCGGGTTTGAACCCCCATCGCACTAAATATGCTCGCCCTTACAGCCGTAGGGGAGGTTATATAATGTTATGGTCAATCCCACTATTCGTTGGTTAAAGAGTTGCCCAAGAATTGGCAGTTGGTGGTGATGACTACCTTCCCTCTTTTATATGCAAAAACGGCTCGTTTGGTTTTGTGTTTTTGTTTTGGAATTTCGCACAAAGCTACTCGAAGGCTATCTGTGCTAGCCGTCCCTAATTTAGCAGTGTAAGACTAGAGGGAAGGCAGCTAGTCATCACCACCCACCGCCAACTCTTGGGCTATTTTTTTACCAACGAATAGTGGGGTTGACCGTCACATTTTACACCCCCACGGCTGGGAGGGCGAGCATGTTTAGCGCGACGCGGGCGCGAACCCGCGACCCTCGGATTACGAGTGCACGCCTTAACGCGCTTGGCCATGCCAGGCCGGCTCGTTTGGGTTGAGAAAATATTTCAAATAGAAGAGCGAACAACGTTTTTGCATATAAAATTCTCAACGAGTGGGTTTCTCGACATCACTAGCGGAAATAGCCCCCTTGTGGCTTTTGTGTGAAATCCAAACCAAACTGCTTTTAATTTAACTAGAATAAAGGCCATCAAAATACATGTAGTTTGGTTCGGTTGTACTAATATATAGTTTAATATTACATAATAAAGTATTATGCTGAGTTAAGTACTGAGAGCAGTTTCGATGGAACTGAATGGATACCAGTTCGTTCTTGTTAGATTTACAGCACTCATTTTGTCGAGGGAGAAAAATCCATCAGCATTTCCTTTGTGCATTCAATATTTCCATGAAAGAGCAAAGCCTACAAACTCAACAAAGAGGCTTGAAAGGTATACCTTTATATTATTCTTTCTGTCACTCCATTTAAAATATAAATTATTTTTATGGGAAAAAAGTTATTATTATAACCATTTCTAAATATTTATATCATTAGTTTTCAATGATTAGCTATAAAGATATGACATCTTATTAAATATACTTGTCGACAACTGATAACAGAGTTCCTCAAGTGAAGCTTACCATTTCAGTGCTAAGAAAAGATCAAGTAACAAAAAATTTAATGTGAAAGCTACAATATTTCATGAGAAATAAAAAGTTGACATGCAGAAAATGTTATCATGGATCACACAAAACTTTATGTATATGAAGATAAACCAGAAGTAATACAAACAATGTAAAATTGGTTCCAGTGTTAATAGATTATTCACCTGAAGACAAATGTTTCTTTCTTTCAGTTTAATTGTTTATGTTTCAGAAATAAACATAAAAAAATGCAGTTGTGTATATAACTGTTTATAAACAAAGGCATGATGACATTTGTAGGGTTTTTGTGTTTGAAATATAATTGGATGATGTTACTGTCAATTTCTGGCTCATCTGTTGTTTTGAAGGAAATGATAAATCTACAAACCATATGTCCCTATAAAGGTACACTGATGTTTATCTGGAACCACTGAAATTACTGAAGGTATAGGTGGGCCTTGTTACAGGATTTATTTGTTTGCCTGTCGGGTGAGTCAGCAATAAAATGATGCAATTCCATCAGAAGTGTGTGGCATGACTCCTTCAATTTGGATTATTCTGTACAAAAGAATTAATCTTCAGCAAAACTAGCATAGAAATTAAGACAAATCCACTCTCTTTTAATTGAAAATAAAAATCGCTTTATCATTTACAGCACTAAAAGCAGTGTGTTAAATTTACAAAACAACTTGAGCAAGAATCTTCTTCAAAATATTAACAGTTTGTAAAGATTGGGTATTTTGGCCCTCACGAGCAGTCATTAAAAACAATTCTACAAATTAACCTAAAGATGATCTAGGAAGGTCGAAACTTTATTCTCCGAGATACATTTCTATTTTAAGTGTGGTTTTTGTCATCAAGAATAACTTGTACAAATTGTCAAGTCAGCTCATCCAAATTGTGTTATTATTGACTACTTTGAAATAAAGTATGAGAAGTCCCAAAATATCCAGAATCACCTTTTTAAAACTACATTGATATGTAGTAAAAAAGGTAGTACACCAAACTTATTTTTGTGTTCAAAGGAGATCTTGCAAGTGACTCATGTATTATTACTGACTGTGATTTTCGTAAACACTTACTACCAACAGGTGATATTATGTTGGCAGACGATGTTATTTCTCAGATTAAAATTATGTGTCAAAGAAATGGCATAATTTTAGTCATGTCTCCATTTTCAGAAGGATAATCCTTAATTTTCAATTTACAGCTGAATGTTTTCATAAAATATACAAAACTATATCTGTTAAAAATCACATTCAGATGTCTATAGAAAGAATGAGAGTGAGGGTATTGTCAGCAAAGAAGTGCCATGTGATTTATTTCCATGTAGACAAAACTATATATTTTTTGTACTGTTGTAAAAAACTTAAGCTATCGATTATTTCTGAAAAACTAGTCATTCTACGTTCAAAGATGTTCTATAAATTGGCTTAATAAATCTCTTAAACATACGTCCAAGTCAAAAGCATTAAAATTGTTTATCAAACATAAAATAATGCATAAGCTCTATATAATCAAAATAGTCTTCATTTTATGCAGGAATTATTTCTGTAAATATTCCTTGCACTTACACGTATTCTTTACTAATTGTTGGCGTAATAAGTTAACAATAAAAAATAAGTACAGCTTACAGATTTATTTAAGAAGGTATATTTTTCAAAATAGTGAAAATACCAACAGGCTCAGACCAATGTTTTTAAATGTTATGTGTATCTGTGTGTGCATAATCAATACACTGTTGATCCTCTGTATAATATCAAATAATAAATTAGACACAATATTATAACATTATACACATAGTTAACTTAATTACTGTATGATGCATTAAAGAAATACTCAAAACCCACATAAATGTTTCTAAATATATAGAAAAAGCAATGTAGTTTTTAAAATGAATAATTTAGATACTGTAACATGTATTTCTTAAATCTTTAGAATTATTTGCCAAAGATTTATAAAATACATGCTTAAATATCTAAATTATTCATATCTTACAATATTTGTACAGAAGTGTTGTGTGTTACTATATACAAGAGATGTGTATTTTATACGTCATATGTGCATACTACTTTGCACTCCTGTAACGTGCATAAGATTTCTTATTAACAAGTGTTGCTAATAATGCACAATTATTTAAATGGATGACAACATTAACAGCCAAAATTACATGTACACTTCATTTTTTCAGGTATTCTCATTACATTCTTATTAATATATAATACCTATACAAAGAATTCCATATTTCTTGCAGACATTGATTATAGTGTAATGCAGAAATAACTAGCAAATGTAAATACGTGACTTCCTCAATATATTTTATCAATGAAGATAAATATTTATCAAGAAATTCCAATGAAAATCAAATATAAAAGAACTGTGCTATTAAAACCGTTATTTCAATTAGCGAAAGTACCTGGAAGAATGAAAGAATTCTCAAAAATAATGATAATGTTTTGAAAACTATGCTAGACATGCAACATGTTTTAACTTATATAGATAATACTGAAACAAAAATGGATTAGTTGATATAGTTGATATTAGTTGATATAGTTCCAGTTTAGTTTGAACATCTTGTTTTAAGAAGGTAAAGTATTATTTACAATAGTTACACATGTTCAACAATGGACGGAAATATTCATCTTAAAAAATAACTTTTTAAGCTATCAAAATTAGTACAGCTGTATTACATTGAAGAATATATAAATAATATTGTATATGACATTTTAAAAATATATTAATATATCGTTACTCACTACAATTTTATAGGTGTGTGGCATAATTAAATAAGCATATGTCTTTGTTTTGAATTTTGCGCAAAGCTACTCGAGAGCTATCTGCACTAGCCGTCCCTAATTTAGCAGTGTAAAACTAGAGAAAGGCAGCTAGTCATTTTCACCAACCGCCAACTCTTGGGCTACTCTTTTACCAATGAACAGTGGGATTGACTGTTACATTACAACGCACCCATGGCTGAAAGGGCAAGCAAGCATGTTTGGTGTAATAAGGATTCGAATCCGCTACCCTCGGATTACGAGTCTGGTGCCTTAACCACCTGGCCATGTTGGGCTAATATCTATTGTAAGCTTTACGTCAGTGTTTCTACCGACTTGATTCGATCCTAAATGGGATTTTAATGGATTCAAATAACTTTAAGATGTCACTTTCTTAAGAATATAACAAGCAACATACATCACTCCAAATATAAATAAAAGTTAAGAAATCTTGTTGTGCTACTACAGTGGTCTACGCCGAACAGATGTCCAAAGATGATTTAATGAATAATTCTTTTCATCCAAAAACAATTGGATAAAACTAAATTTAAAAATAAAGTTTACACTGCTCTAATAATGCAATTTTTCAGGCAATATTGTACGTTTCAGTTGGTCTAATGAGTGGTTGGGCTCTCTATTCGCAGGATGAAGACCCGTCACCAAACATGCTTGCTCTTTTCCGTCGTGAGTGAGTTATAATATAACGACCGATCTATTAATTGACAGAGAGTAGAACATTAGTTGACGGTAGGTGATGTTAACTAGCTAACTCCCTTCTACTCTGTCATTTCAAAATGTGTATGTTGTGTTTTTCTTAGAGCAAAACAACATCAGGCTATTTTCTAAGCCCACCGAGGAGAATCGAACCCCTGATTTTAGCGTTGTAAATCCGTAGACTTATTGCTGTACTAACGGGGGACTCACTTCAAAATGAAGAACGGCTGGCACAAATTGCTTTAGAATAGTTTTGCGTGAAATTAACCGAAATACTTTTCGTCTAAGCAGTTTACAAGTCGCCCCCCACTATTACAGCGCTACGTTTATCTAAACAAAGCAACCCTTTCGTTTCTAAAAGCCAGAAATTCTATTTCAATAACGTTTACTTTGAACTTACTAGGTTTTTATTTGCATATAAGAATCTTTAATAATAAAGTGTTCACTTCAAAGATTGTTGTTTTGAATTAAGCACAAAGCTACACAATGAGCTATCTGTGCTGTGCCCACCACGGGTATCGAAACCCGGATTTTAGCGTGGAAGTCCGCAGACATACCGCTGAGCCACTGGGGGGCCACTTCAAAGATTTTCAGTAAAATGAGATATGCAATTCAGTGATCTTATATGTAATTCACATTTCATCATAACCTTATATGCTATCATATGTGCTTAACAAACTTCAAGTAACATAAGCATAATAATTTATAATTTTATCAAATTAGCTTTGCGTAACAATTATGTCACCATATATCCGCCATTGCCTAACATCGACTCACGTGTGGTGCCATCTGGTGGCAGTTTGTGCGGGTATCCCTCCTAACTGCTGTTTAACATATAGCTCAGGTATTGAAAGCACAAACTTTGGGTGTCTGAACTCTTCAGATTATGGTTATTTTATGATAAAGCTTCAGAAGAGGATTCATTCTGTCGAAGAGTGCACTATCACTCAATGTAGTAATGACATGGATATACATATTAAAGTAATATGAAACACATCTGGATTTACTTATTTACATTTCATCATTATCTCCTATGTAAATGCAATTTATCAGCTATCCAGAGTGTTCTAAAGTCAAAGACCAACAAGCAGCCCAAACCGAAATTTCTTATTTTAATTTCTTCGACAAGCCTAGTGTCTGCCTAATTTTAACAGTAACTATAATTTTATCATCATTTGATAAAGAAAAGCAGTCTCCACGATCTTCGATCGTATATTTAATTTTATTATATGTAACATTGAAAATTGTAAACATCATAATTATAGAAAAAACGGTATTATTACGCTTGAAGTCAGCTGTCTTACAGAAATATGGTGTTCCTTTAAAAGGCTTAAGTACAAAGTGAAATAGGAATTACCAGCCGATAATAAAAAAAAGTATTAGATTACTGTAGCATATAAAATGCTTTGTACACTATACAATCGATGTTTTTGGGTAGTCAACCTCTATGTTATGCATGAAGTGAATGAGTAAAAAAAGCAATACACATACAAATCATCAGAAGCCAGATGTGAAACGCTTCTGGCTTAATCGCTTTATCTTTAGTGTATACGCTACTTTTCAACTATCCAGAGCATCCCATAGCCGAAAACCGGCGATGAGTATAAATTGAAATTTCTTTTCTGAGTTCGTCATCATATTTTTTTTCAATAAGCCTATCATACAACTTGTTCTAGCAATAACTATAACTTTATCATCATTTGATAGAGCAAAACAGCCTTCAGCGTGTTTGACTACCCATTTTATCATTAGTTAATGTACAATTTATAAAGCTTTAGAATACACTCTATAACATAGTAACCAATGTATACTGCCTTATAAAAAAAGGAAACAGTTAAGTATTAGGAAAAATTGTCGGCAAACAAAACAAGTTGTGTAAGGCTGGCTAGTGAGCTTGGAAAGGGGAACCAAACAAGATAGAGATGGAAGTGGACATATCACACAACAGACTAAGTAGTCTCGACTGTACGTGGAGAATATAGTATCTAGATGACTGGGATGGAGAATATAGTATCTAGATGACTGGGATCCACATTGGCGAAAGAAATGAAATCAGAATTTTCAATCGTAAAATTGTATTTTATTGTGAAAATATTCATAAAAATATTCTAAAGTTCACAAAATTAAAGGCATAATGATGAAAGCTGAATTTCTTATCAAGTTTTCGACAAACAGCTTTATATTCTTTTTTGTTCAACAATAATTTTTCCTTAATATTTTTGTATTTCGTGTTGTTTACATAAGATATAGAAATGCAAAAATGTATGAAAATCTATGGCTTTTTTCTACAATTTTAGTTTGATTATTCCAGTATAAACTTCCCTTCAAAATTTGTTTGTTTCTTTGAAATTAAGCTCAAAACTCTGCTCACCACGGGTATCGAATTCCGGTTTCTAGTGGGTAAGTCCGCAGACAAACCGCTGTGCCACTGGGAGGCTCCCTTCAGAAAGTTGTACACTGATGTTTAAATGTCACTTGGCTTGTAAATATGGTCCGAAGATGGAGCGATACGATCGCAAGGTCCAAAGTTCGAGATTGTGGCATACAGCTGAATACGCTCCTTATTGTCAGGTTAGGGCACGGTATAAAAGTAATAATTAGTCCCACTATTTTTTCAAGAACAGTCATGTAGGTTTCGGCTACTGATGACTGGTTGTCTTCTCTCGAATCAACATTTCAAATATTGAGACAGTTTTACTTGAAGTGCCAGTTCTTTAACCTCTCCGTTTGGGTCCTGTATTACAAAGATTCTCTACAAGATCCAAATACTAGGTAATTTTTACGAACATAGACGTGGGAATTTTTATAATATTTGAATTTATTTTAGGTTCCCTTTCTGAACTTACCAACAGACAAAGGACAATGTTATATTAAATGCATTTTTGATGTGTTAGTGAATGACTACAATGGGTTTCTAATTCATGCATATTTTCCTTGTTAACTTATATATTCAGGGAAACTATTAATCGGTGCACCTTCTGAAAGTATATTTTATAGTTGAACTGAAAGTCCGCTCTCCAGAAGTGAGCAGATTACCAGCCCCTAATTTGTTGTATACTTCGACCTTATATTCCTGTCAGAATTTCAAAGTTCATCTACTGACTTCTCAAAATATACAATATCACCACTACTTAAGGTTTTTCATGTTGACTTACTGCATTGGTAAAATTTTCTTTCGATCAGAGATATGATGTATATGATGGGCTAATCTTTCAGTCATGAGATGAAGTATTGTGTTGTCATTGTTGTTTTGAATTAAGCACAAAGCTACACAATGGGCTATCTGTGCTCTGCCTACCACGGGGATCGAAACTCGGATTTTAGCATTGTAAGTCCGCAGACATACCGCTGAGCCACTGGGGGGCGTTTGTGTTGTTAAATAGATGTCTTCAATAGAAAATGCATACAGTTATTAACCAAATGTAAAAATTCTATGAAAGAGATCTTACAATTATAAGGTCGATAAAAATAATATAAGCAAGTATGCAACAGGTTGAGAGTTACAACTTATTTTGACATTCAAATTATTTTATACGTAATATTGTTTGTTTGTTTTGGAATTTCGCTCAAAGCTACACGAAGGCTGTCTGCGCTAGCCGTCCCTAATTTAGCAGTCTAAGACAAGAGGGAAGGCGGCTAATCATCACCACCCACTGCCAACTCTTGGGCTACTATTTTACCAACAAATAGTGGGATTGACTATAACATTATAACGCCCCCACGGCTGAGAGGGCCGATATGTTTGGTGCGACAGGGATTCGAACCGCGAGCCGAGTATGTTTTCTTCACGTGTTAATTCGAAGGCAGAATTTCTTACAGTTTTGATCAACCAGTAAAGACAGGCACAGACGTTAGTGTTTCTCACCTTAAGTGATTCATAGACATAAGAACAATTAATTAGCGCTGGTTTATTTTCCCCACTTTCAAAGCAGGTATGAATGCATCTATGTTTAACTTTTGAAGCCTTGTGGTGAAATATTGTTTTGTTAACGTTTTCTGTTTTGAGAGCTCGTGTTGCTATGCCATCAGAGATTATAAGTTTCAAGGAGGTTTAGTGAATAATTTTAACTGTAACATTCCTTATTTACATCAGAACTACTTCTTGCCTCTGAATACAATGCTAATCTCACAAACACTTATAGGTCTTGATGTTCTAATTAATCCCAAACCAGTAAACTTATAACACTTCCAAGCTAACCTATTGAATAATTACCACACTTCAAAGAAACATTTTACACATGCTTAACACAAGAGAACTTCGCGTAATACTTTTCAATACCTAAACGATGGATGTTGACGAGTATCACTGGAAGGCTAGTTAACAAAATATTTGTGAAAGCTAAAATACTAAATACAATAATACAACGAAAATAATTAGTATTATTATGTATTTCTACATAAATAACGATCGTAATTTTAAAAATGTAATATATCTAATTTTAAGGAATCATATACCTAGTGATATAGGTATAACAAATATCCAGTCTTAGCATTTTTTATTATTTTGACTTGTCGACCTCACTAACCAATATAAATCGGTGGAAGGCGACTTTAAAACAAAAAGATGGAAAGATATTATATTAATATGTTAAGTTTGAGGAGAATATGCAACCACTCGCTGGTCGAAAAGAATAGATAGAATATGATCACTGTCTGGTTTAAAAGAACGCATAACTATTGTCTGGTAAACAATGTTAAATAGTATTTTTTATTTTTTCAAGATCTTCTTTTTATAATGGCCAATGACGTTCTTGATTGATTTATAAGAATCAAAGTTTAGGGTTTGGATTTTAAATTAACATAAAGCTGATAAATTTCCCTTTATAATTTGTATCTATTTCTTTGTTTTCCTCATAACAAAGAAGAAAGTGAATCTACAAAGATATGAAGTCAAATCGTTCATAATGAATTTTTCTAAGAACTATAAAATTCAAAATTTTTGTTAATCATAGTGAAATCTGAGCTGTAATGATTTTTTTTTGTGTCCGTTTTTTGTTGAGATGCCAAGTTATAAATATTAAAATGGACAATATGCAACTGAACAAAATAGAGTTATTTTTAAGTATTTTTAACACTTTTTACTTATGCTATGAACTTAAATAATAGCCCGGCATGGCCAGCTGGTTAAGGCAGTCGACTCGTAATCCGAGGGTCGAGTGTTCGAATCCCCGTCATACCAAACATGCTCGCCCTTTCAGCCGTGGGGTGTTATAAAGTGACGGTAAATCCCTCTATTCTTTGGTAAAAAGAGTAGCCCAAGAGTTGACGGTGGGTGGTGTTGACTATCTGCCTCCCTTCTAATCTTAAATTGCTAAATTAGGGACGGCTAACCAGATAACCCTTGAGTAGCTTTGCGCAAAATTCAAAAACAAACAGCAATATTCCGTATAAAAGAAATTGAATATCAAAATAAGTTGTAACCCTCAACCTATTGCGTACTTGCTTATATTATTGTTATCGTCCTTATCATTGTAAGATCCCTTTTATAGAATTTCCACATTTGGTTAATAATTGTATGCATTTTCTATTGAAGACATCTATTTAACAACACAAACGCGCCCCCCCCCCAGTGGCTCAGCGGTATGTCTGCGGACTTATTTTGCTAAAATCCGTGTTTCGATCCCCGTGGTGGGCAGAGGACAGATAGCCCATTGTGTAGCTTTGTGCTTAATTCAAAACAACAACGACAACACAGTACTTCATCTCATGACTGAAATATTAGCCCATCATATACAGAATTACATTTTACTTAAGTTATTATATTTAGTTTACCTTCAAACTTAAATCAAAAAGCCTATAAGTGAAAATTACATCGGAACCAGAACTTAAATCAATGATATATACAAGAGCTATCCAATAATACACTAAGTCCCCATCAATCTTTACCTATGAATAAGATCATAGTACGTAAAAATAGGTTCAAAGACCGAAAGAAGTACAATCCAAACTAATATTTATTTTTAAATTCGAACAAGGCAATGCTCCACCACTGAATCAGAGGTCCTGGGTTTAAATATCGCTATCATTTCTCACTATTGTATTTTCATTATTTCATATTGTTTCAAACTTAACGAACTTCTTATTTTTAAATTGTCTTGGCATGCTGGAAGACATTTGCCGAACTTGTGAAATAACGAATCATTCGATGAGGAAAACGTGGAAGCCAATTACTCTTGTTTACTGGTCACGTTCAACTGTATATGTTTTTATTGTGTTCCGTCCAGTCTGTTTATTGCGGACTTCAAACAAAATGGCATTTATAAACAAGTCGTTGTCCATAGGGGCTTTTGTTCAGTTTAAGTGTTCATCAGAAAGTCTGCTCTTCACCAGCTAAAAGGCGAGTACTTGGTTTAATTAAAAAAACAACAACATAAAAGCATGTATCCTTTAGCAAGCTCCAGTTGTCGTTCCCATCAACATTACACTGGTGGAAAAACATCCATGCATTATTTTTATGTAATATTTGAGACTGTTGTAAGGACAACAAAGCTGATGAAATCAGTACAAAAGAAAACTGACTTGATTCAAACCTAAAAGGATTATAGAAACAGTATTTCCGATCGATCTTTGGCTTGTATCAATAAATCTGTTTTGTTTTAAAATACCAACTTTTGATAAGAACTTGTTTTTAGTCAAGCACAAAACTACATAAAAATTTGTGCTCTGACTACTATGAGTACCCTGAATTGATACCCGGGTTTTAGCCTTGTAATTTCACACATACAGCAGTGTCACTCGAGACTTTTAATAATGAATGAAATTACAAAACGTCTTTTAGAAAGAAATGTTTCCAACATTATGATTATGCTAGCTGTTTGAGAACATATCTTTAACTGTAGCCATGTGGTTTAACTTGCATTTACATTATAAAATTATTTTTGTATGGGATTGAGAAAGAAAATATTGCACGGTGTTTATCAATAAGTATTCATGAATAATATATTTATTTTTAATTCATATTACCAACTTTTGTCATTTTTAAGTTTGCCCTTTTGAAGATTTTCCACTTTGTTGTTTGAGTAAATAAGATTTGGATGATTTAACAAAGCTTCTCGAACTTACGCCCCGTCAGTTTTGTAGGTATAATTAAGCCCACGTGTAATGGAATAATTAACAGTTCTTAACTTTCTAACAGCTTAGAGCTCGTAGTGTACATCGTGACATGAACACTAAATACAACATGTCACGTACATTGCTTGTTTGAGGTTTTAAATGTATTCAAAACTTAATTAATCGAGGGATAGTTAAGTGTACTTTAATCAGATATGTGTCAGCTTCAGTTATATTTTGATTTAATATTGTGATATTGAAACTCAGTAGTTGCCTTGTTTTGGTATCTTGTTGATATACCAGTAAACCCAGCATTAAAGAAACGTGTATTGACTTGTTGAATTATTTTGCATTTATAAATAGTAATATGCATACGTTGAGATTTTTACTCGGAATACCAATATTATACGAATTCACGAGAAACAAATTCAACTGTACACACGAAAAACAGTTTGTATGTTTTCTTCTAGCAAAACCACACTGAGCTCTCTGCTAAGTCCAGCGATGAGAATCGAACCCCTGATTTTAGCGTTGTAAATCCGTAGACTTACCGCTGTATTAGCGTGGGACACGAGAAACAGAATTATGAATAAATGAAGTACGGTTGACTTAAGCGAGACACGTGGTACTTATTTCGAAGTTAATTCTGTTAAGACAAATGTATTATGTGAGCCATAATATGAGTATATTTCACGTACGTATACATGGTATTTCATTTCATAAATAGTCCTACTTGTTATTCTAGACATGAGCTAAGATATCGAGCGCAAGCGAGAATGTTTTGCATATCAGTTCTAAATTCGAACTTTCATTTAATATGCTACACTGGGCGTTGTTGAAGAGACTTAAATCAGTCGTGCTTATTAGATATATATGTAAATAATCAAAACATGCAAAAAAGGATACTAGGAAAGACAACAAATTTGAGAAACTGAAACTTAAAATTATATTTAATACAAGTAAATCAGTTCAGGAAACCAACTGAGTGTATCCTTTAAAAATGTGGAACGATGTACAGTCAGTTAAAATATCGTATACAAAATACAAATAATAAACCTCAATTAGAAGAAAAAACTTCAACTTCTTAATAAAATCTGATCTTTCAGTAAAAGTTTTCAAAATATAAGCATTTGTTGACTTTTTTTTAAAGTAAAAGAAAGAATAACATAAACGATGAAATTTGGTGAACGTATAATTACATTTGATAATCAAATTACTGGATGTATATAAAGTATTTATCGGAATCTGTGTTGAGGGTCACTTAACCCATATGAATCATTTAAAAAAGTTGAAAGGGCACTGGATTTGAAAATGCAAAATATTTCAGAAGATTATTTATTTACTAATGAGTCTTCAGGAATAAATTCATTGAAAATTTCACTGTAGTTACAATGTGTAACATATGAGTACATTGAAATTTACAGTGATCAAATTTCAAGTATTACTGAATAATTAAAAAAACAAAACGAGTCTCACTCTTAGCAACGGGTTAACTTACTGACAAGCAGAGAACAATGTTTGAACCTTCCTAGATCATTTTGAAGCTAACCACTTCAATAAAAGTGTTAATATCCATTCCAGCCGTTCTGAGATGCATTCGTATTTCAAGTGAGTTTCTCGTCATCAAGTGTTAATTTATTTTTCTAACTTGTGACCTCAATATACCAATCAAAGAATTTTCTATTATACATAAGATTTTCTTATTTCCTCTCTTTATGAGAATCTTTATGAATTATGGTAGTTTGTATGTTTTGTCTCTTTGTTGTTAAGTGAGGAGGCAGCTATATAGCAACTTTAATCGAATAGTGGGATTGACTGTCTCTCTCGTGATTAACTCATGGCCCAATTTGCAGAGTACAATTTTCTTTTTCTTTTTTGACGGGGGTGGTGATGGTAGTAAGGGCGAAACCACGAAACTTCGGATTCCTATCCACAGCCCGTCACATTACCCACATTTACATAGACCGTGATTAAATTGGGCGATCACGTGTCACTTATACATGATTGAAGATATCTAGTTGTTGATTCAATACATTTAGTAACGCATTTAATTCATACGCTACATTTGATGTTCGTAATAGTTTATATTTATCCTTTAAGCCTGAAAAATAAAAGGTATAATAGGCGTTCAGAATCACAAAATAACTTTTAAATCAATATATAGGTAAACTGTAAAGAAAAATATTACATAATTTATTTTCGTATTTAACACATATTTTGCCCGGCATTCCGAGGGTCTCGGGTTCGAATCCCTGTTTCACCAAACATGCTCTCCGTGACAGCCGTGGGAGCGTTATAATGTGATGGTCAATCCCCTTATTCGTTGGTAAAAGAGTAGCTTAAGAGTTGGCGGTGGGTGGTGATGACTAGCTGCCATCCTTCTAGTCTTACATTGCTAAATTAGAAACGACTAGTGCACATAGCCCTCAAGTAGCTTTGTGCGAAATTTAAAACAAACAAACAATATGAAAATATTAACAAAATTTGTTTAGGAACAAGTCAAGAAAACGAATTCGTCTGTTGAGTTGTTACTACGGATACGATTAGAAATTGTCCGAAACTATCATGCAGTTTTTCATATACATTTGTCTAGTATCATTCGGTGACGGACTATTTTGACATACAACATACTTATGAGTTTCCAGTGTAACAGGACTATAATGTTTTTAATGTCTTGTCATGGAAGTGAATTTTATAATGTGACATGTCCTTGAAATCGAAGTTTTGGGCATTATAAAATTTACTTATTCTAATTTAATGTTATAATTTCATAAAACAAATAAGTGATGTCGAGAAAACCCACTTGTAGAGAAATATATATGCAAAAACGGCTTTGTGAACCTAACGATTACCGAAGAAGGTCGAAACGTTGTTCGCTCTTCTACGTAAAATATTTTCTCAACCCAAACGAGCTGTTTTTGCGTATATATTTCATAAAACAAAGCTCTGGATTTTATTTTAATAAGAATTATACATGCACCAAGATAATCATAAAAATTGCAATTAGCACACTATAGAAGTTTAAGTCTTAATAAACAATTGTAGATTTTATATTCTTATGTGAGCTTCATATGGAAGAATGTTTATGGCGATTTGGTTAGCAAACAGCTTACGAACCTTTCTCCTGTTGTAAATTCATACCTTAAAATTATGACCTACAACTTGGGATGGAAGTTTGAGCTTATTTATTAGGTTTCCTTTGAATTTCGCGCCTAATTTAGCAGTATAAGACTAGAGGAAGGCAGCTTGTCATTATCACTTACCGCTAACTCTTAGGCTACTTTTCTACCAACAAGTAGCATGATTGACTGTCACATTATAACGCCCCCATGGCTGAAAGGGTGAGCTTGTTTGGTGCGACGGCGATTCAAAGTCGCGACCGTCGGATTTCGAGTCGAGTGCCTGAACCACCGAGCCACGCCAGGCCTTATTTTTTAGGTAGGGACGGGTTAAATGCTGTTCAATATTGAAGTTATAAACAGTGTATTGCTTATTTAATTATACTTTAACGTACATTGATACCCTGAACATAAATTTATTACCACAATCAATTTGATATTTTCTAAATTTAGAAAATTGAAAAAACTACACTACTATTATAAAAAAGCATATAAATAACAAATTAATTATTGTTATGCCAAATTTTATTGCTTTCAAAGAGTCTATTACTTATTTTCTTCGAACGATAGAATATATAATAATTATAAAAGCTACTCAATCATGAAATCACACAATACTATAATTTAAGTTAAAGGCTGAGTTAAGAACTCTGAGTAGCCTCTTCACTTCTAAAATAAAAAACTAATAAAATAGATTTTGCACATGATACATTAAATTGCTCGGTAAAATAATAAGATATTAGTTAAATGTGTTAAAATATTTGGACCAATCTAATCCGTTAAGAAAAAAAATACAAGTAATGATTTTTGTAATGTAATACTCAATATTTTCTGATTATGATTCAGGTAAGACTGAAAAAAAACATGTTGGCACGCATTATAAAATTTGAATTTTTTTTCTTTGAAACTAGGACCCCTCGTTGTGTAAGGTAAGAGTACCTGGGCTGTGAATTCGTACTTTAGCTGTAAGATTGTGTTACAAGAAAGACTTTCAAATCCCACTATTCGATCTAACAGGAGTAAACCATAACTCGATAGTAATTCATATTTAAGTACTGCCATCCTAGAAGACAATTAGTTTATAATTGCGAAGTATGATTAATGTAGGGTCAAGGTTGGTACTATGAGTAATAAACATTTTTCTTTAATGCAATAAACTTTTGAACTTCAATCCTGTGTACTATCGAACGTACGTTAATGAAACAGGTTTGTAGTTCATGTGTTAAAATGATTTTTCATGCTTTTCTAGGTGATGAACCCTTTATTTCAATTGGTATGGCACTCTTCTAACGTAAAGAAATATCGAACTTCATCCCATTCGCGGGAGACACAGTAAAAAACTATCACAGTATTATATGTAAGTGTTTGGGCAAAGTCAGTTATCTCAAATAGATAAAATAATTGTACCTTGAAACCTTTTGTCAGTGATATTAGCATGCTTGTATTAATTTTGAATTTTTGAGGTTTGAAGACAAAATATATAATATACTATATCAATATAATTGTCTTAGGTGTGGTACTTGGTATATCAATCAACCACTATCTATATAAATGCAAGTTTGGTAACTGGAAACATATAATGTGCACATGATAATGCTCTTTGTGAATGTGACGAATTAATACATCTTAGCTCATTCTAGAATTGTACAGAAAGAAGCAGTAAGAAAAACATATATGAGATATTCTTCTGATAAATATACTGAAACCTCTATGTAATGAAAACAGTTCAGTGGCTCATTCTGTTACGAATAAGGTTAAGATCACATGTGGTAATCAAAAAAACAACAACAACAAATAAACACAATGACACGTATTGACCTTCTGGAATTGACACAGCCTTTTCATTGGTGAAGCGTACTTTGATCAATTCGCGGATTACTTTATCATGTTCCTGTTTTATTCTTAAATTAATTTAACATCAAACTCTTTCACATAATATGTCCGTTCTCCCGTTACTCAACAGCAAATTTGAGGAATTACAATGTTACAAATCGAGCGTCGATATTTATAGTGGGCACAGAACAAAGTTGGGGGCCCGTTGTGAAGCCTTGTAATTATCAAGCAACCAGACGTGACGTCATGTAGTAGATCAACGGTGTCCAAGGAAGGACCAAAAAGGATGTGTTGCATTTTGATCTGAACTTTTCATTATCCAATCCATGATCTGAATGTGCATTCTAAACTTTACGGATGACTTCATGCATTACCCTACATCTGTACTAATTGACAACGAACAGTCCGTTATTCCTAAAAAAAATGTCAGTTAGCTAAATCAGATGTCAAGAACGCAGTGATTAGCATGACGGACTTTAAATTCCAGATTCTGTTTTAATAACCTTCGTTACTACCTAAAAAATATCATGCTAAGCTTATAGTGACGAACAAATCCCACTATTCGATTAGAGTGGTCTTCAAGCTGGCGGCGGGCAATGTAGACTAGCGTTCTTCCCTTTAATCTACCCTTTCAGAATTAGAGACGGCTAGGGCGCGCAGCTAGATCTTGTGTATCTTTACAAGAAATCAGCAAACAACAATGATCATGTTAACATATCATTAAAAAGCACACCCACATCTCAGAAAGACAGCAATACGTGTACACTCATACGGCAGCAATACGTGTACACTCATACGGCACCTCTCTAGATAACAACTTAGAGATAGTATAAGTTACACTCACATATTATCCGTATCTAGACGGTTAAATGTCTGTCCTGTTATTTTTGGTTATTTATATTGTTGTAATGTCCGTCTTGACCTGGTGGTTAGGCCGTTCGACTCGCAACATGCTCGCTCTTTTGGCCATAGGTGTGTTATATCGTGACGGTAAATCGTACTAATCGTTAGTTAAATAGCGATCACAATGTTTGGTGTTGAGTAACTGTATGCCACTACACAGAAAAGCACACGTTAGACTTACAAAGAAAAGAAAATTCACTCATAAGGCCTTGCGAAGGACGTAGAGGTATTGAAAAATCTGTTTGTTTCTTCTGTATCTTACATAAGCCAAAGAACATCACCATCATAGTGTAGACAATGTTATCATTGCCCTTTGGAGTTAGCTTTCTTACAAACATATAATGTTCCTTTAAAAAGCTTAAGTACAAGATGAAACAGTAATTACTAGCCAATAGTAAATGAGCCTTAGATGACTGTAACATATTGATACTCAATTCTTTGCTCACTACACAATCGGTGTCTTTAGGGAGCTAGTGAAGTGAAGGAGTAAAAAGAAATCAGTATTCATAATATTAAATTTTATTGTACACATTCGTACAATAATTATTTTGAAAGACACAAAGGTTTATTTAAAGCGATGTTTTAGACATATGTCTTATTTGGAAAAGTTGCCTTTCTACTGATGAATATAGGAAAATAACTAGTTACACAGAAATTTTAAATGCTCACTATATTTTACAACAAATCTGTCTTATAATGTCCAGCTACAGTAAATCATCGTGAACAGTAGCAGATAACCACTAACTATGTATATTATCATTACGATGTATGAAGTTAACTATCATATCAAGTAATCCTATGTCCACAGTTGAACATAAAAAGCCAGCAAACAAACATAAATAATAATTTGGGAATTAAAAAATCTGCAAATAGGAATCATGAAAGGTAAGAAAACAAAACTGGAAATACTGTAAACATTATTTACTCAAACTACAAACCATTATTTTGACTCCGTCAAAAGTAATTCCAAGTAACACGGAGTCAAAATAGGGTTTTGTAGACTGAGTAAACAGTGTTCTTGTGTCTCCAGCCTTGTTTACTTATCTTTCATGCAATTTCTATTTCCAGGCTCTTAAATTCTCAGTTTTTATTTATTTTGTTATTGGTAAGATGAAGCTTGTTATTAGTTTTCTCATTATAACAGCTAGCTTTTGTAGGAGAAAATTTTATTCAAACAATTTCTTTTTACTATTGAAACTCTTGTCAGTGCTAAGTTTTTTTTATTTAAAATTATTCTAATTATTATTATTATGAAAATAAAATTTAATTAGTATTAATATTCAAATAAATTCACAAATATCAATATCAATCTTCATATTATCCTACCGCGTGGCTTCTAAGGTTAAAAAACGAGTTTCAATACCCGTGTTGGACCAAGCACAGATAACCCATCGCTCAGTTTTGCAGTTAACAATAAACAATCAAATCATATTACTTGGTAACCAATATAATACGTATTTCTAAAAGTAAAAAAAAGCGACATTGAGGTGTATCATGCCTGATGCGTTTTCGGCACATTAACATTTTTGTTTCTGCTTTCCGTTTTCTTTCAGGCTTAAGCCTAAAAGTTTCTAACTACTCTTTAAAAAGTATCATTTATTTCAACGTTGAGAGCATTTCGGTGTATTTTTCAAATGGTTTCTTTGTTATTAGTTTCTTTCATTTACTCTACCATTCGATCTCACCAAATGTATTCAGAACAAAAAAAATTATCTTAATCTAGTGAAAATTGTCAAATTTTTACAGGTTGTTTGTTTTGTTATTGGTGATCAGTATCACGACCATTGTTTTTCATTCCACTTTGATTACTGAAGTCTTCATGTATTTGTTTTTCTATCCTTTTATTTTTAAAGTTATCTTCCATCAGTTATTGAACTTGTAAGAATTCATTACCAATACATGAACTTGTTTTGAGTAATGTTAAGCTTTGGTTTCAGAATTCTAACTTCAGTTCTACTTTTTTCTTCTGTCTTGCTCTCTTCCTTCTTCTTTCGCTGAGTATCGTTTAATGTTCTTTTGTTTTGATTTTTCAATTTACTGAGATTGTAAAACGGTTTTTGAGTATACATATGTTGATTGTAAAACTCTGAACTTCACTTTTTGACTATTTAAAGTTTTATCTCAAATCCTTTTTCTTCTTCACCAAATTACCCCAGTTTTAAGAAAGCACCGGTGTTTCAATCACTTGTTAGTTTGTTTCACATCTAACCCATTCTATATCTTATTTGCGTCGTGTGTGTCAACAGGAGCCCATCCCTGTATGTTAACGTATTAAGTCCATAATTTTACTGCTATTCCAACGAAAAACTATTTCAACCAAAATCATTAGTACAATTCAAATTCAATATTGTTACCTGGTTTTCAGCATCCGGTGATAATATATCATATATTTTCATAATTGAAATATTATAGGAACTTTCGTTTCAGAACTGTTTTGTACAGTATCCAGTTTAATTATTTATTTAAATATCTTTTAAAATTGATTGACTTTATTTGTATTAAAATTTTTACCTCATACAGAAAGAGATTATTCACATATTAATAACTCAATTGCGTGAGTCTTTTCGGTTTGTTTGTAGTTAAGCACAAAAACTAAACAACGGAGCTTTACCCACCAATGATATCGAAACCTGCTTGCTAGCGATGTAAGTCCACAGACATATCGCTATTCCACTGAGAGTTGAATCGTTTAACATTCTGATTTTTGTTCATATTATGATGTAATTTGGTTTCAGGAATCTGTACTATTTTAAATATATCCTCATCTATTTTATATTAAATTTTGTTTTGTTTGTTTGTCACCAAGAGCAAAACTGTACAATGAGCTATTTGTGCTGTACCCACTGCAAGTATCGAAACTTAATTTTTAACATTACAAAAACTTATATTTACCGCTGAACTTCCGAGGGTTGTTTTATTTGCAAGCAGTAGTTAAGATATGTAAAAATCTCGTAGTTTAGTGACTTGTATACTTTCTTCTCTGATATAATCCGTTCAGTTATTATATAGCAATGTTATCATTCACGTACCTTGTGAAATTCTGCTATTTTAAAACTGCAATTTTTCTATTCTAATAATTATTTTAATTATTTATTGATTTAATTTATTTGTTGATCTTACTACTACTAAGGTTGAAACATTATAGCACTCATCTGCATCTAGACGCAAAACATAAATTTCCGTTGAATGATAGTATCAGATACTGACCTAACTGTGCTGATGAGATACGACATTTCTCGAAGTTATAGTTCCAGGCTTATCACGGTACATATGGATTTTGTCGTTTACATCTTTTCACATTACAGCTCAAGTTGAATAATAACTGAATAATATTTCAGGCTAAAAAAAGAGAACATAATCAAACTCTCTCTCTCAATGAAAGCATATAAAGGTGTTCGTAGATATGTTCCAAACGGCATGTGGCTGCTCTATTTATCATATACATGTATATATAAATACCTATAAAATCGATCTATGCTTTGGTAAAATAATAACAGATTGACTTATTTGTTTCTTATTAGGCACAAAGCTACACAATGGGCTATCTGGCTGCATCCATCGTCACTATAGAAATCCAACATATAGTCTTATAAGCTCATCGAATTATCGCTCAGAATCGCCTCCGGACACGACCAAATACCAAACATTATTCTCAAAAAGGCTCTACTCTCTTATTACAACATCTCACAAATATCATGAACATCTCACTAACGACTGGTTACTACTCCGACACATGGAAAAAAGCCATCATCACCACGATTCCAAAGAAACAAACAGGACAATTCCGGATAATTTTCATCCCATCAGTCTGTTAAGTTGCCTTGGCAAACTGATGGAGAAAATTATCTCAAATCGTCTTCTTCACTTCTGTGAAATAGCTAATATCCTTCCGAAATCTCAAAATGCCTCCAGAAAAAACAGACAAACAATAGATCACCTCACACGACTCATTGAATCAGTCTACAAAGCTTTTAATAACAATCAGGTAATAATAGGTGTATTTTTAGATGTTAAAAAAGCATTTGATAGCGTATGGCACAACGCCGTCAAGTGCAAATTAACACATCTGAAAATAAATCTCACTATTATTAAATGGATATCAAGCTTCCTAACAGATAGAACAGCACAAGTAAAAGTCAATAAAACTATATCCAAATCTTTCAGAATAACTGCAGGAGTGTCCCAAGGATTAGTCCTTTCTCCACTGTATATTATTTTTGTCAGCGATATACCTTTCCCCAATCTAACATACACTCATAATTCGCAATACGCAGACGACATTGCTATCTGGAGTACCTCAAGAAACCCAGTAATGTCTATGTCTCGCGTTCAAGAATTAGAAACAATGTCTCGAAGTGGAGTAACAAGTGGAGAGTAGTTTTAAATCCAACCAAAACACAAACAATCACCTTTTATAGGAAACTAAAAAGACAAAAAAAACTCTGGAAAAAGTAAATTTCTCACTCGGAAATACGCCCATTAACATGAGCAAACACATCACATTACTTGGCATCACTTTCGACACAAGACTAACATGGAAAAATCATGTTAACAACATACACTTATCAATCAGAAAACGCATTTCACATTTAATGACTCTAACTAGCAAACACTCAAACTACTCACCAAAGACCAGTATTCAAATATACAAGGCTTACATCCATCCGTTAATAGAGTATGGATGTCAAGTCACATACAATATGTCAAATAACACACTTCAGAAAATCCAAGTACAACAAAACAAAATACTAAGAGCAGTATACAGACTACCATCATACACTCCCGTAAACTATATGCACCAATTCAGTAACCTACGAAATCTTAGAAACAGACTAAAAGAAATGTCATACAAATATTATTTAAAAGCAGAAGGATAAACATAAAGGATAAACCTTACGTATCTTATGTATTTCTATTTCAGGTCTCGGGCACAGGACAGGTATATTTTTCGGCGCCTGTCCTGTGAAAGTGAGTTTTCTCGGGGCATTCCCGTCCCCCTTCTACAACCAAATCTTAAGCATTGGATCTTTAGATCCCAACCAAGGCAACATTATTGCCATGCCCTGAATCGAGTCGTTTCGCGTTTATGTTTATGTTCATATTTACTTTGACATCCGCTTTTTGAGATCTGGTCTGGCTGGTCTCTCCGGTGCTACCTTTGTCTTGCTCATCAGTATTATTACCAACTTCACTCCTTCACCTAAAAAGAGTCAAAATAAACCAAAAGCTAAAACCCCATGCAAATTTCAATAATATTTCACAAAAGGGGACAAATAGGAACCACAACATTCCTGATCACCCCAGTTGGAGAGAGAATTCTTCATATTTCTCTCTCTCTAAACTAAACCCCTCCCACGTTAGTTTGCGTTTGCTCAGAATCGCGAGGCCTTAAAACCTCATTATGTAACTTGTAAAACATTTGAAAGAGGGCACTAATCTTATCACATGTAAGGGTTTCTAATATGATTTTAAAAGTTTTAGGCATTCGTAGCCTAAAACATTCCATTATATCTGTTTCAGAGTACAATTTAAATATGTTAGGTTAAAAAGTATAATGAACATTGTAATTTTTTCGCTTCCGTTTTTTTATCTTTTCCAACCACTCAGAAGATTTTAATCTATGTGTGATACCATTATTTTCTGCAAGCAAAATGATATCTATTACACATATTTGTAATTTAACGATTATAAGAATAGGCTTCAACTTAGCCTTAGTATCATGAGTTTTGGACAATGTTGGAAAGTTGCTTTGATTAGAAGTAAATGATTATTACTAAAACCTAGTAATAAATAAATAATTTATTTGAAAACAAATTACTGAGCAAATGTTAGGTGGGCGTTAAACTTTGTTAACGTTACAACTTTTGTTTTGAGAGAAGTATATATATATATATATAATATCATTTGTGTCCAGTTCCTCCTTCTAAACTTTTACAACAACAACAAAAAAAGCCATCGCTGTAAAAAGTGTATTAAATTATCCATAATTTTATCACTAGCTCCAAAACAAACATCGCCAGGTGGTTAAAGCACTCTACTCGTAATTCAAAGGCCGTGGGTTCGAATCCTAGTCACACCAAATGTGCTTGCCCTTTTAGCCGAGAGGAACATTATAATCTGACGGTTAACCCCCATATTCGTTGGTAAAAGAGTATCACAAGAATTGGTCATGAGTGATAATGACTGGCTGCTCTTCCTCCGGTCTTACACTTCTACATTAGGGACGGCTAGCGCAGGTAACCCTCGTGTAGCTTTGCGCGAAATTTCAAAACAAACATTTCTTTCTTGTCCTATACGAAGTGTGTTGAAAAATATCATTTATTTTTACACTTCCCTCTATGGATTCACAACCTAGAATTTATTGGAAAATAAAAATAATATTAAAATATAATTACTTATTTTATCGAAATGTTTCTTGAATTATCAGTATTCGATAGATTTGTCATGAACGTGCATTCAAATGGATATTATTAAATCGAAAAAATAAATATCTTATACCCAAAATAACAGAAAAGTTTTTCCAAACATAGGAGATCAGAAAGTTGTTAATACGAATAGGTTTTATCTCAAAAAGGAAATAGGATGTAGAATACATGTCTTTTTTTTGTGGTTCTTATAATATTTCACAATTTAAAATGTAAGTTTAAACTTCAAAACGTTTCTTAGAAATAAGAGATGAATAAAGGAATAAAGTCAGGTTTGGATATGTTGTTCTATCTGGTATAATTAAGTGCACGTTGGTGTTATGTCTCAAGTTATATTTATAAGATAAATTATACAGCACGTGAACAAACTGTTTCAAAATGACGTCCCTTAAATACAGTACACGGATCTGCTGCTTCTAATTGTTGATTCGATCGATTAATACAAAATCTCTTCGTGCTAGTTGCGTGGAATGTTCTTGTAGTTTTTAATTTCTTTTATACTGAAAACCCCGCTAACTTCCGTTAGATGCGTTTTGAGCTGTATCATCTATTAGCAGAAATTAAATGAATCCACTGGGACCATGGGTACTTAGATTCTAATGAGTTTTTTTTTTTTGTTATTTTCAGTCTGGTTTACGATTACGTTAACATAAGGAGGATTATGTTCGTGATGCCATTTCTGTATTTTAAAGTTTGACTATACAGGCTCTCAAATATCAGCCTACTATTGTTTGTCTACTCACAGGCATTTTATTATCAGTCTATTTACAAGAATCCCAATACCACAACACTATA
The DNA here is from genome assembly GCA_011833715.1 of Carcinoscorpius rotundicauda. Taxonomy (NCBI): domain Eukaryota; kingdom Metazoa; phylum Arthropoda; class Merostomata; order Xiphosura; family Limulidae; genus Carcinoscorpius; species Carcinoscorpius rotundicauda. The sequence continues at coordinate 40,464,513 of CM022399.1, forward strand.
AATATTCCTTTACTGTTGTACCTACAACAATCCTATCACCAACCTACTCACAAGCATTTTATTACGAGCCTTTCTTCAAGAATATAATTATCAGTCTAATCATAAATATTTCGTTACTACAATACAAGACAACGTGAGATTGAAGATACGCGAATGTGTAGAAATTAGTTTCTGTAATATCAAGACTTGTTTGTTTCATTTACTGTGGTTTTTCACTAAGCTAATATGTATTTTTATTCTAATCTTCACCAAATATTTTACCAAAAATCTATTCATAAACATTCTGATATATATTCTTCTTTTATAAAACAACTCACAAAGATATCAAAAGTTTACCCAAATCTAACTTTAAATACTTCATCACAAATATACTTAAAGGTTATGTACTTCAGTCTACATAAATACAAGTCTACTTGAAACTTTATTTCTAGCACACCCTACAAATATTCTAAGTATATTTTATGGCATTCTGTTACAAGACTACCCAAAGTTATTCCATTACAAGTAAAACCACTACAAGTATGTCATAAAAGTGTTCAACTGTAAGCCTACTTATAAGTGTTCTATTTCAAGCACATTCTTAAGTTATCCTAACTCAATTACACAGCAAAACGAAATAAATGCTTTATTGTAGGTTTATCTACATATATTATATTACAAGTCTGCTTATAGGCATTATATTACAAGTGTAACCTAAAATATGTTATATTACAAGTCCTACCTTACTGGTACACCCAAGTGCTATTTATTACAAATCTACCTAAATATATTTTATGTATCCACCCACAAGAAGTCAATGAGCTCTATTATAAGTCTACCTAAAGCAAATAGCTTATATGTCTACCAAACGATGTCTAATCAAAAGTTATTAATTAGGTGTCTACCTACAAGTAGCTACGAATTACAATACAAATCTCCCAATTGTATTTAATTATGAGTCTACCAATAAGAAGTCTATAAAAGATATTATAAGTCTACCTTCTAGATAGCTATAAAACTACCCACTGGTTTTATTTTACATATAAATACACATATAATTAATATTGTTTGTCCATGACCTTTTATCAGAAGTCTGCAGTCAGATTTTGGACCATAAATCCAGAGTTTTTTCCTGGTATCTTAGACTTGACTTATATATTCTAGCGTACAGCTTTTCGACAAATACATGTAGAACATGCTTTGAGAACGTTCACGGCTTAATACACTCACGTTATCAAATCTTAGTTTTATGCCTTTTTTTTCAGAAATGTAGATGTAAATCAGCTAACGTATTAAAAACAACGTTATCTTCCCAGGTATTGCTATAATGAAACAAAGAGAATCAAACAGTTTGCTTATTTCAAACATGTTATTCTTATATTAACGAATGATACGTGGGAATGAAAACTAGGAATAAAAGAACCCTATGTAAGGTTTGTTGTTCTACTATTGCAGTCAAGTAGTTGTGCTAGAGTTTGCACAAAGAGCAGTACATTTTATTTTAAGACTACATAACAATTAGTCATATAGCTAGTTGCCATTTAAATCTCTAGGGTTTACATTCTATATCATGTTTTCAAAGAATGAAAATGGAAAATTCAATTGAGTACTGCATATGGACAAATGACATCACTTCTCCAGAGAGTTGATATACTGTGAATCTCAGTAATGTCTGTTTGATGCACTGTTATTTAAAGCATCTTGTCATACCACACGCTTAGCTGTTTCGAACGTTAAATGCTGGTTATTTATTCTTCTACATTAAGTTTATACTGGATCTTGAAAATTGTAGAATAACCAAAGACCTTAACAGAAATGAATTAATCAGTGTCAGTAAATAAATCACTACACAGCCAAAACTGCTTCAGAAAATATTCCGAAAAATAACAGACATAAAATTCCCATAACACGATTGTTGAGAAGTTCGTGACATCAGTGGTAGTCTTTTTGTCCTTTTGATATTAACTAAAATACTTAATAAACAAACGACGGGTTTAAAATAGTTGAAAATGTTCAAATATACGTCTGTAGCACGTGGTTGTGTATTAAATATTATTTCTTTACTCAACAATCTCATTTTTCCATTGAAAGAATGGAACATCTTGTTTATTTGTTGTTAATGTCAAAGCTACACAATGAACTATCTGTGCTGTGCACACCACAGGTATCTAAACCTAGTTTTTAGCGTTATAAGCCGTCAGACTTATCGTTGAGCCACTGAAGAAAGAAAAAATCCTTTGGGCACGTTATAAAAGCAATATGAACCGTGTCATTTGGTACAAATAACCGGGTCAAGTTCTTGTGTCAGTCAATACTTATGGTTGGCTGCCTTTTCTTTGGTCAATACTTCAAAATCAAAAACTGAGAGGTTTGGATCTTTAGGGCGTCTGGTTTGGTTAAAGTAGCTTAAATGCGTCTTTGTAGTGGTGAGTGCTGAAGGCTGTTCGCCTTACCTATTGTCAGTAGCACAGAATTAACATAACAGTACAAGAATCTTAGGAATCACTTACCTGGCCATTCAGCACATCTGTGCATAAAGTGTTGACAACATTGAAAACCCCATTACATTCTGTTTGTTGATGTCGTGATCATCATTTCAGATATAATTCTACTTGTTTGCAGAATTATTTGTATAATGTTGATGTTTATCACTAGGCACAAAGCTCTGCCCACCAAGAGTGTCGAAACCTGGTTTATAACAGTATAAGGTCGTAGACAAACCACCGCACACCTGAGGGCACTTTATATAATGATGTTGAACATTGTAATATCCATAAACGTAAGGCTACGTGCAACTAAACAAAAGTAGTAATATTCAACGACAGTAAAGCTGACTTGGTGCTAAAATCTATTCATAAATCGTTAGTCTTAACAGTGACTTTTTTGTTTTTAAACTATTATTCAGGGTTCTCGCGGGTCCTAGTAAACCTGAAAAATCATGGAATTTGAAAAGGTTGTTTTTAAGTCATTAAAACTCATTAAATTTTAAGTTTTAACAAAAACAACAGTAAATATTAAAAACATCGACAACGTTTTGCGCTAATCTCTCCAGGCAAGGCTGTAACCCAAATTTGGCAATGTGGTGATTCCCTATCTCGCTTGGTTTGTTTGTTTTATTTTGAATTTTGCGCAAAGTTACTCGAGGGCTATCTGCGCTGGCACATTGACTGTAGATGTCCAACAATATTCTCCTTCTTTGCGCGTCACTTTTATACAAATCACGCAAGTCCCTAGAGCCTTCACCTATATTCCCGTGCGCTTTCGTCAAACAAGTATTCTTGATTTTTGCGCTTTTAAGAATTTCCTACAAATTTCGATAACAGGCGAGACTTGCATAATGCATAGTCAACAGTATACGCCACCAGGGGCATAGATTTTTTACACCCAATGGGGAAGAGGATAATTTTGCAACCATTGATGTGTGCTGTTTAATTTGCAAAGTGGTAATCTATGATTACGTGAACCTGAAAGCTGTAAATATGCAGTTACAGAGTATTCTTGTTGCCACTATACTTGCATGTATACTTAGGCCTACTGACTGATACATACGAACTATCGCTTGGATTGAAAAGCTTAAAAGTACGCCTGTATTAAAGATGTACATTTCAGCTACTGGAAAAGCCTACATCTAAACCTAATTATGTAATTCGATTGGTAAGAACACGAGAATCACAAGAACAAACACACAATTTGTAGGCCTGTGATGCAATAAAACAATTCAAACTGTATGGGGGATTATTGTATGCATCATACCCCCCACATAAAATGAAGGGAGGGATGTATACTCCCATCCTCCCCAGGATCTACGCCCCTGTACGCCACATGCAAAAAATAAAACTATATAGAAACAAGTGTAGGCACTAAAATAAATGCACAATAATGAGTCCGTTACACAGCGCATAGAATATATAGCATGATAGTTAAGTAAACAATATATATCAAATTAATCTCAAAATTAAAAATAAATCGGTATTCCAATAAGGGAAGAAGTTCTAGATTTTCATGCATATATATTTATATATATTAGCCATTCTCTGTTTAGAACACACCCGTTGCAGAGCCGTATATATAGAGTTTGGTCAATTAGTAATTCATGGCGTCATTACTGAAATTGAAGGCATGGTAGGTTCACCTAAAACCTGTTATCAGTTTCGTAAGATTGACGAAATCTGTATCTAAATAAGTACAGAGTTTACGAAAAAGTGATGAACATTTTATGTTTGTTTGTGTGCTAATTCCTGATGAATAGAGCTTTATTTTTTATTAGACCAATAAGATTGATGTTTTTTTGAGTATATTTATTCAAGAATGTTTTTCAATTATTTTTCATTTTTAAAGATTTTCTGAGCTCAAATCAGAAAGAGACTGTAGCCTATTTATATCACGAGCATTTAGCCTAGACTACTTAGGCCTTTAGGGAAGTTAGATTAAGGTGTGCAATCAAAGGTGGAGTATTATAGGACAAAAAGTGAAACTGGACGTGTATATCTCATGAATTCAGAGAAATCAAGCGGGACTGACACTTGGCTTTTATACATATTTATTAATAATATTAGGCATACTATATATTTTTATATACTACAGGTTTAATGAATTATCTTTCATTTATCTGAAAAATTGTATGCATGTTTATAAAATGTATTTAATGTTCAAATTCTCTTAGCATTGGGATTTCTTATATTTAAAAGTGATAATACTTAGAGCAGGGTTTTTGGTTATTCGGGAAAGAAAAACTTAAACATGATAGTATAAGTTAATTATCTGAACTATTTGTTAAGACCTTTTTCCAAAGTCTAAGTATCACAGCTGTATATTTGACTAGGTGTCCTCGAACGAGAAGTTTGGCTTTCAAATTGCAGTCTGTGTGGGAAGTTATATTCATTCTCATTATGGTTATTTTTTGATATAATTATCATATTTAGAGCAACCTCTTCTAGTATCCGGAAAAATACAAATACCATTTATATCGTTATGTACATTAATCCTTAAGAATCAGCAAAGACGAAACGTTTTTTCTTTTATATTTATTTGGAATGTAAAGATTTTTTTTCTCAACTTTTATCAAAACGCGTAAATCCGTACTGTTCGCACTACACATTTTGAAAGACACTATTTATAACGGTCTAAAATGAACACGCTGCTACAATCAGGATTGATAAGACAAACAATTTATTCAACAATAACAACACTTAGAAATAAATTAAACATTTATCAAAACACAATTATTAAACAAAACCAGGCCAGAAAGTCACACCATTGGTAATAAACAATATATTATAAATATTAGTAATATAAATAATAGTAGAATCAAGAAAGTCAACTAGATATAACACTTAATGTAAAATTAAAATAAAATAGAAATATAGCAAATACAATATTCTACCAATACTTCCCTCTTTTAGTGAACCTTTTTCAATGTGTTTATTAAGAGTATTTGTCTTAACATAGTAGTTGTTTCAAAACGTATTTAGACACAAAAGTTTTACCAATGGTTTGTTACAAAGTTTGACTGTCTTGTCTATAAATTTATTTTATTTAAGTGTTTTGCTTTAAAGTGGCTTTTTAAATTGCCAGGTTTGATCAACTAAATAGATGGTGTCAAGAGAAGTTAAATATAAAATGTTAATATCCGTCCATTTATTAGGTTGTCCAGAAACAAATGTCGGAATTCTCATGATGACATTTAGAAGCTAAATATTGAGTAACTTGTTGTTGGTTAGTTGGTCTAATCAAAGTTTGCGCTTACAAGGTATTTCAGTTGTCCACTGTTTCAACTTTAATCAGAGTAAGTTTCGCAACCCCCAAGGCAACATGGACAAGAAAGACTTTTGTCTGATTTTTCTCTACGACTTCAAACTTGGACGAGAAGCTATCGAAACTATATGAAACATCAACCAGGCATTCGGCCATGAATCTGTTACTGAACGTACTGTTCAACGTTGGTTTCAAAGGTTTCGACATGGAGAGGAAAGTCTTGAAGACCACGAAGGTCGTGGGAGGAAACCATCTTTAGATGAAAACACTTTAAGGGAGGCACAGTGGAAAAACAGTGCGTGAGCTTGCAGAAAAGCGAGGCACAAGCAACTCAATCATTGTCAACTACCTGGGTGTGATTAGAAAGACAAAAAAGTTGGATAAGTGGGTTCCACATGAGCCGATTCAAGATTAACAAAATCAGCATCATGAGACCTGTCAAGGATGATGCTCCACAACCTGAACGAATTGGGAATCAAGATTCTGCCTCATCCACCTTATTCTCCAAACCTTTCCCCCCAACATATTTTCATTTTTTCAAGCACTTTGAGAACTTTTTGAAAAATAAACACTTTCAAAACCAGGCAGCTGCAGAAAAAGCTTTTAGGGAGTTTATTGACTATAGAAACTTTGATTTCTACAACAGGGGCATACACAGCATCATTACACGTTGAGAAAAATGTGTTGAAACAAATGATGCTTTATTTGATTAAAGCATGCTTTACAACACTGACTTATACTTTTCCAAACTTCGCAGTTCAAAAACGACATTTATTTCTGGACAACCTAATATTTTGCTGTTGTTGATCTATTATGCTACTTTGTGTGTAGCATTTTTGATGACAGAAAAGAAGTTTTGGTTTGTTTTGTATTTCGCGCAAACTTTCACGAGGGCTATCTGCGCTAACCGTCCCTAATTTATCAGTGTAAAAGTAGAAGGAAAGCAACTAGTCATCTTCACCCACCACCAACGCTTGTGCTACTCTTTTACGAACGAATAGTGGGTTTGACCGTGGCATTATAATGCCCCCACGGCTGAAAAGGCGAGCATGTTTGGTGGGACTGGAATTCGAACTCGCTATCCTCGGATGACGAGTGAAGTGCTTTAACCACCTGGCCATGCCGGACCCAGAAATGAAGTCCACTCATTTTTCTTTATTGAATCAAAAAATCAACTTATTAGCAAAAAACACTTTATTAGGAATTCTGACTTTTGTCTCTGTACAGTGTTTACTGAAAGCTTGCTAAATTTCGTACAGATACATAAATCATATCGCATTCAACAATGTATCGATACAATTGTAACACGGCTTCATAATATGATACGAGTACCGTATCGTTGTATCACAACACATTTAGTATTTATTAACAAAGTATTTATTTGTCACGAGAGTTCAACTCCATGTAATCATAAGTATACCAACTATCCTGCTATATTAATAACATCTGTACGTCATGTCACTGCTATAGAAGCTGGCATCAGTTTCATCACACACACACACATATATATGCTTAAAATACAAATGATTATGTTAGAAATGATTTGGCGTTTCAATGCAAATAAAAACTCATGGATAAACTAAACGATAAATACAACCATAATCATAAAAGAAATAAAATTTGCTCACACATTATAGATAAATCAAGGAGTATACCATATTGCGTAATTGAGTGGACCTGAAACCCAGACAAATCCGGTGAAAGTTTACAAAATAATGGCTTTCTGTTTAAAACTCTTATGCACTTTAAATGCACTGTCTTAAATGTTTAGCAGCTTATTTTAAGAAGACTTCAATTTTCCCTCATTTTTCTCTTGAAAACGCATGAAACACAAACAAATCTGACAGAAATGGATAAAATATTTAAGAATATATTTAGAAATATTACGTTGTTGTTGTTTTGAATTAAGCACAAAGCTACACAATGGGCTATCTGTGCTCTGCCCACCACGGGTATCGAAACCCGGATTTTAGCGTGTAAGTCCGCAGACATACCGCTGAGCCACTGGGGGGTGCTTATTATTTTACATCTGTATTACGAAATTTCCGCTTGTTAGCTAAAGTTGTAGAAGATTCATGACTGTAAGAATCAGTAATATACGTATGTAGATACGTAGACACTACTAGTGTGTCGTCAGTACAGGCAGAAATTCCTAGAAACTCTCCTTTCTCTCGGTTTTTGGGTAAGAAATGTTCATGCCCTGGAGGGTCAGGTTTTCTATGACCTCTTCTTCCTCCCCGTACTTATGGTCTTGCCGGATTGGAATTTGTAATTGTGTAACTAAATATTATTTTGATCCTTTTCAGGGCAATGTCCATGTATTGTGGCACATATATAGTGATTATTTTACTCTATCAGCAGAATGTCAAGTTTGTTGGTGGCACTTTTTTATTGCTATTATTTTTTAATGTATTTATTTATTTTTATGTCTAAAATATAAATTAACTGGGGAGATATATTAGGACTAGTTTAATCATGTATGAAGTGCCTATCTAGCTCGCATAGTAATTCGCTTTTCATCCAATTCTTATCGAAGTACATTATTGTACTGTGTAGAAGTCTATCTGGTACGGTTGGTATGTTTGAATATTTGTGAATGAATTGAGTAGATGTAGTTCTTGGAACTCTGTATGCTATTGTGAGGAGTGTGTTTTGGATTGTTTGTAGTTTGGTTTTTGATTTTCTGCTCTCTTCTGAGGATGGCTGATTTCTCTCTGGCAGAGTGGGTACAGGAAGCTCAGGGCATTGTGGCCCTTGGGCGATGGATGATGGAAGGTCCAGATACATGATGGTAGAATCATTCTTGCCAGCCCAACGTTTGGAAGGGTCCACCATGCAGAAGTAGCAGTTGCTTGAGTGGTCAGTGGGTTCACGCCAAATTCTTGGAATAGAGGACTTCATGGCTCTCTTTTCCCCTTTGTACCATCCTGCAAAAGATCAAAATAAAATTGTTGTTCGTGAAAAATATTTTATACGTGATATTTTTCTATACTATCAGAAATTAAAATATATTTAAATTTTAAAATGTCTAAAATTTGTATAATATAAAATCTTAATATTTAAGGTAGCAAAAATTCTCCGTCTTATCTTTTAAAGTTTTTTTGCAGTGCTCGCAGGTAAAATGAAGTGCCCAGGGTTTGCATTGATCCCTGACAAGCATACCAAAATATACCTTTTAGGCTGCACACATTTTAGCAGATGCTGTCACAGAGTACTTTTTCGCTCTGTCTTGATAAATTGTTCACATACATTGCATAATGTGTTTGGAGAATAGTTGCAGCTTCTTGATGCTATATCTAATAAAATCAGATATGTCTATGTGTTCACTTAGGAAGCTAGCACTAAACTGAAGTGGTGAGTGGTGAGCCATAGCATATATATTACTATGGAAAGTTCTAGAAAATTCTAAAAGGTTCTTCAACATTCTCCCAAGGTTTAGAACATTCTAGAAAATTCTTGCAAGTTTTACAACATTTTAAACAGTTCTTGAAAATTCTTCTAAGTTCGAGAACATTCTCTATCAGCTAATCAGCACTGAAGCTACCTGGAATGTTCTGGAAAATGGGTAAATTTGAAAATTTCATTATCCTGGTCATAAAAGCAAAGTTTGAAGCGAAAAATAGGTCTTTTCCATTTATTTTAGTCTTAAACAATTGGGAAATAATGCTTTCTGCCCAGGAACAAGAAAAAGTAAACCTTTTGTTACATAGTGATATCTTTATTTTTCAATATATGGGGAACTTTAACATGAATATGTTTTGCCTTTGGACCACTAAGCTAGTTTGGTCAAACAAATAGTTTACTTCGATATTGGATAGTTATCGCACCGGTATGGCATAACATATATAGCTCGTATGTCAAGAAAGCCTCTACGGTAGATTTTATATTCAGCTCTGATGGGCGAAGCGACGCATAGTTGAATAAAAACCTGTGACTGTGTGTGTATCTGTTGAATACACTGGAACAGGTGGCAGCTTCTTTTCAGGCCAACAGATGGCGATAAAACGCATTATTAATGAATTATCGAATCAGGTAAGAGATTTTTTTAAAGTTTAGTCAAAAACTTTAAACGTATTTTTTCACAAAAAGTTACGCTTTGTGCATTTTTTATTCACTTATAAATTCATTGATTTTTCAATCATAAATAACAAATAGCAAATTTGGACATTTGCCAATGTAGGAATATTTTCTCGAGAACCAGTGTTTTCCATGTAGTTCAATCTATAAGGCTCTATCGACAAGATTTGAACATAACAAGAACAACTTGCAAGAGATGATTAAAAATGTAGAAAAAATTGTTGATTTCGTGAAATATTAGAAAAAAATTTGTATATTCTTATAATATAATTAATTTTTAGGAAACATTTAATCTTTTTTAATTTTCTGAAAAAAACCTAACAAAAAATTGCTGTTGTATAATAAACAACAACAGTTCATGCTTTGAAATACAGAGTTAAATATCATAATTCTGAAGCCCCTGGGCGAGTTATAACTTGACGGTCAATCCCACTATTCATTAGTAAAAGTGTAGACCAAGAGTTGGCGGTGGATGGTGATGACTAGTTGCCATCCCTCTAGTCGTACACTGCAAAATTAGGGACGGTTAGTGAATATAGTCCTCATGTAGCTCTGCGCGAAATTCGAAAACAAACAAACGAGATGAAAGGTGTAAACTATACCAAATTCAAATATATATGTATGTGTGTGTGTATTGATTACTCGTGAACATTGATTAAGAATATCATCAGCAGGGTGAGATTAGAACAATAATTTTTACTTGATTTCACGAGGTATATCAATTTTTTATGAAAGAGAAACATGTCACAGGATCTTCTCTGATGTCTCTAAGTTTTGGCGACTGGCCAACCTTGTTATTTCAACCGTTTTTCTTTCAAAACTGCTGCCTTCTTGTAATGACAAATATCAGTTTGTTTGTTGTTTTTCAATATAAAGCTAAAACGAGACTATTTGTGGTGTGTCTGGCACTGAGAATAAGCCCCAGAATTTTGGTATTATATATCCTCATGCTCACCCTGTGTCTTCCAGAGACTCACCGAGCAAAGATTACAAGTATTCACACTAAAATCTGAAAATGAATATGGATTTTCGGATAATAAAAGAATCGTTGGGTTTTATAATAAAAACAATTTCTAGTTGAAATATTTGACATGTGATTTAGATATCGAAAATAGGATATTTCATAAGTATTTTTAACCTTAAGATTTTGCTGTCCTAAATAAATGACTTCGTGATTTGGGAGGTCGACTCGCAATCTGGAAGTCGTGGGATTGCAACTTGTCGCCTTATGTACTTGACCCTTCAACTGTTATATGATCTTCATTCCCACATGCTAGGCAAGAGTAGTCCAAGATTTAACAGTGGGTGGTGTTGACTAGACTCTAGTCCGTTACAAGGGTTGGCGATAAGTGGTTTTGAATACTTGCCTTTCTCCTAGTTTTGGTTTTGTTTTGAATTTCCCATACAGCTACACTAGGGCGATCTGCACTAGCCGTCCCTAATTTAGTAGTGTAAGATTAGAGGGTAGGCAACTAGTCATCACCACTCACCGCAAACTCTTGGGCTACTCTTTTACCAACGAATAATGAGATTGACTCTCACATTATAACGTACCCACGGCTGCAAGGGCGAGCATTTTTGGTGTGACGGGAATGCGAACTTCGAATTACGAGTCGAGTGCCTTAACCACCTGACTATGCGTAGGGTACTATTCAAATTGAAAAAACAAATAAAAGGCTTTACAGGTTGGATTTGATAAAAGCTCTTAGCTGAATAGAAAATGTATGAGAAGGGAGGAAGGATATCGCGTGAGATACGTTTTTAGGATGCATTCTATATTAAGATTGATATTGAAACATTTATACTAGCGAATTTAATAATTGTATTTTATATGAAACGACATGTATCCAAATCTACACGGTTTATTTGATTTTATTAGTAAGCTTAATAACAGTCATTAATGAAGACAGAAATAAAGTTAACAGGTCATATTTATATGTATAAATGAATGTATGTCTATATGTTTAAATTATACTTTGAATGCCACGCCGTTTTATTAACGCCTTTATATATTTTAGTAAATTCTCTTCTAAAACTTTATCAACTAAAGGAATGTGAATCAACTTCCGTGGTTTATGTGAATTTTGGGTTCAGTAATGGAAAACTGACGGAAGCTGCAAAATCAACATCATTCTTCTTCTTTTTTCTTTGTTAAAATGAACTAAGTAAAGAGATGCAGTTTTACTGCTTTCTCAGAATTTTAAAACTTATGACTCTTTGAAAGCATATGAAGAAATTGAATAAGCTCGTCTGGTCTTTGCTTTCTACCGGTTTTCCCGAATGGCTACCTACAATGCATAAGTAAGACCCGTAAAATCTCAGATTAAGGAAAATCAGTGGTCGTATTGCTTTTTCTTTTCTTTTTGCCGCTTTCGTGGTTTCAGATAACCCCAGTTTTTATAGCAGGATATTTTTTTTCTTTGTAGATAAAGTGAATATTAACTCTAAACTTGAATAAGATGGCTAACAGATTGGTGTAAATTTGCTGCTTAATGTATTTGTACATAGTGGATGCACTTTGACATATAATACTAAAGGAAGGTTTCTCTCAAGTAACTGAATTTGGCGGGACAGTCAATAAACTGTAATTGCATAACATCTAATGTCCAGGATTCTTATCAATAAGAAATCGAAATAAATGCGTTATCACGTTCTTTTCAACTTGAAAGTTAAAGTTAAAAAAGAGTAAGGTTCATTTAACAATCTACAGAATATTTCAACATTTGTTAAGAGCTTTTTTAGCAGTATTAAATGTTGACTAAATAATAAGACTTAGATGGATGTGTGGACATCCGCAGCATCCAACTGTCCTTAACACACTTTCTGTTTCTGTATAACAAACTAATTCATTTCCTAATATTAAAACATCCGGTTAGTGAAAAAAGAAATAAATGGAATTTTAAAAGCCTGCCATTATCCAGTTAATCTTATTAAAAGAAAGTTTGCTATAGTTTAAGGCAAATTGGACAAACATTACTTTGAAGAGAATAAAATTATCATTACTCTTGTGAAGAATCACTGTCACAATGTTCTTTTATCTTTTATTTATTTTCAAAAATAAATTGAAGCTATCAAAAAGCTATTTAAAAATCAGGGTGAATAGGGTTATTATAAAGGAAAGAAACAAAAATTGCAAATAACTTTTTTGTAACAAAATAAAATAAAATGTATCTTAAACGTTATGACCAACAAATAAAACTTTGTTTGTTCGCAGTTATAGCTAACAATGGGCTATGTGTGTTATGCCCACTGCAGGTATCGAAACCCAATTGTTAACGTTGTGCGTCTTTAGATTGAACGCTGAACCCTGGAAGACTGTTTAGCCACGGCTGTAGAAAAAGTTGTGTGTGAAAAGCGAATAATCGTTGTCTGTAATATGTCTGTGAACACACTCAACATTTTCAGCTGAAGATGCATTATAAAAGTGACAGTTAATCCCGCTTTTTAGTTACGAGGTGTTACAGACTAGTTGTTATTCATCTAGTTAGTCGTACTAAATTAGGGGGCCAGCTGGTTTGGGCGCTTAACTCGTAACCTTAGTTTCCTGGGTTTGAATCGCAGTTCCAACAAAACATCCTCAGCCTTTCAGTCATAGGGAAGTTATAATGATACGTTCAATCTCGCTGTTCGTTAGTAAAAAAGTATCCCAAGAAATCTTTGACTCGGCTGTTTAACCTAAGTGTCGCAAAATGTGTCCATTCAGGTTAAAATATAAAACATCTGTAATCTTACTTAAGAACGAATTTATTTAGATATTATGCTCTAAATCTGAAGTGAGCTTAGTATCTGTAAATATTTATTTTCAGAATTACATTTTATTTTAGAAATTTGCAAAGTAAATTAATACCTGCTTAAGGTATACCTTTTTCTCGGTGATACTTGTATGTAGTTAAGCGTGGAGTTACACATTGGGCAGTATGTCTCATGAGAATCTCGGATGTCGAAACCTCATTTTTAGCGTTATAAGCTTATCGCTGAGCCAGTGGGAGTTTTGTTTTTTGTAAGACTATAGTTGTTTAATGGAAAGTACATCATCAGTTTGGTAAGAAGTATTCATTAGCTACCATTGAGATGACGTCCTAATAGAAGGAAATAGCGATACTGTTTTAAAGTGTAAATGCTGTCATGAAAAGATGCACTCTTGTTGGAAATATTCATGGATACGTTATTTTAATATGTTTTTTTCTTAATTTGTAGTCAAAAGATCTAATTTTTGTATCCATTATTCTGTTTTGTTTGTGAAATTTGTGTATTATATCACTAAGTTTATTAATTGTGAATGAGATTAGGTTTTTAGTTATTTTTTTTAAGAATTGTTGTTTGTTTTGAAATTTCGCACAAAGCTACTCGAGGGCTATCTGTGCTAGCCGTCCCTAATTTTGCAGTGTAAGACTAGAGGGAAGGCAGCTAGTCATCACCACCCACCGCAAACTCTTGGGCTACTCTTTTACCAACGAATAGTGGGATTCACCGTCACATTATACACCCCCACGGCTGGGAGGGCGAGCATGTTTAGCGCGACGCGGGCGCGAACCCGCAACCCTCGGATTACGAGTGCACGCCTTAACGCGCTCGGCCAGGCCAGGCCTTTTTTTTTTTTATAAAACCTTTACTTTGTTCCCGAGGAAATTCTTAACAACGAAACCGCTTCTGCTCTATGAAGTAGGATTTAAAAAGGAGAAAATGAAGAATGAGAAGGAAAAAAAAGGCTTAAATTAACATTTGAAAAATAACCAAATATTATAAGATTGTGCTATTAAAACCTACGACTCTCCATAAATCTGCGTGATACATGATCATGTTTTGGGGTATTGTTTTACTTATTTTTATAATAATAATAAGTGCTGCAAAAATGTGTTCGATGTCATATAGAGAGAAAGTTAAATATCCAACAGCTTTATTAAAATCGTATTTTGTTGTTATTCGGTGGACTCAACAGATAGCCTGATGTGGCTTTGCTATAAGAAAAAAAATACAATAATTAGAATTATGAGCAGAAGCTAAGCGTCTTATCTATCATTTACGGTTACGAAACATGATAAATATTTTCTCTTAGATTTAGAGTTTAGCACAAGACCAATTAATATATTAAATGGAGAGCCCAGCAGGGCAGTTAAGGCGTTCGACTCGTAATCCGAGGGTAGCTGGTTCGAATGCCGGTCGCACAAAACATGCTTGCCCTTTCAGCCGTGGTGGCGTTATAATGTGACGGTCAATCCCACTATTTGTTGGTAAAAGAGTAGCTTAAGAGTTGGTAGTGATGACTAGCTACCTTTCCTCTAGTCTTACACTGCTAAATTAGGGACGGCTAGCGCAGATAGCCCTTGAGTAGCTTTGCGCGAAATTAAAAAAACAAAACAATATTAAATGGATATTTTTTTAGATATTGTCGCTCGTGATAATAAACAGTAAAACCAAAAATATTTGTTATTAAGTAGAGGTACTAGTAACTTAGTTATAATATTTTGTGTTAAACTATATTTTCTGGTTTCCACAAGATTACTGTATTACTGTTCAAAATAATTATATTGTGAATTTTACACTAACATAAAATAATGTGTGAAAAGTAATTTACCAATATTATATTGTTTTTAATGGTTGAAAATATAACATATGCTGTACCTACCGCGGGTATCGGAACTCGGTTTTTAGAGTTATATTTCTCAGATTTACCGCTGTGCCGCTAAGGGCAGTTCGTAAATAATAAATATAGAATTCAAGTTTTAAATCATAAACTTGAAACTTTATAAATATAAGTATAATATTAAGTATGAAGAAAACATCAGTGAAAAACCTCAAACTTGAATTAAACAAAATCAGTTTATAAAGGAATCAAAAGCTTTCGCGTTAATGTTCCTTTATAACGAAACGTTGTTTTGTTGCTTATGGAGATTCGCGCACAGCTACTCGAGAGCTACCTGCTTTAAAAGTCCCTAATTTTAAAATAATAGACCAGAGGAAGGCTGCTTGAGTTTTCGCGCAAAGCTACACGAGGGCTCTCTGTGCTAGCCGTCCCTAATTTAGCAGTGTAAGACTAGAGGGAAGGCAGCTAGTTGCCACCACCCACCGCCAACTTTTGAGCTACTCTTTTACCAATGAATAGTGGTATTGACCGTGACGTTATAATGTTCCCACAGCTGAAAGGGCTAGTATGTTTGGTGTGACAGGGATTCGAATCCCCGACTCTCAGAAGGCGAGGTTAGTGCCATAATCACCTGGCCATGCAGGACCATTTCACCATCAGACAGACCTACAGTTGCTTCGCGCGGAAGTTATAAATCAAGCAAAACAGACCTGGAGAGCATAATGAATAAATGTTTGTTTGTTTGTTTCTTGAGTTTCGTGCAAAGCTATCCAAGGGCTATCTGCGCTAGCCGTCCCTTATTTAGCAGTATAAGAATAGAAGCAAGGCAGCTAATCACCACCACTCACCGCAAACTCTTGGGCTACTCTTTTACCAACAAATACTTAGATTTACCGATACGTTATAATGCCCCCACGGCTAAAAGGGCGAGCATGTTTGGTGCGACGGGGATGCGAACCCGCGACCCTCAGATTTCGAGTCGCACGCCATAATACACTTGGCCATGCCGGGCCGAAATCATATAAAACTATATACTTTGTCCGATTACGTGAACATATCTTCTTATATTTTGCTTATATTTTACGTGCTCACAGTTTTTTCAGCAAAAGAAAACAACAAAAAACCTGCGATTTTCAGAAAAAACTGATAAACTTTATCCAAACATGTCCCTCGTTTTATAATACGTGTTAGCAGCTCGAGGCCACGTCTTGTTCTTTTAAGTTTACGTGTAAGTGGATTAAGCACGTTCGATTTGCTTGTCTTCCTAACGTCAGATACGTGTTCGTTTTTTTTATATATATTTTGTTCTTTATGTACAATAGCAGCAACTAAATAAAGAGAAAGATTTTGGTGGTAGCAGTTGTCGCTTAGCTGCTGGCTAATTTGCCTGTAACTAAGAGACATGCGGACAACACATCTTCATTGATCATGGATAAGAAAGACAGTTAGACAAGCAAAAGCCATTTGTCACCTTTGCGATGGCTCGGAGGGTAGCAGTTTGTTCTGCTTGCTGTCAGGATGAAACTCTATATGCAGCACTTAACAATTCTACGTTTCGAGGTATTTACTTGAGATAGCACAAAACCATTGTTGATTTTGTTTTAACGTAAAGTATCCAATGGACTCTGCATTCTATCCAACTAGGGAAATCGAATCCTGGATTTTATCACTGTAAATCCGTAAGCTTACCTTTCAATCATCTGGAAAGACGAAAATTGTTCTTAAAAGATGTAAAAGTACAAGTATCTCTACAATTCGTAAACTCATGGTGAATTTTCAAATTTATTGTTTTAATACAAAGCTTCATTCTACAAAAAATAACCAGGGACTCTGTATTAAGTCTCTGAACTTATGACGCTAAAATTCAGATTTCAATACCAGTAGTGTGCAAAGCACAAATAACTCACTGTGAAAACTCCCAGTTGTTTGTTCTGAACGTACGTTTTTGAGACACGTTTTCATTTGTTAATCGATATATTTTTTCAGTAAAATACAGCATCATCAAGCCTCCATACCATCATGTAATAATGTCTACCCAATGTAAATAAATTCAGTATATATTAATGAAGCCGTATACCCATCATTAATTAAGCAGCTGCAAACCTTTTGTGGTTCTGATATCACATTTTCATGTCTAG
The DNA here is from genome assembly GCA_011833715.1 of Carcinoscorpius rotundicauda. Classification (NCBI taxonomy): domain Eukaryota; kingdom Metazoa; phylum Arthropoda; class Merostomata; order Xiphosura; family Limulidae; genus Carcinoscorpius; species Carcinoscorpius rotundicauda. The sequence goes on from CM022399.1 coordinate 40,482,045, forward strand.
CTTGTAACCTAAATCCGAACGATTTCACCTGCGATTCATAAGAGAAGGTCGAAGCATTACGATGATCAGCAGTAGGAGGAGCAGACAGGGACATTTTGAAAGCAGCCACAGACATAATATTGTACTGGGATTGCTGCACAATAGTTACCAAAGTAGTTGTAAATAGCTTCTGAATACGTCTGCGTGTCATTTGGAGACTTCCGTCTTGCATATTCTTGGCAAGCCGTGATGACAGACTTTAGTCAACTTACTACTTCAAATCACTTTTCGCAGCCCCAACGCGAGAAAAGTGTGGGAAATGCCTTATTTTCAGCCAGCAAAAATGTCTAAAAAATTCAGTTCCAATTAAGAAAAGCTGGATTGGGTAGGATTATTCCTTTTGTGTTCTGCGAAAATGTTCCTCTACTGGCTCGTGATAGGCCTGTTAAAATATTGAATAGAGAGAATTTTAGAATGGTAAATTAAGTGGCTCAGCAGTAAGCCTCTGTAATTACGACTCTAAATTTCGGGTTTCAGTACCAGTAGTGTGCACAACAGGAATAACTCACTGTGTAGTTTTGTGCTTAATATCACACAAATAAGGCTTATAAACTGTCAACAAGATTAATTTAAGGAAAAACTTCAAAATTCAGAATTATTTTCAATCTTAGCTTACTTCAGTAGGAGATTATTCTCTTATTATTTCTACTTCCTCTCTTCAGTCTCCCAAAATGAGATTTTATCAGTTCCATTGACTCAACAATCCCTATATTTTGACATACACTCAATCTTTCTGATAGTGGGGTCGTCATATTAAATTGATTGAATGTACAGATAAAACGATAAAGCTTATTAATATAATTTATTCAGCAACGAAATGCACATTACGTTTACTAAATATTAAATAGTGAGCCAGGCGTGATCTAATGGTAAGAGCACGGGGTAGCGTGTACGAGGGTTTAGACCACAATGTTCAGTTGAACGTTTCGTACTTTCTGCTGTGAGGGCATTACGAAAGTGGTTATTAATTCGGTTTAAAGCAGTCTTGTACGTAACTGGTACAGTTGAGAAATTTTAACCTCTTTCTCCAGAAGTTCAATACATTATTAGAATCTTGGTTATTTAAATGTGTCGCATGAGATGCTGTTTTTGCTTTAAGTATAACATTTAATTCTGAAAACGGAATTGCAAACTTCAATGAATCTCAGAGAATTAATGTGAGATTAAAATGGTTACGTTTTTTATATTTTTTATTGCTAATGTCTTTGGGTCATGGTTTATCAGATTTTCTATAAATAAAGTTTAGAGACGGCTTGAATGGGCAGTAAAAGAAACTGTATTACAAATGTTCAAAATTTCGACACTTTGTAACAAAGTTTTTCACTGTCCATTCAAGCCGTTTCGAAACTTGATTTTTTAAAAAATGGATTCCTCCTCACCAAATTAGAGTTACTGTAAATTCACCTACTTGCGTACATCTATTGCAACGATTTTTTTCCATAACCAGTCATAGCAATGTTTGTTTGTTTTTCTTTGTTTTTTTTTCAATAAGGCGTCGTCCCTAACAGGAAAATTGCTTATTTAGACTGATAAATTTATGCTTTATTTTTCATACCATTAGTGGTAAATCTACGCAACGGCGTTCCGCGTTATTAATGAACTGATAACCTCGAATGAAGGTAGGTAATCAACAGCACTCAATGACAGCTGTTAAACTGTCTGTCTAATCGAATGTGCCCCCGGCAGGCTTGATGGTTAAGGCGATGCTTTAACACCAACAACGTAAGGGTCAAGAGAAAGAAATATGTCGAACAGCAGTTAGGGAGTTATAATCTAATGATCAGTCTCACTATTTGTTGGTAAAAAGTAGTCCAAGAGTTGATAGTGAGGGATATTTACTGGTTGTCTTTAATGTATCCCTTGAAAATTAAGGTATGCCAGAAGAGGTGGCCCTCAAGTACCTCTGTGGGAAAGTTTAACAAAAACGAAGTAAGCTTATGAAAAGACACGATTTTGTCGTCACTCTCGTAACGCAAATATAACTTCAAAGTGCAGAGTGCGATTCTGAAGCAATGGGACGCGAGCTATAGACCTTATGGCTTGTCCTTGGGAATGTGGGCCCGGCATGGCCAAGCGTGTCAAGAAGTTCAACTCGTAATCCGAGGGTCGCACTAAATGTGCTCGCCCTTTCAGCCGTGGGAGCGTTATAATGTGACGGTCAATCCCACTATTCGTTGGTAAAAGAGTAGCCCAATAGTTCACGGTGGGTGGTGATGACTAGCTGCCTTACCTCTAGTCTTACACTACTAAATTAGAGACGGCTAGCGCCGATAGCCCTTGTGTAGCTTTGCGTAAAATTAAAAAACAACAACAACCTTGGGAATGCTATTTGTTAGTTCCTTAACTATTGCCTTTTCTCTGTAGTTGTGACATAACACACACATTCAGAAGAAGAAGGGGCAAGAAATAAAATTGCATGTCTGAACCTGTTATTTATATTTTTTATCCAACATCTTAACGTCTCTCTTCGCTTTTAGAATTGGTTTTAATTTTCCATTAGTTACATACCTGTCCAAAACTTGTTAGCCGTGGCATAGCGGCTCAAAGAATGGCTCTGGGTTTTTAATTATAAACTTTTAATTCTTAGCTCCAGCGCTTGACTAATTTAAGATCTAAATACATAATTTAAAATTCAGAATTTCCTCTCCTTTGATTTGAATCAATTCAGAAACATAAAAATTTTGTAATTAAATAAATCGTCATTTTGAAATGGTTAATGAAAACTATACTAGCGACATCTATCGTAAATAAAGAATCAAAATGTCCAATGATTTAGTTTCGTACCAAAAGGCAAGTTATCTTGTTTCTTTAATGTAATTATGAAATAGAGTTTTTGATACTATATACTGCTTCTGCTGTCAAATGAAGAATAACCTTTTGGCTATCTTAAACTTTTCGTATACACAGTACGAGCCAAAGAGATAGCAACTATTAATATATACTCTTACCAATAACTGCGCATAAATATATGTCGAATTTTTCTGTGACAGAAACATATTACTACTGTCAGCATGTTATGTAAATGTCGTGTTTTGTAAACGACAACATGTCGTGTTGTATTTAAATTTTCATTTCTATTATTTATATTTCCATATTTCTATTATTGTTTCAAAGTTTAAACCAATTAAAAATATGTTGTTATTCATTTAAAATAACATTTAGAATTTTCTAGAATTAGGTAGATCAATCAATTGACTATAAATGGAATGTGGAGGCCTAGTGTCTAGACGACAAGTCTCGTGCAAGAACGGACATGCGCGGATTTCTCTGGAATGTTGGGAAATTACGCGATGGTTCGAGAAGTCTAGGCCTACAAATATATAAACAGACGAAGATGCGAGAAGGAGGAGAGACATCAGTTTTTATTCGAAGAAAAGAATGAAGAGAGTCATTAGTTTTTATTTGAAGAAAAGAATAAGAAGAGTCAGTCATTCGTTTGAGAAAGTTTAAGTGTTTGCTGTGAGTTTATTCAACTTGGATTTGTGACTAAAGCTAGATCTACAGAAGCCGTGATTTTATTTCATCAATATTATTCATTCGAATTACTAGTTATACTGAAGACCAACACGTGTAGGACTGTTTTAGGGAGAACGGGGAAATTTGGAAAACAACAAGTTGAGACATTCGTCGAAATCATCGTGAAAAGAACTTCGTCGAATTTATTGAACTGTGGATTGTTCCTGAACTTCTCCATTCAAACTTCGGTATTTCTTCGTGGGACCAAATAATCACCCTAGACTAGAATTGTGGATTTCTGATCTGACCTTTTGGACGTTCATTCTAGATCATTATATTAGATACAGGCCAATACCATTTTGTGTTCTAATTAATTTTGAAGGTTTAAATATAATATCTGTCATTATTGTTATGTAATTTATGTTATATCAGTTACATATATAATAGTTTGTTGTAATAAATTATACAAGCTGTTATCTGTGTTTTTCTGTTGCGTTTAGTCTACATAAAACATACAAAAAAACGTAACACAGCACCAGCTATTACTACTGTTTCTGTCGGCATTTGTTTGTTTGTTTTGATTTTCGCGCAAAGCTACATGAGGGCTATTTGCATTAGCCGTCCCTAATTTAGCAGTGCAAGACTAGAGAGAAGTCATCACTGCCCACTGCCAACTTTTTTACCAACGAATAGTGGAATTGGCCATCACATTATAACGCCCACACGGCTGAAAGGGCGAACAGGTTTGGTGTGACGGGGATTCGATCACATTTTTAACCTATCTAGCCATTCTGGGCTCGTGTCGAATGATATTCTATATGTATAGTTTAAATGCTACTACACTGAATTGATAAATTTGGAGAAATGTGGTTGAACGGACGGCAATTTCCTGATGTAAAAACAAGTGCAGAAGACGACTTTTCGAAAGTCTTCCGCTATTCTGCTTATACAGTATATCAAAAATTTTGATAAATTTATTTGGAAAAAAAATGATTACTTAAGAATGCATTACAGCCCAATTGAGAATTTAAGTTTCTCTATTCCCAGTATCTAATTTATGAAAATTAAATAGGGATATTAATACGAGATGTTGGCTGATTATAATGCAATAAAAGTATTGAATGTGTAAGTTATAATTTTAACAAAGCGCAAACACTTTGTTTGCTTTAGAGCAAAGTCATATTGGACTATTTGTTATGTCCTCCACGAGGGATCAAGCTCTGTACTTTAGTATTGTAAGTTAGTAGACATACATCTATCCCACCGACTGTTCAACCAAACATTTTTCAATATTTCAAAGATTGAATGTTGATAGACCTACCCAGTGGCACAACAGTATGGGTTTCGAAGCCTGATTTCTAGTATTATAGGTCTGCAGAGTACCAATAGCCAGTTGTGTAACTTTGCGCTTAACTTCACAAATAAACATGTTGATAGCTTGGATGTTACTGGTGCCATCTAGTATCAATTTACTATACTATGTTATCCACATTTTCTGCAGATTATACAGTGTCTGAGAGAAGTCTAAGACAAATGTAAGAATATTCTAATTAAACTGTAAAAACCTGCAACAATGTGAACTACTGTTGTCAAAACATTTAAGGTATCTTCTTTGGTATGCAACTCTGTTACATTCACATATTTTGTATATATAACAAAATCAGTTATTAATTCATAAACGTTATCACGACATACATACAAGTCATTGCCTAAGTACCAAGTACGGATTTAATGGGGTTTATCCTTGCACATGATTACATAAAGATACTTTTACAGCTCGAAATCAGCAGTTGTATTTCAATCCACTTAAGAGCTGTAATGGCAAGTAAAGTGCCAGCACATTAAAAGAATTTGCAAGTTTCAACATGACTAGAAGTTAGAAAGATGCGTAAAATAATTTAGAATGAAGCAAAAAATTAACTATTGCATTACATACCAAAAATAAAGTTAACAGTATAACACTTGAAAACTATATCTTTTGAAGAATTACTTCAGACAATGTTCAGAAGGACAGCGTTTTCCATCAGTTTAAAAAAATATCCTGGAATTACATGCGAAAATACAGTTCATATAAGGAGCTAGATTCCACAATACACCAGTTGGAAGATAGTGGAAAAAAACTATTTTTTCATGACAAAGTTGAAGCTAAAAAAGCATGATATTTTCCAGTGAGAAAATGCGAAATCTTTAAACCTGGCACTGAATGAATGAGACATAAAGCTATGACCTCATTCCTAGGATGGAGGGGGAGTTGAGGTCTGAAAAATCTAGGTATATTGATCACGTTATTTTTCAAACTTTATACTAATTTGATTTGATTAAAAATGTAGATCAATTTAAGCTCGTTAATTTATTGCTACGTTACTTTCGTTCGCGAGCTTGATCCGTAAAATCAGTTTCAACGTTTTAGAGTTGTGGGTGTGTTATGAAATTCACTATATTCGGATTGGCTGAGGGCATTGTTAACTAGTTGCCTTCCGGGCCCTTCTGTCAATATAAAATTTGAGGTAGCGATGCGAGGATAGTTATTTGTATGGGATTGAGTGAAACTTTCTGAAACTGAAGACTACGAACAGTATAAAAAGAGTGAAAGTAAAATTTACCTATAAACTAAACAAAGACTGAAAGTAAACCTACCTACAAACTAAACAAAGACTGAAAGTAAAACCCATCTACAAACTAAACAAAGACTGAAAGTAAAAAATACTTACCGTATTAACAAAACTTAAACTAAACTCTATGAGCTGAGAGAACAAAGAGTGAAACCCCAAAAACAACTTTTTATGATGAACACTGTCTTATTAAAAGTAAATATAACACGCAAGCTAAATCAGTATTCCATTGTTTCAACATTTCTTGGAATTATTGTTGATACCTTGGATCCAATCTCATGATCGGTTCTCTAAGTGTGAAGGCCCGGCATGGCAAAGCATGTTAATGCGTGCGACTCGTAATCTAAGGGTCGCGCCAAACATGTTCGCCTTCCCAGCCGTGAGGGCGTTATAATGTGACGGTCAATCCCACTATTCATTGGTAAAAGAATAGGCCAAGAGTTAGCCGTGGGTGGCGATGACTAGCTGCCTTCCCTCTATTCTTACACTGCTAAATTAGGGACTGCTAGCACAGATAGTCCTCGAGTCGCTTTGTGCGAAATTCCAAAAAATAAACAAACAAACTCTAAGTGCGTGAAATCAATTATCCGTTCATCTAAAGAAGATTAAGGAAATTTATTCTGGTTGTTGTTGAGTTTTTAGTTGACATTTGTTCATCACTAGCAAGTTATTGCCCTCCAGTGGCTCAGCAGTATGTCTGCGGTCTTACACGCTAAAATCCGGGTTTCGATACCCGTGGTGGGCAGAGCACAGATAGCCCATTGTGTAGCTTTGTGCTGAATTCAAAACAACAACAACAGCAATTTATTTTAATGGCTACTCAACAGACAAGTTGCTTAAAATATTAAAAAAATGAATATGAAGCAAAATCTGTCATTTGATTCACCACTTGTAAGTAAGATAAATCAGTTTCGAAGAATTTCACTTTTTATTATAACACATTTTTCACCACTATAAAAAACCTAGTCTTGTCTTACGATTTACATGTTCCCTGTGTTTCTTTAAACATCACTTACATTCGAATAATAAATTGGATTTTATTTTTAATGTTTAGGATTTTTGTATTGTGTTAAACATCAGGTGAATGTTAAACCAAACGAACAAATGGAATAAGTCAACAGTGCGCTAATATAGAAGTTTTTTTGCTTTACATAACAATGATTTTTGAATATATAAATCAAGAACTATCGCGCATGGTGATCACATCCAAAATAAAGTGCGGTGAAACGGGCTGTATTAGGACTACATTTTGACATTACTTGGTAGGTCGTAATCAGCGTAGTTCCACTGCAAATTAATTATCTTTTGAATAAAGTATGTATAGCAGCCATTTTTGGGTGCTTAGAATTTCTAAGACAGAAATATCGCTCTTACTCAATGGGATCGGAATACAAAGAAATATGGATCGACGTGAAACACCAAGACCATCCTGAATTAGACCTACAACAAATCATACCCTACCCATAGTAAGAAGAATACGATGTCTTATACCAGGTGGCAAAGCCATCCACATGTCTCAGGCAGTATTATGCAACATAATATACAGTGATATTATTTTTGGAATTCACACACAAGTCATGTGCTCACAATTTGATACCAAATTGTAATTGTCGAACGTCGCATATCTCAAGTAATTGGAGAATAAAATAGGTGTTCGTGTTATTCAGAATGAAGACATAATACGCATATTGTAAAACTATTGAAGAAGGCGCTGGGAAAACGTCGTCCTCCTTCACTAGTTACGTTGTGGAAAGCAACTGAACGGTTTGGACATGACACTTTCACGGCCGATCCTTTTCCAATGGAAACTACTCTGGAGGGCTACTTTCAAGGTGCATTAGCGTCCGAAAGAGTATGATTTATCGTGACAGCATGGACTTTAATGACGTGGAAAGGTTCCAAAAGCGTTTAATACAACGTATTCAACCTCTGTACATTTGATTTGTATTTAGATGTGAACAATATTTTACAGCTAATACGCATATTATAACCAATAAATAACATTTAATTTTGCTCAGTAAGTAATAATAATAATATATGTCCAGTTATTAAAAGTTCGTAACGTTATATTTAAGAATGGAAACATTTTGTTCATTTACACTACAAACTCTTATTTTGTTTTTGTTTGTTTTGGAATTTCGCACAAAGCTACTCGAGGGCTATCTGTGCTAGCCGTCCCTAATTTAGCAGTGTAAGACTAGAGGGAAGGCAGCTAGTCATCACCACCCACCACCAACTCTTGGGCTACTCTTTTACCAACGAATAGTGGGACTGACCGTCACATTATAACGCCTCCACGGCTGGGAGGGCAAGCATGACTCGGAGTAAGATATAAGAAACCAATACAATTAGTCAGAGGTTTAGATTTGCTGTTTTTAATGCAGGTCTTCCTTGTAATTTTGTTTACTTAAATTTATCAAAATGTATTAATTTTCACCAAAATATGTTCAACGTATATGATTTGTTGTTGGATATGTCGCACTTTTCCATTACATTGTTCAATCTTTGTGAAGTTAACTGAAATAGCCTAAATTAATGACATTGTGAAACTATAATTAAGCAAGTTGATTATAGTAGTTATATTGCTGTAATAAGACGGTTTGGTTTGTTTTGAATTTCGCCCAAACTTACACGAAGGCAATTTGTTCTAGCCATCCCTAATTTAACAATGTAAGACTAGAGGGAAGACAGCTAGTCATCACCACCCATGGCCAACTCTTGGCCTTTTCTTTTACCAACGAATAGTGGGATTGACCGTCACATTATAACATCCCCACGGCTAAAAGGGCGAGCATGTTTGGTGTGACGGGTATTCGAACCCGCGACTCCTGGTTTACAAGTCGAATGCCTTAACCACCTGGCCATCCCGAGCCTGTGAAAGATACCACATATGTCCTACTTAAATACTTTTCACTCTGTTACTTGCACAAATTCATTTGTAAAATAAAATATGTAATTTATATATTAACATGTAACAAGTGTAATATAGAATATATGGGTTAACCTTCAAACCCATTGCATAAACATATAAATTTGCAAAGATCTCAAATTAAAAACAATTCAATGAATTCTATAGAATTAAAACATTTCAGGATTCATCCTTTCACCTCTGTTAAGATAACTATATAAGAAACTGTTAATTAAGCCACCGATAAACCTCAACGAGAAAACTTCTACAATTTGAAACTAAGAACATTATATTAAACTAAGATTTTAATAATTCTGCCTATTTCAATTTGAATAATGGTTATTGTATTACTATTTTTTTTTCTTTTGGAAATAACTTTTCATAAAAAATAAGAAAACTGGAGGTAAAAGAAATTATAAATTAAAATGGGTTAATTTTTCAGAACTTTGTAGTTATTTGGATAATAGTTTTTTATATTAGGATTAGTACACGTAATTATTTTTTAAAATATTTATCAACTTAATCTTCCCAAAATAAAAGCATCAATTAATGTAATAAAAATGATTATGCAAAACAGCTACTTGTAGACATTGTAAAATATTGATTACAAGTCAATAATTTATCAAGTTTTGAGAAAGAGAAACGGCAGTTGAAACCTTCATATTTGGTAATTAATTTTAGACATGAAACATTCAATGATCTTCAGATTTCTAAAATTATTCACCATTCTATAAAAAAATAATTTTTTCCCGCGTAAAAACTTAAAGCCTACCGTCATTTATAAGTACGAACTTTTAATTGGCCCATTACCATATAATTATAAAAGTTTTTTTATTAACTAATCTAAATATACATAAAGTTAATACCTTACCTTGTGAGTGTAAAAATAGTTTATTTATTGTTACTTTTTATAAGTATATTGTCACTGGTAAGTTGAATATTATAAAAGATAAAATATTACGTGAAATACTCAAAAAGGATCTAAGTACAGAATAGCTACAAATTGTAATAAGAATAATATTCTAAAATCTATTGAAAACAATACTGATAAATATATTTTAAGACTCAACTATATAACATCTTATTTGCCCAAATGGCTTCTGGAATGGAAGTTCTATGTACTTAAAAAATAAAAATAAAATGATTTCATATAAAATTAAAGAAACATCATATAGATTTATCGTTTCGCCAGTTAAAAAATAAGATTAAAAAAATTGCAAGAAAAATATATTATAGTTCTCATTGATAAGGCTAATTATATCATTGGTATCATTTGTAAAATGTTTTATACAATAATTATGATAAAAGAAATCAATAGTACACAAACATTTAAACTTGTTAAACAATCCGAAGATACAGTAATTAATAATTTCATTAGAGCTTGTAATAACCTTTATTCTAAAAAATTCTTATGTAGATTTACCGTTCATTTATGCTGTTTCCAAACGACACAAATCTTCAATTAAATTTAGATTCATTTCCAATTATCATGCAACCAGCGATATTATTAAATGAACTACTCAGTAATTTGCCTGATAAAAAACAAAATGTAAGTGTTAGTCATTAAAAATACTTTTTGAATGATAAAAAATAATCAACTTATTTTAAAATATTTAAAAAAGTGTGAACAAATAAATAATATTTAAGCATTTGATTTTACCACCTTGTACACCACTATTCCGTTAAATGATTTAATCTGTATTTTAAATTCATTAATATAATAGTTTTATAATCCTTTCATAGAACTGAAAAAAATTAGCTCAAAAAATATAAGAGATATATTAAGTTTTTGTATTTATAATAATTATATATTTTTTTAAATAAATAGGTTTTTAAACAAGTAATAGAGGTTCCAATTGAAGCTAACTATTCTACCTGTTTCGCAAATATATATCTTTACTATTATGAGAATATATTTATTGAAAACTACATAAATTCGAATGTTTTTACCTTAAGTTACAGGTATATAAATTATTTAATTAGTAAAAATAATCTTGAAATAAATAATGCTATTAACACTATTTATCCAGCAGAATTGGAAATTACAATAATTGATAAGGATAACAATGTAAATACTTTTAATAAAAGAAAATATTTTGCCTTTCCATATGTATCATAGCTTTCTGTTACAGGCATTATAATATCGAAATTATTCAGATATTTTAAAATTTATAGTAAATTACAATATTTTATCAGCAGTGTTGAAATACTGGTACAAAACTTAATGATTAATGGATTTAATAAAAAAATCTTTAAATAAAATTATTAAACTATTCTGTAACAAATATAATGGCCTGGTATGGTCAGGTGGTTAAGGCACTCTACTTGTCACCCGAGGGTTATGGGTTCAAATTCCCGTCACATCAAACATGCTCGCCCTTTCAGCCGTTGGATGTTATAATGTTCGGTCATTCCCACTATTCTTTAGTAAAAGAGTAGCCCCAGAGTTGACGGTGAGTGGTGATGCCTTCCATCCAGTCTTATACTGTTAAATTAGGGACGCCTAGCGCAGATAGCCCTCGTGTAGCTTTGCGCGAAATCCAAAATATTTGTGTTTGTACATACGTGCCTGTAACCGATTATACTATATCCTTATAAAATATTATTTTCTTTATATATTTAGTGCTAGTAGTAACATAAAAAAATATTTGTTGTTGATAAATGACCAGGAAATGTTTTATTTTTTAATCTTAAAATAAAAACAACTTTTAATGCAACAAACAGGTTTAACAGGTACTGAGCGAGTTTAATTTCCTTACTTATGGGGATCGCATCCTTAGTTCAGGCGTTAGTTATCTTGCTTTTCCTGCTACACATAAATAATATAAGAATATAACCAACAGTATTTCTTAGTAATTTTCTCTGCGGATGTTAAAAGATGAAAACCATTACATATATACGAAACATATATATTTTCTAATAATTTAATTTTCTAACTGCTTCGAAAACACTGTAGAGGAAATGGACAACTTAACTAACACATTCAAATTTAAGATTTTAATACAAAAATGTAACATTTAATACGGCCTTGTCTTCATGTGCTACCTCATTTAATAAATTTTCGTATCAGGGGTGTAGCCAGTAACACAAAATGTGAGGTCTTTTTACCCCAAAAAATGTTGCCCCTCCCAAATATTTAAGTGGTCTACATGAAAGTGCTCACCAGATGCGCGCTTGGCACATAGGACCCTTGTCCAGATTCTATTTTGTGTTTTTACAAAATCGAAATAGAAAATAATGACTGATGTCATATCGAAACGTCAAAAGTCCCCGTGTCCATGGACCAAACACACGAATTTTTAAGCATCTAGTGACTCGTCTAGTGCTTATTAAAATACCGTATTTTCCGCCTAATAAGCCGAATTTCTGGCCCTAAATTTTGGACCTGATTTTTGGGGGTCAGCTTATTGGCCAATCACCAGATTTGGACCAAAAAATACCGAAGACTAAAATCGGCCCCAAAATTATACCTTTGATCTCACAGTTACGGCAGAGTTATTTCAGTTGAATAAACTTTATTTATTAATAGAAAAAGGTCTATACATTAAGAATGACATGTATTCATAGAAATAACAAAATTAATAAAAAAAAATACACACTTTAATCTCAGAAATTTATTAAAAATCCATCAAATTCATCATCTTCATCGTCAGAAGCACCAAATAATAGATTCCAATCCTCGGCAGAGACCTGGTCGTCGTACGGGTCATTCTTTTGTCCCATCAGCAAAGCACGTTAAGACTACAGTGAAACGTTGTTTATCGTGGCCCGTTGTCTTAACCCAAACGGTTTTCTCGCCAGCTTTGTTAACGGTTTTGTTTCCAACCATATCGAAAAAAATCGGAGTCTCGGCTTATTGGGCGGTAATAAGCAAAAACCCTCATTTTCAGAGCTGAAAATTGGCCTCGGCTTATTCGGCGATTCGGCTCATTAACCGGAAAATACGGTAAATCAAAAGATAAAAACCGTTTAGAACTTTTAGAATATAGTGGTATTTGTTCGTTACCCTCCTTCCTGTCACGCCCCTGTATATATTTTGTAGACCATACATTCAGGATAGAATAAACATTGAAATTTAAAACAAAATATAAATGAAAGTTGGTAAGCGTAGGCTAAAGCTCCTTTAATCCTAGTTTACTTATGTTTCATCAAAAATTGTACAAAATAATGGATGGAAAAGGGATAAGAAAATGTTTGAGATTCACATTTCTCACCAAAGTTTTCACAAATCGACTCATGCGCAGATGTTGCCTTTTCATTAACGTGACTGAAGTGTATTTCCTTACGGCTAAACAGGGACAAGAACGCAAGCTTCTTAGAACATGCGGACCACCGAGACCAGTTTAAACCCATTATACGTGAACTGCGTGGCGGGAATACCACAAGTTTGGAAGTGTTCTGGTTGTGACGTGTGAAGGACAACTGAATGCATGTAGGTAAGCAGCTTTTGATATTCTTCTTACATACTGGGGCAACAACTGATAATTTATATTATTTTTTATTCAATTTTGAATGTCCTACAGTGAAGGCGAACTTTCAGGTGGATCGAATGAAGTTAACATTCAGAAGAAGAAAACTCGCAGAAAATCGGTCGTTTTATATTAACTTCTTAAATACATTGTAAAACTTGACGAGTACATAACTTTTTTAAAAAACTGTCTTTCAAGGTTATTGGTTTTTTAGCATAACGGTTAACGGTTATACCGAAAAGAAATTTTTATTAAACTCTCTGATGTAATATTTAATTTGTTCTTCCAAATATACAGGAGAGAAAAACTGTTTTAAAGGTGCTCTAATTTGTAACGTATATGATAGCCGCTAAGGTAACTTACTTCAGTCGTCATTTTACTGTACTATCTGAATCCGCTCACCTCAGTATTTCTATTTTAAAAAGTAGATACGGTAGATTTTCCCATTTGAGTTTAAAATGCACAGTTTTAAAGAATTGACGAAACTATCTGCTGTAAATTAATTTTCGATGGTAATAATTTTAAGCCACAGACTGGCCTACTTGTCACAACTCGGAGAAAAGTTAAATACGCCGTAAAACGTTATATGAAGCTGTCACTCTCAGATGAAAAATATAACTTTTCTTTAGTCACTTGATGACGTGTTGTTACAAAAACAAGACTAATTATTTATTTAGTTTATGTACGAGTGTAATGTAGTATGGATCATGAATAATTAATCAGATTTAGCTTGACTCCACCAAGCACTTACAGTGCAGATGTAAACACTTCTGCGATTTCAGTTGTTTATTGTTCAGCATCAGTGTCATGTGGTTGTAAGTTGAACGAGAAGGCACAAGTGTAATATTTGAAAAAGACAGGCCAGGCCAGTTAAGACTATTTTATTTTCCTAACGGGGTGATTGACTTAAGGAATGAATTGCCTTTGGCAGTAATGAAAACCACCATTTTCCAGAAGTTTTAAGAGGAGAATCGATGATTCTTTGAAACTTGAAGAATGGTTTAAGTGTTTACTTTTCTGAAGTGTGGATATTGTGTTTTGAGCAGATGTTTCTTTCTCTGCGTAAAATTGTCTGCTTACATCTTTAGTACTACTATTAAAAGAAAGGACTGGAGGAACCAATACCTTAAAACTCATTTCCAACATTTGTTTAATATTTTCAAAATGTTGTTTGAAATGTTTTTCCCCAACGGCTTCGATAGTTTTTCTTTTGGATTTTTGGTATTGTAAATTGTAAGGATATATCTAGTCTTATTTTAGAAATGATCGTTAAATGAATTTTTGTTCATGTCAATATAGCTTCTTATTTACTTGCTGTAATCCGTAGCTGTTATATTAAAGTTTGTAAATTTGAAGTTGTTGTTGTTGTTTTGAATTAAGCACAAAGCTACACAATGGGCTATCTATGCTCTGCCCACTACGGGTATCGAAACCCGGATTGTAGCGTGTAAGTCCGCAGACATACCGCTGAGCCACTGAGGGCAAATTTGAAGTAATGATGCAGACACGAATAAAACTTTATTCTCGAATACACAACAACAAAAAATAATTCATGAGTATTTGTCTTTGGGGAAAAAATTACTACAAAATATTTATCATTTTACAACCATTTAAGTATTTTGTGTGTGTGTGTGTGGTTTATAATTACCACATGTTTAAAGTTAGGCGTGTATTCCCCAGATTTTAAACATTTTCTCAGTTCATACTTGGAACATACTAAATCCAGTGAAGGTCATGTGCCAATTCAGCCCTAGATGTTACTTTCTGTAACACGACTTGGTTACGGAAACTATATTGTTTCGTGGGGTAGTTTTGGCCTACTTTACTTATCATTTGTGCACATGGGTCTTCTGTGAACGTCGCATAGAGAGAAATGTTTCCGGACACTTGTGATCAAGTTTCCTGATTGGTTGGTCCAAATACAGAGATGAACTGTTAACCCATTTTTGGCGTTTTCAACTATATTCATTTCTGACTTGGAATAGACGAACCTCTGAAGTTTCGTCTTTGTTATCTTTCTTCATAACTTCTAGTTCCACTGCTATTCGTGTATGCATCTTTCTTTTTTTAGTTAACCAATACATTTTCAGTTTACCATCAGGTATATTTCAACTTAACATTTGGTAAGTACGATTTATTTTATTTGTTTCGAATTTAAATGCATTTGTATTGATTCATTTAATTTTCGCTCACCTGTAAAGACAATTAGGCCCAGCATGGCCAGGTGGGTTAAGGCGCTCGTCTCATAATCTGAGGGTCACGGGTTCGAATTCCCCGTCACACCAAACATGCTTGCCCTTTCAGTTTTGAGAACGTTATAATGTGAGGGTCAATCCCACTATTTGTTGGTAAAAGTAGCCCAAGAGTTGGCGGTGGGTGGTGATGACTAGCTGCCTTCCCTCTGGTCTTACAATGCTAAATTAGGGACGGCTAGCGCAGATAGCCTTCGAGTAGCTTTGCGCGAAATTCAACAAAAAAAGACAATAACGAAATGGTCTAACTACCAGAACGATCAACCATCGTTTAGTTTCTTCAGTAAGTGAAGTGTTTTATTTATTTAGACTTCACACAGTATCTTGTTTTTTTTTCATTCCGCTTACAATAAATCATTTTAAGTGTACTGCATATTTCGTCCAGGAACATCCAGTTATTAAGAAAATCAGGAAAATGTACGATAACTTTGTTCTTAAGATATTACAACCCGGGGGTCTCGAAGCGTTTATTGAAAATGAGAGGAAGAGTGTTATGCGAATTTAAAAGCAATGAAAACGTAAAGTTTTTATCTTTTTACAAGAGTTATTTGAAACATATAAAACAACGTATTGATAGACTCAAACCAGGTGGTCGTATAGTCGAAGGCATGGGTAGAAAGAAAAAAAGGGGTATAGGTTCCTTAGCTCACGAGACTCCAAATACCTATCAAGTTAATTCACTTTGCTACACGCATGTTACGTTTCAATTGTAGTGAAGACCCATGTTGCAGTTTGCCAAGTCAATACAGTAATACCTCAGGAACACTTCCCGAGAACAGAACTCTAAACGAATCGGTTTAAAACATGGTCATTTTAACGTTACTTACAGAAATATGGTACTTAAGGTTTTGTTTCTTACCTGTGACTGTTGTATAAGTACTTTATTCAGGTAATGGTAAGTTTACTGAAATATCGTCATCAGTGAAAAAAACTTTTATTAGCCTTTGAACATATTTGGTTGTAGAATCATCAAATAGAAAAATCAGAACCCTCCTACCACGCTCATTTGTTGCATCCTCTTTAAAGATTTGTCAAAACAAGTTGTTCTCTCTTACTTTAAGAATGTTAATTATGACCAATAGAGAGGCAAGGTTTGTCTATCAAACGTGTTATACGACGTCTTCTGTACAGAGATTTGCAATTGGCTTCCTAAGAAAATCCCCCCAGGGGAACGATACTGTGTGGACATGTGAGTTTTAAGGTTCATATCGCGTGACAAGAGCACCAGAGAAGCTGTGATAGTTACTGGACATTGTCAGCTTTTTGCTTGTTGTTATCTTATGTTCTTTGTCACATTATTTTATGAAATAAAAAATGATTTCGTGCACTTCTACTATAAGTGCGAAAAAGTAGTCTTTGGAGAGTTAGATGTTCGTAAATGTTTTTCCCTCTCGTGAAAAAAAAAGCTGCGAAGTCGATGAAAGTTCTAGAAAGAATCAGCTTTCAGCGGAATATGTATAATAACATGTAAATACTTTTTAAAAATACTCTCAAATACATCGATTTCCAAGTGCCATATAACAATCTTCTAGTTCATTTACCTTGTATTTAACTGAACTCCTTTGACATCTAATGGAACATGAAGAAAACTCCAATTGGGAAATGTGAACCTCAACGGCTATGTAATCAGCAAAATTAAAAGGTAGAAATCAAAAGCCTGCAATTTTAATACATATTCTATACTATACCCAAACTTCGTTAATAATTTATACAACAAAAGTGAGTCACATATAGCTTGTATTTCAGGACATGAGGCCTGGCAGGACTTGGTGATTAGAGCACATGACTAGCAATTTCAGTTCGCAATTTCAAATTGTTATCGAACGTGGTCGTCCTTTAAGCCGTGGAACATTATAAAGTGACGGTCAATCCCATTATTCGTTTTTGGAGAGTAGCCCAAACGTTGGCGATGTTGACCAGCTGCCTTCTTCTTACTCTTATTTAACTAAGAACGGCTGGTGCAGATAGCTCTTGAGTACCTTTGTGCAAAATTCAATGGGCAAACTATGACACCAGAAGAATGGTTTGGGCAACAAACGTGCCGGTCTGTTAAAGTAAATGGCTTATCTTTAGCTTCTCTTTCGCAGCCTATTGCTATGTCTGGTCATGAGGGTAAAATGGGGCTGTAAAAAAATCTCGAGATTAATATTCTCATTGTCTTTGTTGTTGCAATTAACTTAAGTTCCAAAGAATTTTTTTTTTAATGGACATGTACATAGTTCATCAGAATTCCACATTTTATTTCTTGGAAATGCTCAATGGATATTAAGGAAATTGTTACATTTAAACATCCAATATTTTATCTTTGATTAGTTGAACGTGAAACAAACAGTTTAGACAACTATATGCTCAGATGGCACTACTAATAAATGGTAGTAATTTAACTGTTAATAGAATTCGTTTTTTTAAGTACAATATTTTTTTATAATACGACAGTCATATTACACATTCCGATAAAAGTCACTAAAAATCCATGTCCAATGTAGTAATCATGTTAACATTCACGCCACCACTTCAAAAATACTAAAAGATCAGTGAACGGACTCTGTTGATGAATCTAAGTGTCGTATCATAAACTCATTTTTTCCTTAAAGTAACAAAATTTTGTTTGTTTTTTTAATTTCGCGCAAAGCTACTCGAAGGCTATCTGCGCTAGTCGTCCCTAATTTAGCAGTGTGAGCCTAGAGGGAAGGCAACTAGTCATCACCACCCACCACCAACTCTTGGGCTACTTTTACCAACAAATAGTGGGATTGACCCTCACATTATAACGTCCTCAAAACTGAAAGGGCAAACATGTTTGGTGTGACGGGGATTCGAACCCGTGACCCTCAGACCATGAGACGAACGCCTTAATCACCTGGCCATGCCAGGCCGTTCTTAAATTAAACCAGATATCAGTTATACATCAGGGGCGTGAGATGATTTGTCCTGATGGTAAAAAACATGAAAACATGAAAGGTGGATTATAAAATAAAATTATGTACAGTACAGTCAATAAAAGTAAAATTAATTACTTGTAGTCGTTAATTACATAAGATTACGTACTTCCAATTAAAAATAAAAATAAGTCATATTCGGCTGTTTTATTTATGTTAATTTCACCCTCCTCTCCTTTTGATTGAATAAATTTATTGCAGCTTTGTACAAACTCAGTCCTTATTTCCAGGTTATTCCGAGTTCTATTTGATAGGCCAGGAAAAACTGTTCTGTAAATGGGATTTCAATAATGGATTATAATTCTTGCAAATATTTACCAGTTCCACTGTTACCTTCATTAACAGACTAACTATTCATCATGACCTCTAAGTGATAATTGTTGTTCATCTAAGTAGCATGCTGCGTCGATTAATATTTTTAAAATGTTTATTTCTTTTCTCTTCATTGTGCATTTGCACATTTACTTTGTTTGCTATTTAGTTGGAATTCAGTCGGTGATTTTTTTTCCAAATCTAGCTAGGCCCAGAGTTAAATATATGACTGAAGGAATTTTCATGGCTTTTAATTGTCTTATGCATATTACTTAAATCATCAAATGTGCTTGAGTTCCATGTCCCAAATTCACTGTTAAATAACAAACACGGTCACCAGAAAAGTTTCTGTAAGTTGGGACAAGCAATTAACCAGCATGCTCTGTAATATTAGTTTACTTTAAATTTTCCAACGCACTGCTTTGTTCTTCCAGTTAGGCTTTGAGCTGGCATCAGTCTACCATTTCTGACGATGCGTTCTTTATTACTAAAACGTTTGTAACAAACTTGTTCACTAATATGCTTTCAATAAAACAGTTACAATTCTTCCTATTATTTTTTGAATCCATGTACAAATCTGATAGGTGGCAATTCACAAAAAAATAACTCATTTAATACAATGTCCGAAACACCTGCACATCACGTAAGATCGGAGACGTAACAAAAAAGTACAAGCGCGATGTGCAGATCATGGAAAAACAATTTCCAAATATCGCAAAAATAATTTAGTTAATTTTTGTGTGCATCTAGTGTATAAAAAGTTCTAGGCCTCGGATAGTATATAAATATGCGTAAAAATGTATTATTGTTAGACAGAATGTGTGATTAGATAAGGACTGCGTAAAGGACTTATAAAATGAATTATCACAGATTTTATTGTAATAACAAAGTATAGAAGACAAATCAGCCTTCTAAAATCGTGCTTATAAAGTAACTGAACCAGTCTGTATGGACTGACATTTGTATATACATTTGACTTGTTTTAAAACATGTAGACAGTGTTGCTGTTTGAAATGTATCGCCAACAAATCACGGACATCTGTGAAGAATCCGGTCCATACATCCGTATATAAAAACTTTACAAATATTATAGATATCCTTATAATACTTGTCAATGTTATGCTAACAATTTTTCCTTTCTTTATTTGCAACAGTGTAAAACGCACTTCATTGTATTCTGTTGCGTGAGTCTGGTGAGCCCACATTCAATTGAAATGGTTGCTCACTATTTGATTGTTTTCTAATGTAAATGTCTGATCATAACATCAATACCCGTTATAGTTACTTATCGTGGTATTCAATTTCTAGCTTAATGTGCTTGTTTTGTTCGCTGAATCTTTCTTTTGCACTTCAAAAAGACAAACCTATATTCATTCTGAGGGTCGCGGGTTCCAATTCCCGTTGCACCAAATATTCTTGCCCCTTCAGCCGTGGGGGTGTTTATGTTACGGTCAATCCCACTATTCGTTGGTGAAATAGTAGCCCAAGAGTTGGCGGTGGGTGGTGTTGACTAGCTGCCTTCCCTTTAGTCTTGCACTGCTAAATCTGGGATAGCTAGCGCAGATAGCCCTTATTTAGCTTTGCGCGAAATTAAAAAACAAACTAACCTATTTCAGTAGATTGAACTTTTTCGAGTTCTTGAAGACCATGCAGGGACTAAAGCGAAATAACCAATTACTAAACTGATTCTGATAAGGAACTTGTAATTAAATTACATATTTCTGACACAGTTGTGTACATTAAACAAGTTTAGAGACGTATATTCCAAATGAAAGTTTTATTAATCTTATATATATAATTACGTTTTGAGAATAATGTAATGTTTGAGTTATATGAACGTGTGTATGCAATATATATAACTTGCACACATACACGTGGCCGTGTTGCACTGTTCTTAGTTTCTCTTGTTCTTTTGTAATATATATTTTCTCCGCCTAATAACAAAGTTTACATCATAAGGATATTCTTGTGTTGCCTAGTAGTTACATGACGTGAAGACTAATACAAAGTCGTATTACGTACGGTTCTCAGCAGGGACCGGAAACTTTCGCTTTCGTCTTACCACATTCCTCTCGGACGTCGACCTCCCTTAAGAGCAGACATACAGTTTTTATACATTATTTCAGTGACAGGTTCGTATGAAAGTTTTATTTATCTTCAAAAAAATGCTCTGTTTTAAGCTCGTCGGTTTTTACATTCATAACAATTTCTTTTTTTCTGCGTTGACATTTTGGAATTCTTACTTCTTGTTAGATCAACAGTGGCAGAATTTGTGTATTTTACTTATAAAGTTTGCAACTGGGTTCGGCATGGCCAGGTGGATTAAGGCGTTCGACTCATAATCTGAGGGTCGCGGATTCGAATCCCCGTCATACCAAACATGCTCGCCTTTTCAGCCGTGGAGGCGTTATAATATGACAGTCAATCCCACTATTCGTTAGTAAGAGGAGCCCAAGAGTTGGCGGTAGGTGGTGACGACTAGCTGCTTTCACTCTAGTCTTACACTGCTAAATTGGGACGGCTAGCGCAGATAGCCCTCGAGTAACTTTGCGTGAAATTCAAAAACAAACTATTTATTTATTTGTTAAAGTTCACATTTCGAAACGGTATTATTTAGTGAAGAATGTATCTCAAACAGATATAATGAAATACTATGTACTAGTATCCAGGTCATTTGTAGAACGGTAATTATGTCTATATCACTTTGTACGAGAAGTTCTGAAATGTTCTATTCACCATATTGATCATGATCTAAGTGAATATAATACTCCAGCGATTGTTTAATGTTATTACAAATCGATACCTTTTAAAAATACTTTTATTTTAAGTTCCATATCGATTATCTAAATTACTAATTGTTTTTCCAAGGTGAAGGAGGTACCGAACGTTGCTGTGTATTTCATCTTCCAACTAGGTTAATTATGTAAAGCATTATTTTTTTTTCTCAATACAACATACTGAAACATTGCTGTTTTATTTCATGTACCGCATTATTAACGTTAAACATTATAAATGTTTAAAGAACAATACACTTCAAACACTTTAATTAAAACAAAATATCTATCCATTTTTGGATAGATGTGTGTATCGGGGTGATGAAAGACACATAAATTACAACATGTATACTTCAGACGGAGGTACCCTTAACAGTATCGACTTCTTCGTGAAAAAGATGTGTTAGAGCACACTAAATTGTGTACTTTTAAAGTTATAGTACATAAGATGGTTTCTGTGTAAATAAATTGTCACAACACAATAACAAACTTTAAGAATGGCGAATATAAAATACGGTACATAATCTCCTGCACTGTGCGAATTAAATTAATATTAGTAAATCCTTGTAACGTTTATATATGGACATTGTGTTTAGTTTCAGTTCTTACTGTTTCATACAGTACGATTGTAGTCTTTGTCGTAAGATGTCATTTTGTACATTCACCACTGGATTAGTAGAAATATAAGAAAATACGTTAAAACCTCTAGTTTTTAACTGTTTAACTGTTGACTTCTGCAAAATAAAAACAAAGGTAGAAATTCCAACTATATCTGTGTAAGTCGTCACGAGGTATGTTTGTGTTAAGCCTTGTTTTGATTGATGTAAATAAAAACGAACAGCAGGTCAGTACGTTCCTAACACCCGACTTTTGAACTCTAAAATCAGGAATAAAGGAAATGAACATTGGTAAAAAGAAACAAAAAATGCAACATACTTTTCCTTAATATATTTAAAATAATTAAATAATTATCGAGTAGATACCACGAGCATGAATTATTCATCTATTTCTTTAGTTGATTGTACGTTTCCAAAAAAATTTTAGTATCATACGTTATAGGTCAAGACAACCTTATGTTGCATGATTTTATGCTAATCAAAGCTGAACTTGTAGCTAATACATATTTTTCAGTTAAATATTTTCCCAGCTAGAAATTGTTTAACGTATTGGTGAGGCTTAGTGTACATTCGTGTACTTTGTGCTTCTGAGAATATTCTTGAACGCCCGCGGATTAGTGAGGGGGGGGGGCTAATATGTTTAATAATTATTGTACAACTAGATTATGTTGAGGTCGCTGGTAGTTTTCATATACAATATTCAAGGCTACCATCTATTCAAGAAACTTAATGATAAGACAGAAGGTAATGAATTTGACTGACGTAAGATATTTCTCGAGTTAAGCGCTTTTGTTTTTTAGTTCATTGACTCTTTAAGACAATCTTTCTCAGTGTGGCACATGTATCACCGGTGGTGCTCGGCAGGGGTTGTAAATAAACGAAGCCACCCAATTTAAAAAGTTGTGTCTGAAATCATCTTTACTGACATGAAGCTACATCTTGATCTCGCTTGTTTATTTCTAGGCACATATGCAGATTTTAATGTAATGATTACTTTCCAGTTGCGTTTAATGGACTACTAATATAGTTTATAAGCTTCTGTGCACTTTTATTTGCACATTGTTTATTTTTACATTATTTTGTGACTATCCCCATCCCTCAGAAATCACTCGGACATCGCTGATTATTTACCTGGTGGTACCTCAATAAAGCTGAGGTCTCGAAGTGATTTACAGACGCCTAAAGTTTGGAAACTTTGCTTTAAATTGATACTAGATTGCAATAGAAAATTCCAGAATATAGTTATACAGGTTTTGGAAATCGCAAAATTAGTTTGTGTTTGGCAAATGTTGCGTCTAATGGTATAAGTAACGAGCATGTAATAAATAATAGAATAGTATGTGATGTCTTCTATCATATTTGTAAATTACAAAAAAAAACGTCATGTGTTGCACTATAAATTCTAAATACATTGCAAAATGTCATCTGTTACAGTTGGAAACTGTAATAAATTTCACAAAATACGGGGCATATGTTGTACCACGAAGCTTGTATAAGTTGCTCAGGACATAGCGTGTTTTACCGGAGACTCGTAAAAGTTGCACAAAATGTGTCTCTCTTATCGTACTCTAGTTACTTACCCTGGATCTTGTTTATTTACAAATCTGGAATTAGTGTGCCTTTTTGTTTTTTGTTGTTGTTGTTTTGTGGTAATTCAAACATAGATACTGTAAGCTTTCTCTAGCTGGTTATCATGTTCCACATACTAAGGGAGTCATATAACCGATCCACATGATGTTTGTTTTTTTTTGTTTCTTTAATTTTTAGATCATGTCCTCTGGTGTGAACGTTCAATTAACAACAGCTTTGAGAGCAACGTGTTGAACAGAAGAAATGTCATGGAGATAGGAAAAGAATAAAACACTTGTTATTAGGAAGTTTTCATCGCCTGAATACGTGACATCATTTCTAGTTATTGTATTGCCCACTCTGTGTGCGTCTTCTTGACACCAGGCTTGAATGACATCCTTCACCAACACGAGAGACGTGGAAACTTTTAACACCGTGAGAATCATTAGGTCTCCCACAATCGACACGATGTCTGGCTGTGTAAGCGGTTATGTATTTTCTTACTGAATATAATTTAATCTTTATGAGATTGTGTAAAACATTGTTGACAGGCGTTTCGGAAAACTAAGTTGCGCGTAGCGCTACTTGTGGTTGAACGTGCGTACTATTCTTCAGTTTTCGCGATATGGAGTACGTATTCATAATTTAATTATAATAAATATCGCTATATCCAACTCAGGCGTTGTTTTTTGAGTGGCATAACGAAGAAGCGATTTTTTTGTCATTTATTGTTAATTATTGGTGAAAATAAACAAAGCTGTGTGTTTTATAGGTTTTAATTTCTTGTTTAGTAATAACCTAAAGACGAAGGTTAATTGTTTTGGAATTTCGCACAAAGCTACTCGAGGGCTATCTGTGTTAGCCGTCCCTAATTTAGCAGTGTAAGACTAGAGGGAAGGCAGCTAGTCATCACCACCCACCGCCAACTCTTGGGCTACTCTTTTACCAACGAATAGTGGGATTGACTGTCACATTATACACCCCCACGGCTGGGAGGGCGAGCATGTTTAGCGCGACGCGGGCGCGAACCCGCGACCCTCGGATTACGAGTGCACGCCTTAACGCGCTCGGCCAAAAGACGAAGGAAGTTTTATCTTGTATTAATTGATCAGGAAATACAGAGCAAAAAATTATCACGAAATAAACTTCAGCTGTTTGCTTTGATTTTGAATTTCGCGCAAAGCTACACGAGGGCAATCTGTGCTAGCCGTCTCTAATTTAGTAGTGTAAGACTAGTAAGCTAGTCATCACCACCCATCGCCAACGCTTGGGATACTCTTACCAACGAATAGTAGGATTTACTGTCACATTATAACGTCCCTACGACTGAAAAGGCGAGTACATTTTGTGCGACAGGGATGCGAAACCGCGATCCTCAGATTACGGGTCGAGCGCCTTAACTTCAGCTAAATAAAATCTTCCCGACTTGTAGAGTTCTTTCATTTCGAACAAAAAACTGGGCAATTTTTCACAGTATTGTATGCATTGAATTGGTATAGTACTATATAGATTTAATTGTCAGACATTAAATTGATGTATCAGTAAATATTGAAATTTACAATTTGTACTGCAATTAGAATACTCATCTAGGGAAATTATTTATTATAAGGACAATGAAAAAATATGCAAGTTTGTTTAATATTTTATGTTGATTTTTCACATCAAGCTGTATAAATATACATTACTACAGCCACTTTCTCAGAGCTTAACCAGTATGATCTAAAGAGGTTTGACTCGTGTAACAGTGATGTCGACTTCTCTTAGCGTCGATGCGTCCACTACTCCAACTTCCTCAAGTTGTAAGATGAATGGAGGAGTATCGCCAAGGTCAAATCTCAACCTGAAGTCACTGAGTGGTTCCAAGCCAAGTGTAATCGGACTGTCACCCACAGACTTTATTAATGGCGACAATGGGCCTGAAAAGCCACTGTTTAACTTGTTTCAAGGTAGTATACAACCTGTATCGCAACTGTTTTTCTCTTCAAAGCCTCTACCTAAGCCTACCATTCCTCTTCAGGAAAAAGGAACTTACCAAACGTTAGCGTCGTTAGCATTAGTATGCCTGTTATCCTTACTTATGTCCTTCTTGGCTACTCTATTCTTGGACAAACTTGGCTCGTTCACTTATGATTTTTTAGATGGTGTGATCAGAACAAATGAGTATATACTTGTTTATCAAGTATCTGTAGCCCTAAGCACACTGACGATTTCCCTGAACGTATGCTGTGTATTCATCTGTTGTCTTCAATTTTTGTTTACCATCAAGTTGCTCAAGACTTCTTCAGAAGCAGACAGGTATGAAAGGTATAACACCCTTAATGGTCATCTTTCTTTTTTGTCTTCATTGTTTGATTATATAGTAAAAAAAAAATCAGAAATGACCAACCTTTTAAAAAACTGATTTACTTTCTTTTATACAACGCACAAGTTTTTTATATTTGTTGCAATGATAGTTTTTAACATACTTTAATGTGAAAAACAAATCAAAACTTAAATAACAGTAGCAGTATTCTCTTCAGCACTCCACTACTATAAAATGCGTGTGGATTTTTTTTTTTAATTTTTGGCTTGTTTTACTGTTACTTAATCACTTTTATCAGCCCTACAATTTTAAATGCAGCGCGATTTAAAATTATAGAACTTGCTTCTTTATTTCGTATAACATCAAAAGCCAAACAATACATATAGTATTTTCGTCTGCCGCAGGAAGATGACACAGCTTATCGGAGCCCAACCTTTGAATTCAATTTGTACATTAATATCCAATATAAATTCCAATCAAACCTTAAGCTAGTAATAGTAAATAAACTACATATTAATGATGTTTAATAAAAACTTAATGTTTGAATTTCAATTACTGATAATCTGCAGTACAAAGGTACAGGCAGAATGTTTTTTGTTTTATTCGACGGTCTGCGCGTAACCTGCATTAATTGTTTACTTAAGTGGTCACAAACCAACCAAACTTCTATCATCTTCCCGTCGTAAGAACAAAAGACTTCGGTAATAGGCCTAGAAGCGTATCAGGATTTCGAAATGCCTCAGTGAATCCTACATTCGACAACCTTGTTCCCGTTTTAAAAATCATCTTTTTTTGTTTGTTTGTCATCATATCTGATATTCGTGTCTTTTTAAATGTTTCTTGAAATAACTAGTTTAGTGTACTTATTTCCTCGCGGTTGCATTCACCTTGCCGTTTGTCTTTATTTAAACATAAACAAAAAATCATTTTATACCAGCGTAAATTATTCTGGCACAAACTGAGAAAGAATAATCAAAAACAAAATGCCGTGATAAATGTGTTTACGTGCGTAAACGTTCAAGTATACTTGACATAAAACCTGCCACGAGTTATCAGATGTCAAGCTTTTATTAAAACCAACTCGCAACTCTTTGCAGCTACGTAAAGCGTTTCTTCTTGACTTTCAGACAGGAGTATTTACATGGTTCACAAGCTAGTTTCACATTAATTCATGATACTCGAGGAACCTGTTGATAACTAATACACATACATTTCAGTTCAAGAAGCGCGGTTACTCGGGTTAATTTTATACGACTGACTTTTAATTATTCATTAAACAAATTTAAAATTTTAGATGCACATTTTTTTTTTTAAATTGGTAAATGTACAACTGCTGAGTCGTCGTTTGATCCAAATTTTAAAATGTTATTATGTTAAGTCATTCTTGCGAAACTTTTCTATTGACGGTGATTGATTTAGGATACCATCATCAAGGAACTTGAATGTTTCTCATAATTTGTCTCGTGAGCAGTAGTAGCAGTAATTAATATTTGGAAAGTCTACTTTTACAGTAACAATAATTTTAGCTTACGATGTATTTGTTGATCAATAGTAAAACTAGTGTTAGTTCTTCATCTTAAATGTTCGCATTCTAAGCTTGAAATATTCTCATCATCTAATAAAATTTCAGAACTGCATAATAAATAACTTCGTGATAACTTGTAAACGAGTAATGTTGTCATCTGGCTACTTTTTGTTAAATCAACATGAACGGGGTCATTTTAGATTTTTATGTAGCTCACAATAAACCATAATTTTAACGCATGGTAACTAACAAAAAGGGATAATTTCATGATATAAATTTTAATGGCAATAGTTTCTAATATTTTTGGTTAAGATTGTCAAGACAATATACAACTACATAAAGTATAAATGTATTACTAAATTCAGAGAGTAAATTGATGGTGTTGTAATTATAAATGCCAAATTACTGTGAGATTATAATGGAACTACATCAGTATAAACCTAATGTTTGTAATGCTATATGTCATTTAACGTCATATAACTAAGTAATTTGTTGTTGTTGTTTTTTTCACTTAACTATTCTTTGGAAATTACGTTTGTAATACTTGTTTAAATAGTAATGTATTTCAGGACAGCTTCTTATCTGAGAAGAACAAGTCTTACAAGAACAATAGCGATAGGAGGTTTCTTTATTTCCATTCCAGTTTTCTGTACAGGTAAGTGTGCTGGATAAATGTTACCGAATGCACGTTTCCCACCCATTTAAATCTAAAATTTGCATTTGATCTCTTCAATACATAATGCAGATTGTTTAAAAGCAAGGCTACAAAATAAACTACGGATGTATGCTTCCTAAAACTTCTTTTTAAAATCATGTTCACTGCCCTTTAACATCCAGAAAGGAGCTTTTTCTTTCAGGAGCAAGTTCGGCTTTAACTTCCCAACTGGAAATGCCATCGATGTCATGGCTGTACGACCATCCAAGGCTAATAGTTAATCTGTAACTTTTTCAATAACTAGGCGCTAATTACTATCTATTTTTAGCTGTTAATCTACTGCTGTCTTCAGAAATGTCGTTAGAATCACTGTTTCTTGATGTTGGCCGGGATTTGATTTTGAGCTTTTTCAATGTAATAATTATTATTAGATAATGATAATATATGCTACTAAACATGACAACGATTGATTTCGGGTCTCCACAACCTCATCGTGAATACAGGAAATGGCTATAAAACTTCAGGATATGTCCACGTAAAGATTGGGATATTCTAACTATAATAACTGAATTGTTTTAACGTTACAAATAATGGATATTTTACTTGTTACAAAACGTGTGTTGTAACCACGTTTCTATAGTATACACTGATGATTTTGGTGTCAGCACAGATAGCCCTCGAGTAGCTTTGTGCGAAATTCCAAAACAAACAAACAAAAGATTTTGGTGTCATGGGATTAACCTGTTAGTTTTTGCAATTAGGGGCGTTTCCTTAGGTAAGCGTGCCCAGTGACTCGCACCTTAAATAATTTACTATGAAAAATAAAGAGGATTTTGTATTTTTCAAGATGTATTACCCTTAATGAACATGTTTTGAAAAGCTCTCTTGCAGTTTGTGTTCTATATAAAGATTGGATGTATCAAGTTTCTAGTATTTGCCATATCAATTTTATACGTATATGGAAGAGGGTAGTCTTGAGTGTACAAAACTGCTCTGTACATAACTCTTTAATTACTTTTATTTTTGTTTGTGTGCGAGCGCACACACACACAGAGGATCTTTTACTAAAGATTCATCTTTATTTGAACCTTCATAGAAACATTCTTTAAGTCTTAATTTTCTACTGAATTTATATATATCTTCTGCTAGTTATATTTGATTAGTGGGAGTAAATGGTAATACTTTTGCCTATAATTGTCTTTTGTTTCTTTTGAAAGTTTTTGTCTAAATCTTTTATTTATTTCTCTTTTTAATTTTTTTTAGTATTACTAATGTTTTGATTACATAATACACAAAATAATTTTTTTACACGGAGTGAAGCTCAGTTTTTAAGAACTGCTTTGTACAAAGTTTATGAAGTTGAAGCTTATTTGCTAACAGTTCACTTCAAGTATAATAATTTTGTGATAATGTAAAATTTTAGATAAGTAGCTGGAATTGGATCTTTCCCCATTTAAAGGAAAAGTAATCAGAAAGTAAACTATTTTTATTATTATTTTAAAACGGAAATTTTTAAAAGTAGGTGGTGTATGGAAGATAAGGTTGCTTTATAATAATTTGTATCTGCAATTTTAAATTAATAGTGAAAAAAGTTTCTTAAGATTAATATTTTCCATATTCATAGGTATTATTCTTTTTACATTCATCTGCTTTCATGAGAGTCCAGCCATTGTGACAAGTGTGGTCATTGGACTATGCATAATGTTCTGTGGAGCAGCTTCGATCCACAATATGTATCTCTGGCAAGGAATTAGCTCAGGATGTCAGCCATCTACCAGGAAACTTCATGAATCAGGTTTTGGGCCTGATTTGATGGCTAATGTTAATGAACTCTCAACTCTAGTGTAAGTAAACTACTGGTATAGTGACTACTTCATGAACAATGAGTTAGAGTTATGTTCTATGTTATGCTTCACCCAAAGCTGCTATGGTTGAGAAATACATTTTAATCCAACTATGCTTACACACTGTCATCTCACTGCAGTTTAACAATCAGTTATTGACCAGCCACTGATCTTAACTACAGTGTAAAGTAGAAAAATTTCTTACTCTTTAATTAGAAAGATCATAGGATTTATAAGAACTTGTTTTACTTATAATACAAAGCTAAACAAGTTAAGTTCAAACATAGTATTTATGTAAATGATAGGGTATTCAAGAGATTTTAGCATAAATACCAAAAGTTTAAGGGAATGGGAAATGCATGTACAAAGCACTTAAACTTCATATAAGTTGCAAATTCTTATGGTTTTTGTTTCATATGATGAGTTTCTTGATCTTGAATTTTGTAGAAATAGATCTAAATGTAATAACTGATACACAAATGTTACTGCAGTTTAAACTAAGAAATGAACTAAGTCTCCATTAGACCATCAATTAAAGTTCTAAAAATGTTGCTCTTTGGAAAATCACTAACTGTTAATCTAACCCAAAGTAGGGATAAAATTTCAAATATTAAATAACTTGGTTTTTGTAACAATAAAATTTCTACAGCTAGCTAGGTTTACATGTTCATTGATCCTACTTCTCTATATAAAACTATGTATGGTACTTGTGTAATAGTATTTCATAATGGACACTAATTGAAATACTATTATAAATGCTTCCTGATAACCCCTAAGGTAGAAGATCATATTGATTTAGATTTTAAGGTGCATCTTTTTTTATAGGCTTTTAACAAATGTTCATGCGAAGAAAAACTAATATATTTGTATGTGTATTATATATATTTGCCATTTTTAAGATGAAAGCAGCACAAAAATACATTTTCTAATAGTTTCAAACCAGAGCCTCAGTTCTGAATTCCTACTTGCCACTCTTCTGAAAACATGAACAAGTTAGTTTTAACTTTAAACAATGGCTCATTTAATTCAAACTTCTGTACTTTTTAAGTCTCATTTCTCTGAAGTTTAAACAAATTAGACTGTTTTCCTTTCAAATGTATGTGATCCCACTTATCTAATCACATTTCCTAACTTTTTTGAACTACAAGTCTAAAAAATGTGGAACATATCAAAGATTAATATATAAAAATAATAATGTTTAAGTTCTCCTACTTGAACTTATGAAAGTGGGAAGGCAAGTTTCTAATTATAACACTGCCCTTTTCATATATTACCTTTGTTGCCTTTTTTCTTAATTAGAATAACTTTTTCCAGTTCAGTATATAATTAATTATACTTCGATTAATCCATTAATATTACAAAGGTTGTTGACGTTTTTCATTTGAAAACATTATACTATTAACAAAGTCAGGTTTGTGTTACTGCAAGTAATTGTTTGAAGGAGCTTCTACCTAAAACTAATTACACTGTTCTCTGTAATCATGTTCAATCAAAGTAGCAAACAAAATACAAACACTTTAATGAAATACTTTGTACAAAATCATTAGGTTTTAAATGTTTTCATTCACCAATTTGAAAAATGAATCGTGAAAACGTGCTAGGCTAAAAGTAGATATAAGAGAGCTGTTCAAAACAAATTTTTCACAAAAATTATCTAGACAGACAAATAATATGTGTGTGCATCAAGTTATTTCTCAAATCTCTCAACATTTTTTATAAAATAATACTGTACAATATAAGACACAGCTAAGTATATGTTATGTTTGAGTAGGTATTATATCATAACCAATGAGTTGCATCAGCTAAGTCTTGCAACAAATCTGGCTTTGATTCTTTCTGGACAAAGAAAGTCAACATGTTCTCTCTTGTACAAACAAGTCTGCATTTGTAGTCTCTCTAAGACAGGCAATAGTTCAACTATGGGCCAAAAATAAATAAAACAGTAAATTAAACGTTTTTTTTTAATGTCTGCCTTGTAAATAGTACCCTATGACAGTTACTGACATATTTATCAGCCAAGATAATTGTGAGATATCAAAATAACATAGTTCGCTGAGAGAGTTATGGTTTCCAAAAAGCTAAGCTCTACTAAACAGCTTTAAGAAATAAAAGCCTATACTAATAAATTTCAGAACAATTAAACCTTACCAACTAAGTATTTCTCTTGTTGTTTAATCAACCCTCAAATACATTTAAACACAGGGTAATATAACATTGGTGTTGAGAGAAAATTCGAATTTCTCTTCTGATAACATACAAATACACATTTTATAATGTATAAATTCTCTCTATCAATGTTAAATACTGAATGACAAAGTATTCTGAAGCATGTTTGTCCCACCACCATTAAGATGATGCTTAAATTATTTGGAAGATGATAATATCACTCAAAAATGAACAACACTTTTGTACTTTCTAGACTTGTTACAAAGTACAATATATCAAATGCATTGCAAAGTAAAGGAGAAAAATTATGAAACTATGAAAATTCTTATATAAATTCTCCACTTTTTATTTTTCAAAATACATAGTAAATTGTACAAATACTTCAAACTTGTATCAATATAATGTGAAAAGGACATCTTCAAAGTTAATGAGTAACATTTTAAATACCATAACTATCTAAACAAATATTTCTCTTATGACAAACTTCAAGTTTGTATTTGTTTACCAAATAACAGGCCATGAACCTGAAAGCATACATAACGTTGGTAATGTAACCCGTAACATGCATGCTCAAATGCACCCACACAGAAACACACACATGTGCATCCAGTTCTAGTATTCCACAAACCTTAATTTTAAATTAATATAAGACAAATGTATCCAAAATATTCAAATCTTTAAAAGAAATCTTGCAACAAAAAGGAATTAGTTCACATGTACCTATTACAGTATTTTAAGATTTGCACAGAAAATAACAAGTTCAGAATAACTGAATTTAAATAGAATAAATTGTCATTATGTGTTCTAATAGGATGATGATAATAATACTAATACATATGAAGTGATAGTGCCCAATAACTGTTTAAGGTTTCATTGTAACGGGGAAGTTTGCAAGATAGTTATTAAAGACGAGCTGTGTCATGGAATGAAACAACTGATGTACTGTTTGATTTTCCAGAGTAATTGTTCTGTTCCAGTAGCCCTGAAAGTCAAATTACATAAACTTAGAATCAAATTGAAGTCACTGCAATGTGAAAAAAAAACTACTACTTAAAAAATAAATTGTATACTTTTATAATTCTCATTCAATACAGACATGACTTTGGCTACACAGGGCACAAAATAACTTGGAACAATTAGTCAAAAACTGAAGATATTTACTTGACATTTCAAATGTGACCAAATGAACCTTCACCTTTTCCTTTTATGACAATGCGTTTGAAATAGATAAATCTCCAAAGGATAAACAACTAGTACTGATGTCAAAGTTTTTTTGCCCATATTTCAAGCCATTGAATGAACTCTCGCTGAGCTAGTTAGTCTGCAACAGAACTGCAATTAGGTAATACTTCCCTGTTTAGCATTCCATTTAATACTTTTTACTGCAGCTGGGACATATTTCTCACTACACATCACAACTGCAGAGAAAGGGATGAAACACTGAAGGAACTTTAAGCACATTCTTGAGGAAGCAATAAAGATGCAGAAGTAGGGGGATATCCACCTAAACCTGTCATCCAATACTGAACATTAAAGAGTGTTTATCTTTTATAAATGAACTTCAAATAATGAGTGTTGTTACAATGGAGTCTGCTCTGAATAACTATTGTAATTATTGCTACAACTTTTGCACTGTTGTATTCCTTTTGTTATTCTGAATTTTATTTACCTTTTACAATATGTTAATTACCAAAAGTTAAAGTTCAAATATTTTAACTTGCTCAATATATCACTTAAAATGG
This sequence comes from Carcinoscorpius rotundicauda, assembly GCA_011833715.1. Taxonomy (NCBI): domain Eukaryota; kingdom Metazoa; phylum Arthropoda; class Merostomata; order Xiphosura; family Limulidae; genus Carcinoscorpius; species Carcinoscorpius rotundicauda. The sequence continues at coordinate 40,516,226 of CM022399.1, forward strand.
AATATGTGCATTACACAATGTTCAAGAATTAAATGCGTTTTTGTAAACTCGTGTCGAATCTTCTTTGTTGTTGCCCTCATTCTACTGTTCATTGTTAAACTCTGATTCTTTTTGAATCTGTTAAAGTGATATTAAAATAAACCTTTCACAATGCAAGAAAATTAAGATAGCAAATATAATTATGAACTAATAGAGCAGAGCATACACGTTTAAGTAAATATCGTCTGTAGCTATATAATATCAATGATTAGTAATGGAGCTACCACCAACATGCAATGTCAAAAGTTCAGTTTAACTTGGTTGTCAGTCTAAAAACATTTTAACCACTAACTTAGAAACACTATTAATCACTATTGTTATTTATTGAAGAAAGTGGGTTGTAAAAAAATTAAAACAAAAACTGCGAAGGGACATTTGATAAAGTGTATTGGTGTAAAATATGAATTATTACATTCATTATTTGTAGGTTTGTTTGTTTGTTTTTTAAATGTCCCCTGCACATCATCTTAAAGAAATGATTTCCATTGGCTTTATCAGGATTATTATCAAACGAGATCAGTTTTAACAATGAACACAACTAAACCTTTCACAGGTAATAACTCTTCTAATATCAACAGAAAATGTATGCATTTGTTATACATCAGAAGAATCTGTGCCATTGTACTTTACACAAGTCATTCTAAACCTTTTATCAAATGAGAACCAATTAGTTCAGATCCATAAATCACAAACTGTTTCATACACTTAACTTTTTACATCACAGCTGTGATCAATATCATGAACATACTTCTCCATAATACATTTATCAGTTTTATTTAACACAGTTTCTTTTTCTTACCATGGCATCCTTATATAATAATGAAATGCCAACAAACATTTTTGAGCATTATAAATTGTTTTATTTGAAGTCATTCATTCTAATAACATAGATTATATCTTACTGGGAAGAAGGAAGAAAAAAAATCGTACTGTATGCATCATAATCTATAGACACAGATCTGATACCTCACTGACAGGCAACCAAAATCATACATCAAAACACCAGACAACTATCTTAGTAATTTAAGCAATTGTTTTTTAACTTTCATAATTTTTACAAAGTAGTCATTCTCCTGTGTGCTTGGAATATAGTTTCTAAGATATTATTCACTAGTACTCAAAATCTGATATAAAAATTATTTAATGTGGTAGCTGATATAAACTTTAGCAATGGTTTTTCTCACTAAATCCAAGGGTTTCTAGTTTTTAGGTGTTTAGTCAATAAAATATACAAAAGTTCCTAAATATTACCTTGGGATAGCTCAGTATTGCATGTAAACTATATATTACAGTATGCAAACTGAAAAACTATAATTTACTGAACTATGGATTTCCCAAAGTATAAGTTGGGCAATTCCACAATTCTGTCTCTTATTTTTGGCTATTCTCTCTCCTTTTTTTCAGATCTTGCATTTCTATTCATTTAACATTTTTTAATGTTCCTATCCATGGCCTTGGAGGCCAGATAACAGTGATGCACAATAGTAGCATGACCAATTTGATAACATAAATAGTGCGATGTGAAAAAAAAATCCATGTTTGTTTCACTTTGCTGTCTATATTTTATTTATATTTTCCACACATTATGAGATCTCAAATAAAAGATATAGGAATAGGAGTCAATCACACTTTCATTAACACAAACTAAAATGTTAAAAATACTAAAAAAACAGCTAATCTACTTGTAATAACATGGATTTTTCCCTTCACCTGTGGTGCCATGTGTATGTATATTTAACACTTCTGTGGGCACATAAATGGGACAAATGTATATAAACTTTGTTTTATCCCTTAAAAACGTGTGATATTAAGTAAAAGTTTTGTGAAACACATAGAATAAAATCAATATATTTTTTTATAATTTATAAAAAAATAATCATTAATACTGAACATCCATTTGCAAATTGAAGAAATAAGTTAAATTATTATTTTACTTAACATTTTTTACAACCTGAAAATATAATAATCTTAAACATATCAGGTAATTACTTCTAAAAAAAAATATTGTATATGTACATCTTACTGTAAGGGTTATCCATTATGTGTGTTTGTGTATTAGCAACTATAACCTAAGTTGGCTGACTCGGCGTGATTTTTGTTGTGGTAAATGACAATATACATGTTTTTCCTGAAAGAAGTAAATATTTCCACTTTTTCTTTATTCTCTATTGACCCACAATAATTAGAATTGGCTGGTTTGATTACCATAATTGTTGTTTGGTTACTGGAAACTAGCCAAGGTGTTTATCAACTACCTTGTTTTTCAATTTTTTACTTTGAATTTAAAGACAGAAGCACTTAATCAGTTATTACCTTTTTCAAAGTAGGGTATGCAATTATCATATAATGAGATCGTTAGGGATTTAAGAATAAAAGAAAGAAAGAGTATATAATTTAACATTGTCCTTTATACAATTTTTGCTCTCTTACCATGTGGTGTCAACTAGTATGATAAATAATAAGCAATATAGAAGTAATTATACACCATCACATATGTTTCTGCGTGTGTCTAAACGTAAACATGGCACTCAGAGTTAACTACCTATCATTGTGGCAATAATAGAATTAATTGTGTTTAAAATCAAATATTACATAAAACATCATACTGTTATTAATTTTAAGAACAAATTATTTAATTATACTAAAATACTACAGTTAATGTAAAAAATTGGTGAATTTGATATATGCAACCATGCTAGTGATTTTCATAATAGTCCCTTTATAATGTCCCTTAACATGCTTTGTATGAACCACACAAAATTACTGTTTACTTAGATAACAATTTAATATCAGGAAAAGACTGGTGAATTACATTCATGAAATGTGTGCTCTGAATAGGGTTGTCAACCGTTATTCATTTTACATAATTTTTTCACCAATAAAACACAGCATTTTATTTTTATGTAAAAAGAGCATATGATAATCTTCCTTATTTGCCTAGAGTGTATCTTAGCTTTTGACTTGTTGAAAATGCTGAAAATTATCAAACACCATCACGTGTTCTTCATTACATTTTAACCCTAGCTATAACCACATATGTAAAATTAACTGTACTTCAAACTTCCCCTTTTTAACACTCACTGAAAAATACAAATTTTCGAAAATATTTGGACCTATATTTATAGTCTCAAATAAATATTGAAGTTAAGAAATTAAAAGAACAATCAATTTCTATATGTTGTTAATTAAAATAAATAATTTGTATCGTATTTGTGGTGTATTGTAACATGAATAAAATTGATTAAAAAAGTACACTTCATCAACTTAATTCAGTTCACAATAAAACAGAGGTTGTCAAACGATTTTCTGATAAAAAAAAAAAAAAGCATCTCACCATTGTATCCCAGCCAGCCTCTACAGCCCTAGTATTTGTCAAAATGTCTCTTAGTCATTGGATATAGCAAGTATAGTGTCATTGATATATTACTTTACTTGTTTTAACTCAAATTTTTTTATTAATATTCAATACTTATGCACAAAATATTGATTTTTATATTACCTTATAATTAAATGTTTAATAAGTTCTGGCATGGCCAGGAGGTTAAGTTGCTCGACTCATAATCCGAGGATTGTAGGTTCAAATCCCTCTCACACCAAACATGCTCGCCTTTTCAGCTGTGGGGGCATTATAATGTGATACTCAAGCCCACTGTTCATTGGTAAAAGAGTAGCTCAATAGTTGGCAGTGGGCAGTAATGACTAGCCACCTTCCCTTTAGTATTACACTGCTAAATTAGGGATGGTTAGTGCAGATAGTCCTTGTGTAGCTTTGTGTGAAATTACAAAACAAATAACTGAAAAATATTTGGGCCAAAAAATATTTATATTAAAAAAAAAGGTTAATTAAGAAAATATTTTCACTATATTTGTCTTTATGCTAATAACTACTAAAACTTTTATTAAGAAAAGTACTGACCAAAAGCTCTTTCAATATCCCTTTCTTCAGTGGATACAACAATACGCCGTTTCTTGAAAACAGTATTATTCAGTTTCATTTCAGCTGCTTCAGCACCTTCAGGTGAAGGTAACAGTACAAGAGCTTGTGTGCTGAATATAATAAACATTATGTTCAATACTGTTATTAACACACTAATATAAAAATGTGTTTTAAAACAAACAATTTTATGAATCAATATAAGTATTTTTCTATGCACTCTGATTAGAAAATAATCTTTAAACAATTATATCTCCAATTTAACTGAATCATAATGCAAAAAAATTGAAAAACAGATTACTTCCTTTTATAAAAGTGTTAGATATCTAAAAATATATATATACATTGATAAAAGGCAATGTTCCTTTTAAGCAAATGCCTAAAACATAAGATTTGAATACTGAACAATAAAAATACATCCTCTGAAATATCAAATCACAACACATTTTATGGAACCACTGAATGAGTCTGTGTTTTAGTTGTAGTGAATGAAATGATGAATACTCCATCATAAACTGATACTTTGGAAGATGTTTCAGCTTGGTGCATATTACATACTATGTACCAGCATTACCATACTGCAGTGTCTATTAGGAATTAGTTCAAAGACAACACAATACAAATCTAAAGCTACCAGTCCAAAGCCCTAATTTAATCCATCTGTGGCATCTTGGAATACTACCTGAGGACAAGAGTCAACAGATTACAACCCACTACTAAACTATCACTTGCCCTGAAGTCATAATAGTGCAATATTATACCTGATATCTACCAAATATTGTCACAAAGTGTTAATAGCATGATCTGATCTGTGATTTTTGGTGAACTAACTAAAATTTAAGTATTTCAAAATAACTTGTGAGTTTTATCTCTGCACCTACAAGTGGTTCAGTGTTAAATAACAGTACTATATCAATGATTGTAAAATACATGTAATGCTCTGGAATATCTCGTTTTGGTGGTGAGATAGATACAGAAGCATCCTGAAAACAACAGGTTCAGCTAAAAGGAACTAGAGACCAAAACACTGTGAGCAGAGTGTACTAAGAACAATTATATATGTTCTAAGTATGATATACATGCATTGCTTTTAGAGCATACTTTATGGTGTTCAACTAATAGAAATTAGATTAGTACATTTACTGGCTAATAACAAAATACCATATAGCATAATTTTGTAAACACATTATCTGAAGTGCATATACATATAAATTTCTTTAAGCATGTTAATCTTATAATGACTTATATGAAATAAATTATTTACAACACATTCAACTCACAATTCTCCAGTTCCAGTTGGTTCAGTAATTATCATTTTTACATCCAATGGATTAAACATCTCAAAAAGCTTCATAATTGCTTTCTGAATAAAAATAAAGAAAGCTACAATTAAATATTTTTAATTCTTAGTGAGAACAAACAGTACCGATTTTACAATTACATTTTCTTAAACAATGCTTTTACATAACAATAAATATTTTGGCAAATTCAATATGTTTGAAAAGTTATCAATATCTTTGTGCTAAAAATATCTTCATATTTTTTTTTATCCAATGCTTAACATTATCTGTGTGTGTGTGTGTATATATGTAATACCAAGGATGGTTTAAAAAAATAGGTTTGTACAATTAAAGTACATTTACAGGGTAGAAGTCATGATTTGACAAATGTAAAAAACGTTAGGGGTAGGTTTTAGCAACAAAGTAGTTTCAACTATAATGTCAAGTTTAGCATCTTTATTGGTTTTAAGGGTGACTATCATATCCACAACCAGCTATGCAGAGTGAATGACAGTTTTTTTCAGGATGTCATGGATTAAAGCACCCAATATCTAACTCTTGTTTAATCTTCCCAACCACCTATCTCGTTGTTCATCTGTGTTTTTCAAATTATGTCTGACAGATGGAATATCCTTAATACTTTAGCAAACTATTTATTACTGCATATATTTTCCTTTTTTTTAATCTTTCAAAATTATACCTTTATTTTCTTAACAAATAATATAGTATTTGACATCTGCCACACAAGCCAGCCTAGCATCTTAATATGGATTTAAAAACAAAAAAAGTGTTATTCAAGGAAAATTTGGATTATTTTAATTAGGCAAATGAAGATGTTTAGAACTATTGTTGAAGCCTATGTTGCTGTAGTTGCTATACCAGACCTGTGTTTAAACCTGTGATTTGACCCTAAACTGAAAGTCAACATGAAGAAGTTAACTTGTAAATGTAAATTGTTAATATAATGATATAGCAATGGAACATTCTTGAAATAATCTAGAATAACTGTGAATGTGATGACTTAAGAGTAGCAATTAAGCTAAACCACAGCTCCAGGTCAGATGATATACTTACAGATTTGACACATCAGCTGAATCTATAATTCATCAATTGATTACTGCACTAATGATGAAATATAACACAACAGACACAAACAGTACTGTTATCTTCAAAAAGAAGGAATGGAATAACATATAATAAATCACTAGTTTCAATATTTTGTAAAATTAATGGCACAGTAAAACCCAAAGATGCAGTGTTGAAGTTGAAGCATATGCATGATACATTTTAAGATGAAGCTTACTATGATTCTCAAATTAAAAATTTCAGTTCTGCAGTAGAGAATGAATAAAGAAAATCCAGTATAATGTTTATTATGGTTCTACCAAAGAATAATCCATACACATTTCATCATGTGATATTTTCATTAATATTTAGTTTATTTTATGTTTTGGATGTTGTGCCAAGTTTCAATTATCCTGATCTGTTAAAATAACCCTAAATCACCAGTTTACAGAATGACCATCATCAGCTCAGTACTCAAAGATAGGCTGGCTCATGTAGCAAATGTTGATTCTCATGTTTAATTTGTATGACTAGTCTGATAATGGAGTTATTTTACTTGGATTTGTTTTTATATACATTATAATTTTGAGAGTTCTAGCTTTTACTGACAATCCCATGGACCTATAAGTCCACATTTACAGGACCACTATAACGTAAGTTCAATAACTGAACTACTATTGTACACTTTTCAGTTTAACAATCATTGCCATGATAATGCAAGTTTAAGTTATTTAGCCAAGTTACGAATGGTAATTAGTAGGCTTACTTATTTATGTACTTTAATGTAAATCATTGCCAATCCCTGAAAACGTTTTTACAAAATATCTGGGTTTCCTAAGGGGTTGGATGGAAAGTTATACCTTTGTGCAATCCTTGAGGCTGAGGTTATTCACTTAGCATCAATTAGAAGTTTGCAAGTCTAACAGTTTAGGATAAAGAGTTGTTTAGAAATACCCAAGTTCTCCAAATGGTGAGGTGAAATATTTTACCTTTATGCACACAACAGAACTAGGACGATTTACTTAGACGTTGGTATGACCAGCAGTTTATGAGGAGATATGTGAGACACAGACACTGGTTTTCCTTCTTGATGCTTTAGTTTTATTTCTCATTTTCGTTATTGTTGTGTTGTGCTGAATCTGTTGTCTATACACATTTGATGTAAGTTATGGTGTTTAACTTGTTTTATGTATGAACCAGATTCACAGTTTCCTATGTAATAATCTTGTTACAATAAAATAAACTTTCATCTATGCTATAATACAGCTGTTAAAATTAAGTGAAATGTTGCATTTTACTAGTTAAATCCATGGATTTATGAATTAACAGGTGTATCAACATTATTGGAAATAGATATTTCCTTTGACAATTAACTTGTTTATTGTAACAATATAAACTACTTAGTATGTTAAAGAGGTCTATTAAACAAATGTTTCATACAAAAAAAAAGGAAGTTACTATATCTTCAGCTAACTTTGTTACCTGACATGTTCCATATGAAAAATTAGCTACCCAAACTAGGGCATACACTCGATTATCATTAGATCTCAGATAACTTGAAATACTGGAAGACTCATCTGTGAAAAAAAAACCAACAACCAAAACATATTAAACAAGCATATTTTGTTTAACTCAATAAATACAGATATGAATATTTTGATAAATCAACTACAATAAATATTAAGCTCAAAAACTAATGTTAATTCCACAAGATGTGATTTATATACAAACCTAGGCTTATTGCATTTAACATTTAACCAACTACTATGGATAGTTAAATTACTTTATTTCAATTATTGGGTAGAAGGAATAATAATAAAAATAAAAATCACCTTCCACTGGTTTACATTATAATATAATCAATGCTAATGGATAATCAATTAATGTTCTGTCACACAACCCTTCAGTATGTTCAGAAAACTGAATATTGCCCTCATACTTAACTACTTAACAACTTGAATTCCAAATATTACTTTAAGCTCTTAACATTTTATGCTGCTTATAATCTTTTCACTAAAACATCTAAATATGATTTCAGTTATTTTGAAAATCTTTCAGTCACTCTATGTAATTCAGCTTGTTTTGCCAGGCATATCAAGTGACATAAGTTTAATGTATAGTCACTATTAACTTCAAGAAAGTTTTATGAAGACCCATCACTAGAAACTACAAATCTTAGCATGTGATAATGTAAAGACTGGTAATATAATCACACTTAAAACTTATTTCAGCAATAATAAAAAACGTTTTCAAACACTTGTTTTGCCAAAGCTTTTTTGTGCTTTTTATAGCTAGTATGATGCAAACATTAATTGTTATGTCAACATCCTTGTGTCTTTCAAGATATGTAAACACTAAAGTTCATATCTTACTGAAAGAATAAAAAAGTACATATTAAGTCAGTGAGAAGAATTATATAGGCTTTGACTATTTCACATTCAAAAACAAAAATTACTTAGCACACCAGTAACAGTAAGATGATCGTATAAAACATAATTACTCAATGTTGCTTGAATGATGCATACTTACTTTTTAAGATTATAAACATAACAGTGAAGTTAATGATATTTGACAGTCAATTAAATCTAACGTGACTTTCAAATATGCCTGAAATTCCTAGCTGGCTTTCAAACAATGTATTAATGGTTAGTTTCAACCACAGTAAAAATAAATAATTAAAAACCTAAAGTTTATGCTACTACATTTGAAAAACAAATTTTGCAAAATTGATTACCAAACTCAATTGATTCCACCTCCACAACGTTGGAATACAAAGTTGATGAAGGTACTGGTACATACATGGGCTGAGACAAGATCTGATGATATCTTTGTTTTACAGATGTTCTCACATTGTTTTGTCTGTACTCAACTGGTTTCTGACAGCATCTTTTTGATTGATAAGATGTTCCTGAAAAAGAAGTGTCAACAAATTCTAGTGGTGGTGGCTCATCTACCTCTAGTTGAGGTGGTCCATACCACTCTAGTTGTGGTGGTCCATCCCACTCTAATGGTGGTGGTCCATCTTCTTCTGACAGTAGCCCACAATACTTTAATTTCAGTCGGTCAAGCTTGAAAGTCTGACATTTATCCATATTTTATTCCTATGTGTATAGATGAATTTTGAGTTATCTCTCTGAAGTATCAAAAATAATTAAATAAATGCTATTCCTACAGATTCTTTCTTCTTACAAATAGTATAAATGCAAACCTCAAAACAACTTATGAAAAATAAAAGTGATTCACTAGATACAGTCACAATTAATTCACTTTATCATTTGTGTATTCATTAATTACAAAGTTAACGTTTTCTTTAACTGAAAAAGTATTTCAGACAGATACTTACCTCTCTACACCACAAAGAGGTATTACCTTGCACACTACTGTATTCCTATACATGCCACAAAATATGTCTACACGTATTGCACTAGCCTATGATATAACTGATAATGATGTAGTTTACACTAATAAAAGAGTAACATTACTTCCATGCACAGTACTCCTTGTAAACACAAACAAAGAATCATAGATTTATTATTGACAAGCTAAGGAGATGAACCAGAAGTGAGATAAAAAGGTGGAAAGATGGTAAAAAAACTTACAAATTAAAATATATTTTCAGTGTGAAGTTTTACATCTTGGCATTGCAGGATTCAATGCTGAACAATTAGAATGATAAGATCCTTTCTAAAATAGCAACAGAAAGAGAAAGCTTTGAATACTCTTCACATAACCAAGTTTTATTTATTTGTCCATTCATTTATATATTAAATTTATATCACAAATGACAATATGTGCCAGTGGTAAGTGGAACATGAGAAAGTGTAGTCAGGACATTAGACCCTTCCATCTTGGGGAAATTCTTACATATTGTAATGATGGGTGAGGAACTCACTTTTGCATCTAGAGGCATGTCCAATTCCCATCTGGCTGGACATATCAAGAACTACTTGGAAGATCCTGTAAAGTGGTGTCCTGTACTACACTTCCAGGAAATATCCTAGCCTCTTATCTCAAATAGGAAGTGTCCCCAACTTGTCTCTTAAGAAAGGAAGTACTCACAAAAGAAACTCTCCAGAAAGACATCCTCAGTAGCTTGGAACTGGGAAAGTGCTACCCCATGCTCCACAAGAAAAATATGGGGCAAAAATACAAATACTCAGGAGAACACCATGGTGTGTGCATGGATCACTGTCATTAGGCAAAATAATCTGGAATTCAATCTCCACAAAGAGACAATGCAACGAGTTAAACTGAATAAAGGCAGTAAGCAAGAGTTAAGTGTACAAGTAGGGCAATGCCTGATGCTGTATGTTTTTTGTTTATTTTTCATAAAAGATGCAAAAACAACCATGTCAGTTACAGAGATATACTGCAAAACAGTGTTTATGAAACCTTATCTCAACATGAGCACTGAGCAGGGGTAAATGGGTTTAATGCTTTCTGTTCAACCCCACTTGATGCATAGTTTAGATAAGTATTCCATGAGGTAATACCAACCACACAGCAAATTAACAATGGCATAAAGCATGTAGAATATATGGTGTAGTTCCACATGTAATATGTTGGATTATATTTATTAATATAGGTATAAAGGTGTTCCTTTTTATTGCTTTATTTTGGGCTTGAGTTGTTGTATGAGTAAAGTTTCTTTAATTTTGCGTTTGTTTATGCTTTTTTTCATTTAGTATTTGGGTGTTTTCTATGGTTATGTTGTGTTTACCCAACATTTAAGCACGCCTTCTACATTTCTACACTCACTTACACAACCGCTTTCAAACATGTGGTCAGCTACTGGTCAGTAACCCTTTCTTTCTTTGTGAACCTGAAAATGACCGAAGAAGATCATAACATTGTTCGTTCTTCTGCTAGTGCCTTCTCTATCCACACCAGCCATTTATAAATATATGAGGGTTTGTTTTATTGCTGTGTGAATCAAGGCATTTCAAAGTACCATACCTGCAGTATAGACTTGACCATTTGCCCCCCGCTAGTACAGCAGTATGTCTCCGGATTTGCAATGCTAAAATCTAGGGTTCGATTCCCCTCGGTGGGCTGACCAGATAGCCCTTTGTGGCTTTGCTATACGAAAAACACACACACGCAAACTTGACCATATTACGAAGCCTAGTCTTATTCTTTTGATTTGCTTTTGTCTAGTGTTACTGATGGGAGATAAAACTCCTCGAAACTGGTATAACTTAGTGAAAAGTGGTAAATTTAATGATAGATTGGGCTTCATTTAATTTTTAGTAATTTCATAAATAATTCGAAATCATTTGTTATTTCCAGTTATCATTTAAAAATATATTTAATTATGTAAACCATTTTATTGAAATAAGTAAAAGAAGATACATAATATTTACGAAGTTTAACGGATATATATTTCTGAATGTTCTTTGAAGTACACGAATCATTAAAGGTGAATTTTCAACAAATTTAATAATTGCTTTAGAAACTCTACTTTGGTTAAGTGTAATTCCTGTGTGGTTGCCATATTTTTAAACACTTAAATTTTTTAAGGAAAAAATGAAACAAAATATGCGGGTCCTCGAACTCAAGTTCCTCTGGTTCGTTCGGCTGTTTCCATGACGTTTTACAACTATAACGTAATAGTTGCCAAACACACTTCGTTGCGCGCCGACCATTTTGTTTCTTTCAGTGCTGGTGTTTTATGTAAATCTATCAGTGCTTTTTTCGGATTACATACTTTTTGATACTATTTTTGTCTTGATATTGCTACTTTATGTTTGCTTTATAATAACATGGTTTACTGCGTTGCTTATGGTTGTAAAAATGGTTCGATATTGGGCAAAAGCTTCTTTTCGTTTCCGTGCAAGGAGAAGGAACCGGCAAGGTGGCGATAGGGGGTGCAGATGGTCAGTAGGAAGAACTGGACTCCTTCACACCATGCAAAGCTTTGTCAAGATCACTTTGAACACTCATGTTTTGTGTCGGATCCCACTGTTTAGGATTTCGTGGGTTTCAAGCTAGGCAAGTTGAGACTGAATAAAACACCGGCAGTAGAAGGATCATCCTCATCATCTCTCCTCGTGTAGAGCTGAGGTCTGATCTTATCCTGCAGCGTGCAGATTCCAACCCTCTGAAGCCATTCCTTGCCATCACGAAAAGAACAAACTGAAAAGTATGTGTGCAGTATAAAGCGATAAACAATAACTAGTATAATATAATAATTTAAAAGTACAAGTTTTTGAAGAATGTAACTAGACATACACATTTCACATTCATGAGAGCGTTTTGCATTTGTGGCACCTGAAAGTCAGTGAAACCTTGATTTCCTAGTCTAGACAGTGAAAAATATATCACAAATAGAGTATATTCCAAGTTTAAAATCTGGTAGGTCATTTGGTAGATGTTTTTGTATCATTTTTAAATATGGGAAAATTTGAATAATTACATTTTTCAAATTTAACATTTCAAGATAAATTAACTATTCAGACTGCTACATCTAATTTGATTTTATAGACAGAATTATGACGTATAATTGAAATTCATTTTGTTACGAGTCATAAATACCCGATACAATGATTGTGGAAGGGCCGAGTAGTGGTTACCATAGTCGGTAAAGTATCAACAAATAAAACACAGTCTGTGATACCAATAAGTTATAAACATCAGACAGGTTTCGAGATGCTTAAAATTGCACATGAAATAATACAGATACTTGTTGTCATGACTTAGGCTTACCATTTTTCCACTGGAGGTGTGACCGGTCAATCCCACTATCGTTGGTAAAAAGAGTAGTTCAAAAGTTGGCGGTTGGTGGTGATGACTAGCTGCCTTCCCTCTAGTCTTACACTGCTAAATTAGGGACGCCTAGCGCAGATAGCCCTTATGTAGCTTTGCGCAAAATTCAAAACAAACCAAACCAGACAAGTAAACTAGTTTAAAGTAGAATCAAACGAAAAAAGGAAAATACATAAGCAATAAACATAATCACATTGACGTCTAAAATAAAAGTACTTCAGATACCCATATATCTATGTATATGTGTTAACAGGGATGCCAAATGTTGTTAATCTGTATGAGTGAGTATACATTGGGTTATCTGTGCTCTGCCCATCACGGGTATCGAAACCCCGTATTTAGTGTTGTAAGTTCGCAGACATACCGCTGAGTCACTGGAGAGCCTCTATGAACTCCTTTAAAACAGAATATATGAAATGCTTTACTTAGAAATAAGGGGTGCTGGGTCCCTCTAAACGAGTAAAGGGACTTGAGTTTCAAATATAGCAGCTTAAACTAAGACTACTATTTGGAAGGATGGATCCATGCATGTAGCTAATTACGCCTGTTAAATATAAATTCGCAGTACGACAGAGGAAATCCTAAAATTAATTACAGTGTTAGATTATTTATATTCACCAGTAGCCCCAGTTCTGGAATTGGGAGAGATATCGCAGAAAATAGACACTGAATATAGATTACACAGAAAATCAGTACGTAATGGTACATGCTTTATGTTGTTTTTGTTTCTGTTTCACGCATAACGCATAATTTATTGTGATCAATCTTATTTCAAAACTATGATTTTAATCTTTTAATAAACAAAAATTGGAATTCAGAAGAAAAAACAACTGCAGAAGCTTACACTTGAATAATTATTATAGAGTCGGCAAACGCCATATATATATATATATACACACACATATATAGCCAAAGTACTCAACAGACATAATATTAACAAATGTACACGCCACAAAATCAACAATAACAGCTTTACTTTAAGAAATGACTGCCACTCATTTTCATTTCATTCGTTACTCTACCCAAAGCAACAAAACAATGTAAGAATCTATCGCTAAGATACCAAACCAAAAAGTAATCAACACACAGAACTGTTCATCTTTCTTCTTGTTTCAGTCAAAATAACCCTTATAACTAATTTATTATCAACGATAGTTTAAGCCTAAGTCTATTTCTGAGCAGTGCACAATGCTAATCTTAGTCGTTATAACTACCAGCAATTAAAAAATCATAATTCTAGCGTATAAGATATTATCATTATCCCTTGAAGTTAGCTTTCTTACAGAAAGGTGACGTTCCTTAAAGAGTTTAAATACAGGGTGAAACAGAAATTATCAACCAATAATAAACACTACGTAACACAAATTATGTTTCTGGATAGTACGTGTTATTTCTTAATTGCTTATATGTAAAAGTATATAAAATGGCCATTATTCCCTTCAAACTTTGCTTTTGTGACCTGGATAATGAAATTTAGAAATTAACCTATTTTCTATGCAAAAACGGGCAAATCTGCACATTTTCGTTTACATAAGGTCTGAATAAAACAACATATGAATCAAGATGTACATGTATTTATACTAAAGTTATACAAAAATATTTATAAGTGAGTATTTTGTCGAGATTTGCTACTGTAATGTAAATCACTTTTACGTATCAGCCTCAAAATATATCGTCTCTCATCATGTTTTCGTTGTACGCTTCCAGGTCACAAAAGTAAAGTTTGAAGAGAAAGTTAGTTTTTTTCCAATTACTTTAGGCATAAGCAATTGGGAAATAACACTTTCTCCCAAGGAACAAGTAAAAGTAAAAATTTTATTACATAGTGTAATAAATGAACTTTAGATTACTGTGGCACGTAAAACAATAAATGTTACGTCTCCTACACATTCTGTGTCTATATTATGTGCAAAATGAAGGAATAGTACACACACACACACACACACATATATATATATATACATGCACACACACATTAAATTTCATAAAACATATTCATAATATACAATTATTTTCAGTTAGGGAGGAAACATCACAAGTAAAAAGAAAGCATTTTGTAAATATAAAATGACTTAGGCGATGAAAAATAATAAAGTAAATAAGAATATAGGGACGATACAGAGATATATAGATCACCTCTAAATAGCTTTCATTAATAAACTTTAATGTTACACTCTAAAATGAACACTAGACTTTAAAATATACTGCAGATGGGAGTCATATAATTCATTATTTACGTATTGGTGCGTGAAGTTATTGGTAATATTGTGTGCGCTTGCATCATTTTAATAATGTTTTTTATATCGGTTATGGATGGAACGTAGCACCATATGCTTTTATTCGTTAAGAGCTATTCCATTATGGCTTAAATTGACCAGTATTAAAGTTTTTTATTCTACTGTAGTTTGGTCAACGGTACTTTTATCAGGTGAAAAATTATCTTTGTTTAAAGGTTGTGAAATCTTTGTTGTGTGTATTTATTTTGAATGTATCATTTATTTTGCATGTGTGCAGCTTTCACATAACACATGGTGAGGAAGTCATTTAGTTCATACTCTACTAGTTGTCTGTGTTATTTATTAGAGTTAATACTTGTTCTTCTCATGAGGATCCTCCTATAATGCTGCATGTTGTGCAAGAATGTCGACAACATTGTCCTTCAATAATAGAGTACGTGGCTTTTTCGAAGTTAAGACCTCATTCATTCTTAAATGAGAAAGATCAGTCGTCCAGTTACTCTGGGTAAATGAAGTATTTGTTTTTGAACCTCCTGTTATTAAGTAGAACTATTCCACTGCTTTATGAATTGTACCTGAACAAAGCACACATGCACAGTTTAATGAGTAATACTTTAATTATTATGATCTGAAACTCACACGTTATGAGTTCAAAAATTTGGCGGTAACACCGACGGAACATTTACGCATTATCAGAAACTACACTGCCATTTAGTTCTTGACTATACATTTTGTTTGTATCTTGGACAGGCATTTTCAAAATGACGACTTCGAAATGTGCAAAATAAAGTTGTTTGTGACATGTTATTGAAAATACTTTGGCTCTCGAGACGAATTTAAATATATCCGAGAAACTGTTAAAAATAAAAAAGTATTAGAATATAAGTTTAGTAATTAGTGTCCATACCTGTCCTTAACAAATTCAGGAACTTCAGAAACGGCATACATTCATTCAAAATAACTGTTTCGATTCTACTTTCTTTCCCCCTCATTTATTCTACTATCTCTTAAGTGTAATAAAATTATATTTTTCCCTCGGTATTAAAAACAGTTTTGATGTGTTTAGCCAATACACTCATAGTCTTATTCTTTTAATTACGTTTATACTCAACACTAACAGATGTAATATTATTACTATTTACTTTATATATTACTCAACCTAACTGAATTTTCTTGTGTTTTATCCTAAAATGACTTTCTAATTACAAAGTCGCACAAACTAAATAATAAAAGACTTGTATACAAGTATTAGTATGATATATTAATCTTTGAATAGTAATCTTGATAACAATTCATTACTTTTCTTTTAAAATAAAGAGAGGAACTCGCGGTAGCAATAACTAGGCTTTTTATTAATACTATTAGTATTAGGCCTAAATACTGCCTTTCTAAACTACGTTTCAACATAACTTTCCTTTGACTTTCTAATAGAAAATACTAAAGTAAATAATCTATCCTTATGACCAAGAACTTTTATCTCTCAGGGTATCATTCACAATTAGCGTAATATTAACATTAACAGCATTGCCCTCAATATTCTCTTACTTGCTTGGAAGATAAGAGAGATACAGATTCTACTTCTGTCATCTATCCTTTTATGCTAATACAGTCATATAAACTCTAGTCCAAGTCTCAGCTAACATAAAAATACGAAATATACACAGTGACGAAAATACTGACAAAAATATTGTTGAACTTATTATGTAAACATTATTAAAATTAACAAGTAAATAAAAATAAGTAATTAGATGAACTAAAATTGGATTTAGAAATATAAACATACAAAAACAATAAATATAAAATTCGTAAAATAATAGGGCAATAAATATGGGAAGGACTTTTGCATAGGTAAGGTTGAAGAAGATTTAATCTTGAGTAAGACGTAAGGTAAACTCATCTATTGAAAAGGTCTAAGTCTAAGGGAAGAAAATCAGAGAAAAAGATAATGGAGTTGTATAATTACAGTAAATAAATTCATATATCTAAGCTATACTGTCGTTTCATTAAAGCAATTTTTTACCACAAGAAGAATGAGAATTTTTTATCTTAGTTATATTTATTACTAACGTTCACTTGCAAGTTTTTTTATGAATATTGTTTCTTTTTGAATTTATATTGATGACTTAAAGATGTCAAGATCTTTCAGCTTAAAATCTCTTTCTAACTGAGGAATGTCTACACAATATAAGCACAAGTCTGATGCACAAAAGAGAAAATTCAAACAGTAAAAAGATTAGGCAAACTCTTTTTTGATGTTTGTTTCGAATAGAAAAATTAAGATCAGCTCAAACCTTTCCATTCAAGGTCCGTTGTAAGAAATTACCATGAAACAAGAGTTACTTACTACTTTGAATAAATAGATTTAACGTCAAATAATACTAATACAAACTAGAACAACAATCTCACAGTATATCCTGTTAAAGAAAAGTTTGTTTGTTTGTTAGTGCGTTGAATTTCGCACAAAGCTACTCGAGGGCTATATGCGCTAGTCATCCCTAATTTAGCAGTGTAAGACTAGAGGGAAGGCAGCTAGTCATCACCACCCACCGCCAACTCTTGGGCTACTCTTTTACCGACGAATAGTGGGATCGACCGTCACATTATAATGCCCCCACGACTGAAAGGGCAAACATGTTTGGTGCGACGGGAATGCGAACCCGCGACCCTCATATTACGAGTCACACGCTTTAACACGCTTGGCCATGCTGGGCCCTAAAGAAAAGTAAAGTGAATATCTGCAGCCAACGGTAATAATTACCACGGGAACACTTTCAAAATATGTTCCTGAAAAACCACAACAGCTCAGTGACTTTGATGCATGTACTTTAACCATGGAGAGTCTATCAGCTGAATACCTAAGTTACCTGTTAGAGCTATTTTTTTCTTTCCTAAGTTCTCTTCTAAAGTCCCTTTTCTAAAAAAAATTGGTAAATACAGTAAATGATACTGGATAGTTTGGAATAATATTGAGCAAGCTTTGAACCGTTTTTCATGTCAACTTTCTCGTCAAAACTCTAGTTGCGTCACGTTATACAATTACAACTACAAAAAGCTAGGTGCTAATAAAAGGCTGGTAGAAACTTTATGATGGGTTCCCAGAACATGAGAAAATACAATAAATGCCATACCGATTGAAGTGAGATTAAGAGAAATTTGTGAGCAAACTCGTGTTTAATTGAAGCTTGTGAAGAATATTCTTTCAAGATCAGCCAAATGAAAAGTCATCCTTAGAAGGACTATAGATGTTGTCCTTTTCTTGGAGGAGAAAAGATTAACCTTTTGTGGACTATCACAAAGGTTTCGTCGTAAGTCTGAAAATGTTAATTTTTTTAAGGATATTTGAGCTGCTCTGTCATTACAATCTAGTTCTAAGGAAGCATATAGAAAGCGTTGCAGAATCTCAGCAATCAGATTACTGTCTTTAAACCCACTACTTGTAAGGTGAGTCCCAGGACGAACTCATAGCAATCTTAGCACATATTCTCATTATATAAGAGGAAAGACTGGCAGCAAAATGGTTTGGTATTATAGCAAACGCAACAGCTGATTTATTTCATCAAAAACAGACAACTTTTATTCTGAGGTAAGTAATCCATGCCATCAAAATGCTCTTTATGTGCTATTAAAAAATATTTCTAAGATTAAATTGATCACAGTAAGAAGAACAGGGATATTATTTCTAATCTAACACTTGAGATGGTTAGTTGATTAAAAAGTTCCAGTAACGGATTGCAGAGCCCAAGGATATAACAACGGATCCAAAATATAGTGTAATATCAATCGTGGTTTTCTCTTTTGATTTTTCAAGGCACCAACTGGGCTATGAGGTACCTACCTCGTGTGTCAGTGTCTAGCAACACTTCTGAAGTTCTCATGACTCTACTTTTGTCGCAATTCATTGTTCTGGATAAGGATATTCAACAAACAGTCACTAACCGAATTCAGACGAAACACACTATAGAAGTGTATTGCTAACATACCAAAGTGCTAGCAATATTATAATAATCATCCACGTATACCAGGCATCTTTTCAGCTGCAGTTCTTTAAGTATAAAATCAGTTAGCCTTTAGAAAGTGACTGGTATGTTACACAGGCTGAATAACATTATTAAAAACTAACTAGTCTTCTCAGATGCAAAAGGCAGTTTTTACCTTTGTAGCTATCCAGAAGTCAGGTCTAAAGTGCTAAACAATTGGACACCTTCTAATGCAACCAGATATTTATTTGTTTGTGGCATTTGAAAGTTATAAATACGCATCACGGCATTTACTCTGTAAAAATCAACACAAGATTTGCTCGTGCCACCATTTTACTTGATAATCACCAATGGAGACAACCATACTTTCTCAGAATACTTTACAATCTCGTCCATTAACATCACTATACCTTCAATGCTCCAAGAAAGCTTGTGTGACAGTTATTGAATTGGATTTGCAAATCCTGTTTCTATGTGGTTGCAGCTGTTTTGTTGTTCTACCCGATCAGCTATTTAATCTTTCAAACACTTCAGTTCACATAGCTAGCACGTCACTAAGACTTTGCTGTTGTGTTGAATCTAGATTGATATAACGACCTTTAAACAGCAGCCTCAGCTCTATTCAAATCCGAGCAGTATTTGCTTCCAAACATGGTGAAATAGAAGCAGCATTCGCAAGACAACCACTTTTGGTCACCCGCACTTCTTATTTTAGTCCTCTGTAATTGAAGAGCCATTTTTACCAAAATAGGATAACCATTATCCATGCCACTGCTGTCTGCTTTTTTATATAAAAACAATGTTTCTTGGATATTAGCTCGACAATCACATTACATAATGAAAATAATACTATGCAACAAATTTTTACTTTTTCTTGTTTCTGGGCAGAACGTGTTATTCCCCAATTGCTTATGCTTAAAGTAAATGAAAAAAACCTACGTTTCTCTTCAATCTTTGCTTTTGTGACTTGGGTAATGAAATTTTCAAATTTACCCACTTTCCAGAATATTCCAGGAAGATTTAGTGCTAGGTAGTTGATAGAGAATTTTCTGGAATCTACAAGAACTTTCTAGAATATTGTAGAACTTACGAGAAATTTAAGAACCTTTCAGAACTTCCTAGAACTTTCCATAGTAATATATATATAGGGCTCATACACTTAAGTTTAGTCCTAGCTGCCTAAATGAACACACAAAACCATTTGATTTTATCAGAGATGGCGTCAAGAAGTTGCAAGCATACTTCGACGCATTCTGCTATATATATATATGGCCAATTTACCAAGACAAGAGCGAAAAAGTATTCTATGACAGCATCTGCTAAAATGTGTAACGCAAACAAGGCATATTTTGGCATGCCTGTCGAGGATAAAAACAGACCCTGGGCACCGTATTTTACCTAAGAGCACTCCAAAAAAGCTCTAAAAGGTAAGACGGACAATTTTTGCTTGCTTGAATTGTAAAATTTTATATTATACAAATTTTACACCTTTTAAAATTTAAGTATCTTTTGGTGCACCTCAAAGAGGAATAAAACAGCGTCAAGACCTTGCTAGAAGCCTTGTAGTATGATTAGTATGGCTGGGAAGGTATCGGAGACTTCAAAATGGTAGCATTCCTAATGGGTTTCCAAGGAAGTTTTACCAAGTTTCTATGTTATCTTTGCCTTTGGGACAGCAAACACTGCAGTGCACTACAAGAGGAAACACTGGCCACAACAGACCGAGTTCTCTGTGGGGAGGCACAATGTCAAGCGTAAGCCACTAGTGGACCTTCAGAAGGTGTTGTTTTCATCATTGCACATAAAACTAGGTCTTATGAAACAATTTGTCACAGCTCCTGATAAGGAGTCTGCAACCTTTAAGAACCTTTGAGACTTCTTCCCTAAGCTGGTCTCTTCGTTGGACCACAAATAAAAAATATCGTGGAGTGCACAGAGTTCCCCAAGAAGTTTAGTTGGAAGGAAAAAAAGCTTGGAGCAGTTTTGTTGCAATGGTTCAGGGCTTTTTGGGTAATCACAAGGCCGAAAATTATGTAGAAATGGTTGAGGCTCTGGTGAAGAACTATGGTGAAATGGGCTGCAGGATGTTCCTGAAAGTCCATATCCTTGACGCTCATTTTGATAAATTCAAGGAGAACATGGGAGTATACTCAGTGGAGGAGGGCGAGCGCTTCCACCAAGATATACTCGATTTTGAACGCCGCTACTAAGGAGCATATAACAAAAACATGATGGGAAACTATATTTGGGGGCTGATACGCAAAAGTGATTTACATTACAATCGCAAATGCCGAAAAACTACTCACTTCTAAACATTTTTGTTCATTTTTGTATAACTTTAGAATAAATACATGTAAATCTTGATTCATATATTGTTTTATTCAGACCTTATGTAAATTTGCCCGTTATTACATAGAAAATAGGTTAATTTCTAAATTTCATTATCCAGGTCACAAAAGCAAAGTTTGAAGGGATTAATGGCCATTTTCTATACTTTTACATATAAGCAATTAAGAAATAACACATACTATCCAGAAACATAATTTGTGTTACATAGTGTAATAAACAAAGAACAACACTTGCATACATAAAGGTACTGTCGTTTCGTATGTAAATTACACATAATTGATCTACCGTTTCTGGGTTAGTCCTGACTTCATTGTATAGACTTCCCATTAAACATCACTTAATCTGCTGCATAAGCAAAGCTAACTGAGAGCTCCTGTAGTAATTCCTACACTCCAGATCCTCTCTATCGTACTTTACGAGTTGGTGGTTGCATCAGTCTCACACAGAGCTGTTTTTTTATCATGAGAGAAGACAGCTACCACTCACTGGTAGTCCTATTGTGTGTTTGCTGTGCAGTCAGTTGCAGCAGAAGTAACTGTTGTGCTGTTTCCAGGTGAGTTATAACAAATTGCTCAGTCATGCCACACCCACAACCATAACAAACGATTGATTCATCCCTTCCAAAGTGATATCCAAGAGAAGGCACAAGGTATCTTTCCTGTGGCGCGAACGTCACAAAAACCCATTTTCTAGATACCAACTCGTCTGAGTCATGAAACCTTGTGGAATTGTTTCTAGTTTCAGTATGGGTAGAATTTGAGTTCGATAAAAAATAGCATCTTCAGCCAATCAAATCATATTTGTTAATATTATGATGGCTACTCTCTCTCATCAATTTTATGTAGAAAACTCTAATTTGACTATTTTAAGTCTCGTTGCCTTCGCTATATTTTATACTTCTGATAGATGCATGTTCTCAATTATAAATCCTTCTATAAAACTGTCAATCAGTATGACTTGTGATTTTCACTGCTATCAGGATACGACTTTTTATGTAAATGGATTAGACCATCAGTGAATGTATACACGTTTTCAGTGATCTTTCTTACGAGCTTGAATTAACACTAGTGGATGATTGGTTCTCCACTGAGTCAAAATACTAGTGCAACTCTGTCGTGACTATGCTTTACTTATACAACTCCTCCTCCATCAGATACTCAATATCATTTACTATTGGACTTTTTAATCACATGATTAAGCATTGGATTTAGTGTTATTGAGACCAGTAGTTTCAGTCAGTCACTTGTGGAACTTTAACACAGTTCATCCGTGAATAGCACCTTGCCACTGACTCTTAGCTGAACTGGGCGCCTCCCTTTAGGGAGAAGGTTTCTTCTACTCCACCAATCATATGCTGCACAATATTTCACTGTCTTACATGCTTGCGAAACAGACCTTGTTAACGGAGCTCATTTAAAAACGGTTTTTGTTATTTGTTCCATGTTTGGTTAAGTGACCCACTTAGTAGAGAGACTCCTTCATAGCCCAGTGAATGTCTGTGGGTGATATCGATGAAAGATCGAGTTCTGCCTCCCTGGTTGGTATATCTCTAATTGTTCGATAGAGATAGTTCATATTAGTCTCGGATATCCTGAGCTGCCTACCACTCCGACTTTTCTCAGGAGTATAACATTAAGAGGCGTTCTAGTTGTTTCAGATGGTCTTAATTCTCTCTTTTCAATTCAGAGATGCAGTGCAATGGCTGCCAGGACCTCGTTAGTTATATTTAAAAATATATGGACAAGAATATGGCTTTTTCCAGATCTGACCATCCTACTTGCATACTGCTCTTTCTTGGCTCTCATCTCATCACCTTCTAAATTGTAAACCCTTCATTATTAGAAATTGCCATTTCTACTTAAACATATCTCAGGGCTAATTATTGTAGAAGTCTTACCGTTCACTTTCAGAGGGATACAATAACATCTTTGCAATTGTGATGTCCCATGGTCACAGCAATACAACTTCACGTTTCATACTATTCTATAGTGTTTTCCAGTTGAAGATGTATTTAAGAGTAGGCTATTTCGTTTGTTAACAAGAGAGTCTAGAATATTAAATGTTAAGAGTTTGATTCTCCATAATATGTACAACCAGGTTCGTTACACAATGAAGTAGAAGATAGTTCAGTATATGAATGTTACAATAAATGTTATTAATTCCAAGAAACTAAACACAATATATGGGCAGTTTTCCCGAAGCTATGTCGAACTGATGAGAGAAGTGAACAAAATTTATGCTGAAATATCTTTCACAAGTTTGTTTAGTTTGTTTGTTTTGGGATTTCGATAAACATCCAGCTGTGAAAAGCTTTGTTTTGGAAATTCGCACAAAGCTACTCGAGGGCTATCTGTGCTAGCTGTCCTTAATTTAGCAGTGTAAGACTAGAGGGAAGGTAGCTAGTCATCACCACCCACCGCCAACTCTTGGGCTACTCTTTTACCAAAGAATAGTGGGATTGACCGTCACATTATAAAGACCCAAGGCTGGCGCGACGCGGGTGCGAACTCGCGACCCTTGGATTACGAGTCGCACTCCTTACGCGCTTGGCCATGCCAGGCCCCTTTCACAAGTTCTAGTGGTCTCCCTAAATGTTAAGTTAAACACAATAATCTAAAACTAACCCGCTAGTTTGAAAAGAAAATCACTACAAAATAACATAAAGTAAAATTCAAGTGAAGCTTTGATTTCACTTAGATTTGAGGATTTACACAAACGAGAATGAAATTGTTTTTGTATTGGTCTACAAAACTTGGAGAAATAATTTCAACAGAGAAAGCGGAATAAAACATATAAAAATTCAGAAAAAAATGTCATTTAGAAAGGCGAGGTGAATAGCTGCCCATGGCAATTAATAAAGCTACCACCATTCCTGCAACTAAAATTATCATTCTGTCTTTTTCAATCAGGCCACTAGTTAGCCAACTGGTTAAGGTGCTCAACTTTCAATATAAGGGTCACGTGTTCAAATCCTCCACACATCGAACATGATCGCTCTTTTAGCCGTGGGGTCATTATAATGTAACGATCAATCCCACTATTCGTTGGTAAAAGAGTAGCCGAAAATGTGGCGGTGGATAGTGATAACTAGCTGCGTTCCCTGTAGTATCACACTGATAAATTAAGGACGAATAAAAAAACAAACATTTCCTTCATCCAGCAAACTCTTGAGATTTCGTCAAAGATTTATATATGATGTCATCACTTGATCAAAAACAAGAAGAGAGTCTCATCCGATAATATTATTATGTAATCGATTATTAATAATATCCCGTGCTTCTTGGAGGCCCACCTTCAACTAACTGGACTTTACATGTTTGAAGAATTCTACCTCCACAGTGGATGTTTGATATCTTGTAGGAAATTTTCAGTTGTAAGTGGTTTCAAGAGAGACAGACTTTTCTCTTGAGTTGTTGCTAATACATCTTTATAATTGTCATTTGTTGTTGTTGTTTTGAATTAAGCACAAAGCTACACAATGGGCTATCTGTGCTCTGCCCACCACGGGTATCGAAACCCGGATTTTAACGTGTAAGTCCGCAGACATACCGCTGAGCCACTGGGGGGGGCAATATAATTGTCATAAAGGTCTAAATATGTTCGAGATTCTGTTTTGGAGATAGATATTAGAGCTATATGTGATTTTTTTCATCCAAATTACGTGTGTTTTTCCCCAACATGAAACTGAAATACCGTAATAGATGAAAATTCATACGAATGATACACTCATTTGATTAAGATAGTTAAAGTAGTAAGGTAAGTGCAACTTCTTGTCTGCAGTTGTAATATTAATTGAGGTAACGTATCTATATTTTAGTCCAAGTGTTCCCTCGCATAAGATGCTTTCAAATTTTGTAAAATGTAGTTAATTTTAAATTAGCGTAAGTTATAAGTTAATAATGAGGGGAAAAATTGTAGAAAACTTTACTAATCTCTACCTCCAGATGATGTTTCAAATAGTAAGAGTTAAAATGTCTGAGAATATCAAGAGAAACTATTTTTAAAACATAAAAACATTGGGTTTGTGACGACATCTGACGAGAGAAGCTATTCCTAAATTATGTACTAACGTGTTTTACTGACTGGGCTTGTATAATACAATATTGATATTTTTATTTTAACTGTTAGTGTTTAAAGCGGAATACACGTGATTGTTATGCCGTAACTTTTAAATTATTCGTTACAAATACGAATAATGTTAAAGAATGCCGAAAGGCTAAATAACCAAGTAAAATAAAAAGATTTTTAGCTGTTAAAAGCTCAGTTATTTGATTTTACTTTCGAATTGCAGCCTATGTTTTTGGTAAAAACTATTTTGTGTTGAATTGGAATTCTTCAAGTGAAAAAAAAAGTGTATTCAAAGGTTGTAATCATATCAGGAAATATCATACCTAAAACTATAAATATTATTGATTTGTTGTTTAGGTCTATAGCCGATAGCATTTATGCACATAGAGCTAACAGAATGGCCACTTTTAAACTGTTCAATTGTGAATATGAAATAATATAAGAAAGAATATCGATTGGTTGTCACGAAATACATATATATATGTCTAACCTCATTGTAATGTTAAAATAATATCTCCCGATGGCTCAGTAACAACCTTTGTGACTTATAATAGTAAACTTTAAGATTCGATTCCCGTAGCGGTATAAATGTTTAACTAAATTACGTATCACTACATCTGTTTCTGAATGATCGACTGCCCATCATATCTAGGTTCTTAACCCTTCTTCTTCCAGTTTAAGATTCCAAACTGACATAAAAATTTTGTTAAATAAGAAATCACAATAAAATGCAATTAAAAAAACATAAAAAACTGTCAAATAAAAAAAATCTACAATAACACGCAATTAAAATTAAACGGGTGTTTTGTTGTTGTTGTTTTGTATAGCAAAGCCACATTGAGGTATCTTATGTGGCCACTGAAGAAAATCGAACCCCTGGTTTTAGTGTTGTAAATCCGTAGACTTACCGCTGTCACAACGGAGGACAAAAACTAAATTGAGAGATTTAGTAAAATTTGATCAGATTTGATAATTTTGTGATTCTTGTTGAAAAATCAAAATGAATTTATTCATATTACATGTCACAGTTTTTTACAGTTAGTACGATTTGTTTTTATAACAAGATTTTCGTTTCAATCACTAGTACACAACTTTTGTAATTGTGAACGAACACGTCAGTGATCGAAACTTTGTACCTGTTCTATAAGTTAATCTGACTAGCTGTAAAAGCTATAAATTGTATTATAATATAATTAATCAATAACTAAGCTCTAAATCAAATTATTAAAATAAATCTAATTATTGTTAAAAAGTTAGATAATTTCCTTAATGATTCTGATATCATAATTTATCGTATTTTATGAACAAATCTGAAATAAACTTATTATGAGTAAATTTTATGACTTCTGTAAATTCTTACGGCTGTCAATTAACTGAGCGGGTCGGCCCAATAATACATAGTTTGAGCATAATGAAGTAAACTGTGTTTGTTTGTTTTTTAATTTCGCGCAAAGCTACACGAGAACCAGCTGCACTATCCATCACTACTAATTTAGCAGGGTAATGTTAGAGGAAAGAAAATTAGTCCTCATCATCCCCCGCCAACTCTTGGACTACTCTTTTACCAACGAATAGTGGGACTGACCGTCACATTTTAAGCCCCCATAGCTGAAAGGGCGAGCATGCTTGTTGTGACCGGGATTCGAACCCGCAACCATGGATTACGAGTCTAACGCCCAAACCAAGTTGGCCATGCCAAACCAGTAAATTCTAAAGTTTACTAGCATTTTTGTCTTAATGTCTACGATTTACGTGATAATCCAGATGCTTCACTTGCAGAACAAGATGCAAATTTTTTTACATACGATGATATTGACATCATTATTCAAATATTTTCTAGTTTGTTTTTGAATTAATTATTATCTAAATTGTGAAGTTGGGTTGTTACCCCCAGAGTTATGAATTATTTGTCGTTTTAACGGAATTAAACGAAACTAGCTATTTATTCAAAAATCACTTGAAATTAGGTAACGCAACAATCGTAAGTTATTTCTTATAGCACAGCCACAATGGGCTGTCTGCTGTATCCACCGAGAAGAATCGAACCCTGCATTTTAGTATTGTAACTACGATGACTTACCACAATGGGAGTTTGTGAGAGTTACATAATTAAGAGATATTTTCTATAAGAGCTGGTGGGATTGTTCTGAAGTTAGGTGTAGGAAACACCAACTGTGGTTGTTAAAGGTAAGAAAGCGACCGGCTTTTGGTTAGTTTCTGAAGAATTATGGGATTACAGTACCTTAAATCATTATAAAATTATTGAAGTGAGCAGCTGCCCTTGTAACTTTAACACTACGAGACCTCCAATGGTTGCGAAATGTTATAATTCCATTTACTAGAAACAGGTGCAAGATCAAAAAGAAAGTGATATAAAAGACAAGAGTTTAACGAAAAAGAGAAGACTGGGAGATGTGAGAGAGTAAACCGAAAAAGTAATATGCTGCCAGTAAAAAAATCAAAACCGGTTTTTAAACCAGTGTTTTTGGTTTTAGTAATAAAGTTCAATCGTTATATTTACACTGCTTCAAGTCAATTCTTGATAGGAGAATGTGAAGTATAAGTAAAGTTAATGTGCAAATATAACTCAAACGTAACAAAGTGGTGTCAAGGTGATCCCAACAGAGATGTTATTACGATATGGTTTACACCTGTAATCTGCAGCTGATCGTGGTTTGAAATTTTTTCGTAATTTAAGGTCGATATGTTCAATATTACAATCATTAAACCGACAAAAAAACGTGAATCTCAGAGTTAGCATGAGCTGTAGACGTCTTCAAACACTTTCATATTGGAAGAGTTGGCCTGGCATGGCCTAGCGCGTTAAGGCGTGCGCTTCGTAATCTGAGGGTCGCGCCAAACATGTTCGCCCTCCCAGCCGTGGGGGGGGGTATAATGTGACGGTAAATCGCACTATTTGTTGGTAAAAGAGTAGTCCAAGAGCTGGCGGTGGGTGGTGATGACTAGCTGCCTTCCCTCTAGTCTTACACTGTTAAATTAGGGACGGCAAGCACAGATAGCCCTCGAGTTGGTTTGTGCAAAATTCCAAAAAAACAAACAAACACATCAAATTGGAAGAATAAAACGGTTACATGTATTTATTCTAGAAATAATATTAAATATAATTGAAATGTGTAATATTTTACGTCATTCATGTCTACAAAATTTGCAACAATGAGATAACTTAAAAGAATTAAAGTTAAAACAATCAAAGTTCTTACTTTATATGTGTATTATTTGTTTTGTTTATTTTATTTTCAAGGCACGTCTTGTGCTATTTTTCCTTTTCTATGGCTGTTACGTTTTTTCTAAATCCCCTGGTGAGTCAGTGATGGACACAGGTGATAGCCCAATGTCGCTTTGATATTAAACACAAACACACGCTGTTTTTTAAGTGTAACTGGAACTGACAGCTAGAAGTAACTTTTAAAAGATGAAAAGAATCCACACCATGTCTTGTTGTAACAGTTAAATTGCCATAATCGTATACTACTTCTACGATAGAAACACAGCACCATAAAAAATGAAATCTCTGACTGCTCCAATTGTGCTAGCTCTTATGGATTTTTTTTTTCAACTTTCGGTTAAAATAGAAATTATTGGTAATGCATTACGTTGTTGTTTTTTTGAATTTCGCACAAAACTACTCCAGGGCTATCTGTGCTAGCCGTCCCTAATTTCGTAGTGTAAGACTAGAGGGAACGCAGCTAGTCATCACCACCTACCGCCAACTCTTGGGCTACTCTTTTACCAAAGAATAGTGGGATTGACCGTAACTTTATAACACCCACACGGCTGAAAGGGCGAGCATGTTTGGCGCGGCGGGGATGCGAACCCGCGAACTTCAAATTGCGAGTCGCACGCCTTAACACGCTTGGCCATGCCGGGCCAATGCATTAGGTATACCAATTTGTTATTTCTTGGAATGATATGCTTTACAATTGTATTTGCGTGTGTGTGTTTTTATTTTTATTGCTAAGCCACATTGGGCTATTTGCCGAGTCCACCAAAGGAAATCGAACCCCTGATTTTAGCGTTGTAAATCCGTAGACTTACCGCTGTACCAGCGGGGGACATTACGATAGTAAATGGTAACACTTAACCCTTTCGCAAAAAGACATTTTGAATTCACGGGATCGAGGAAAATTTGAGAAACTTGATGAAATGTGAAAAAATATATATGCATATACATATATGGATGATTTATTGCATATATTATTAAAGAAAATCCCGAAAATTCATGTATCACTGAATTCAGCGTTGAGCAGTCTTTATCAAATTATATGAATGACATTTTTAGTCGTTTTTTTGTTATATTTATTGTTGGAAACTAAATCAATTTACGTTAATATGGCCCCTGGGAAATGAAATGTTGGCTTGGTATAATATAGGTTAGATCACAGTATCCTGTAAATATGTTTTCACAAACATATCAAACTGTACTGCGCGAAAGTAAACGAAGTTGTTACTTAGACTTTGAGTGAATTGGTAAATTAGTTAACGTTGCTAAATCTCTCGGATTTTTCATAACTCAGATTTTTTTTCTTATAAACTGGTTTCATTACACATCTTGTCTAATTTTAATCGAAATAGGAATGACCAACATATATCATCAAGCATATAGTAATACTAGCTTTGATCAAAATTTCTAAATTCGTTCTTAATTTCATAACTATTGTTGATATCGTATACTGTAGGAGCTTGGATTAGGTTTGTCGAATTAAGGAAGTAGCAAGCTTTTCAATTAGAAGCGAAAAGGTCGCTCGTAAATGTAGTTTTAACGCCATAGGAACTTCGTTTAGCGCGATGCTTTCAGCACATGCGCGTACCAACACGCTGTGAATGCAGTATGTTAACAGTGTGTGTCCTAGACTGGTGGTGACAGATCCAAGAGAGGCGCCATGATTACGGACTGGTGGTAATAAGCCGCAGCATTAATAGGTGAAAGGCTACCCTTTTGAATTTAGTTTCGTAGTAGTGTAAAACAAAAATGAAAATCTCAGATCCGATGATGATACACCCTACCAAAAACGGCGCAAAAATAACATCTGCTCACGAAGGTAAGTCAATGAAACAGCTTAATATTTCGGCACTTTTTACTTGTAAGATACATGCAAGATATTCATTTCTCAATATTTTCATAAGTTATAATCAAAGATTCAATAAAATGTAGTTTTAGAAGACACAGAAGAAAACATTGCATTAGCTAGGGTTCAATGACAGAAAGCCCCTAGTGGCACAGTTTGTAGACCTATACCACTTAAAACTGGGTTTCTATACCCATGATAGGCAGAGCACAGATAACCCTTTATGTAGCTTTTGCGTAATAACAAAAACAATCAATGACAGAAGAAGTTTTATTTGTGTGTTCTCAAATATTATAGTGTGTGTGAGTCAACTGTAAAAATACGCAGCATTTAATTAAAATATTCGATTTTTAAACAAGTTATTGATATTAATGGAATGTAAAAGAAGGAAAAATAGTGAAGAAATAAAACTGATATCGTTTTCACCGTTGAGTAAATTAAATCACAATACAGCGTGCAATAATACATGTCACTAAAACTACACTAGAATTTCTTAAATACTTCCGTAGATTCTGAAAGATTGGTACACTTGTTATGTTACGTACCTGTAAAAACTCAATAGATTCTGACAGACGCTGTCCATTACACAAAATGTGTTACGTTTTCGTAAACGATCGAGCAATTTCCATCAGACACAGCTCGTTATGTAAGCTGAATTGTATTTCTGTACATTCTGATAAGTACGGTTAGATACAGAAGTTGGATCACGTTTCTTTATAAATATTTCAGCATATGCTGTCAGACACGGTTTGTTAAATAAGCTGTATTACGTTTCCGTAAACGCTTGAGTAAATGCTTACAGACACAGTAGTATTAAAGTTGTGAAAATATTTTTTCCACGGATTGTAAAGTAGATTTTCTGATAAAAGCTAGATAAGATATTTATCAGTCTTTTGTACCGTATTAATGTAAAACATTAATGCCTCACTGAATAAGCAGTCTATCATACAAAGTGACTGACATATTCTTTTGAACGATAAACATCCAGCTGTGAAAAGCTTTGTTTTGGAAATTCGCACAAAGCTACTCGAGGGCTATCTGTGCTAGCCGTCCCTAATTTTGCAGTGTAAGACTAGAAGGAAGGTAGCTACTCATCACCACCCACCGCCAACTCTTGGGCTACTCTTTTACCAACGAATAGTGGTACACCCCCACGGCTGGGAGGGCGAACATGTTTAGCGCGACGCGGGCGCGAACCCGCGACCCTAGGATTACGAGTGCACGCCTTAACGCGCTCGGCCATGCCAGGCCCTGTGAAAAGCAGTTCTAGGATTCGTATTTTGTAATGTAGTTGATTCACTTGGTTATTAACATCTGAGGTTACACGAATATGAACATTTCTAAAAGTTCATGATTAGAATAAAGTGTCTAATTTTAAAGTTAGGGCTAATATAATATCCTAATGTGAGGTTCATTATCTTTATTTCCATCTTATGGGATGTGTTTTAAACTTCAATTTTGCGGGAGATTGTGCAGGAGATTTTGTTTTAAAGATGATACCGTTATTTCTATATGGAAATGGAGTAAAAAAATCCTTATATTGAATTTTGATGCATAGCTATTTCGAAATTATTTGTAAAGGCTGCATCCTCTTTTTAAAATACACCAACTCCTTTAAGTTTGATACTTTAAATTTAATCGTCCCCCAGTGGCACAGCGGTGTGTTTACAGACTTGCAACGTTAAACAAGGGCTGGCAGAGCGCAGTTAGACCATTTTGTAGCTTTGTGCTTGATTACAAACTAATTAAATATAATCAGATCTCTCTAATCCTAAAATTGATATCTAACTGTAACTTATTTCTTATTTAGAAAATAATGCGATTATGTAATCAACTGAAGAATAAACAAAAGTACAGGTATATTTAAAACTACATTTTAGTATAGTGTAAAAATATGTTTAACACACAGTTTGCGAGTCAGTGAGACCGAATTTTGGGGAAGTAGTAGTTACGTCAAGTTTTTTGGTGCTGAAGAAATAACCATAAAATTTATACTCCAATAAAAGGCTCGCTCTGTCAACTTAACACACACACAAAACAAACAACACACATGTACTTCACTAACCTTTTGAATTTTTCCTGGAGTTTAGGGGTTGGTCTGTGTTTCTCCTGCACAAAATAGTAACATGTTCATGTTCATGTTTGTACCAAACTTACAATAAGCTTCTTTGAACCTTCTTCGGTCATCTTTATTGACAGAGTTCGCGAAAACCGTAAAGAACACGTCTTTATACAGCTGAGGAACCATATCATGTTTTGCACAATATGTGCGATCACTGGTGTGTTTGTAGTGAAATTTTGGACCGAGGTTTGAGCTTTATTTCTTTATAGTTTGGAAACTATTGCGAACTGCGCCCTGCTGGTGGGCAATTCAAATTTCAGATATCGCAAGAAGTTAAGTTCTTCACTCAAAATTAAAAAGAAAAAGATAGTCGGGAAAAGCTTTGTTTCGGAATCAACCTACCAAACACGTCCTTCTGACTCGAAGATGGGGTAATCAAACTAATAAAGGTATGATAACAAGTATTCGATTTACATAAAAAATGTGAATGTGTTTCAAACTTATAGTTTTATAAATGCGATATATTCTTTTAATAAGATTTATAACCTTTGTAAAAAAAAGAGTCATAAATGGACTTGGCCTGTTTTGAATTTCGCGCAAAGCGACATAAGGACTATCTGCGCTAGCCGTTTCTAATTTAGCAGTGTAAGACTAGATGGAAGACAGTTAGTCATCACTACCTACCGCCAACTTTTGGGATACTCGTTTACCAACGAATAGTGGGATTGACCGTCACATTATAACGCCCCCACGGTTGAAAGGGCGAACATGTTTTGTGACGGGGATATGAACCCACGATCCTCGGATTACAAGTCAAGTGCCTCATCCACCTGGCCATGCCGAGCGTCATCAATGAAAGAGCCTTAGGTTGTGTTTAATTATGCATGTGGTCATCAACTAAGACTATTCATTTCTTTCTACATAAGCTAACGTTCAATGTCTACCTGGTCACTAATAGATATTCGACATTCTACATGTCTAAAAAGATCGCAACAATAAGACATATTAACATCAACTGTGTAGTTAAATGTTAGCAACTTTATCTCAAACCAGACAATGAAGCGGGTACTCTACAATTATGACAAACTATAATCGACAAAAAGCAGTTGTGGGCTCGTGTTATGTATAAAAGAATGCTTTATCCACGTATTCGAGAAACTGTACCAATTATCTGGAAAGGTTCCGTGTAGTGTTTACGGTGCTTTTAGATACATATAACAAACTCACAATTTAAATTGTCTGGCGTCCATTCGTTTCATGTGCTCTCTATATGAGTGAAGCATCTAAATGTTTACTGTAGCATTTCCATATTTATGGGCAGCCTACTGGAGCATTTCAAACTCTATAATTCACTTCAAAGTAACAAGGCAAGTTGGCGAAAAGACTGCTATATACATACGTTGAATGACAAAGTATTTGCATTTTAGATTACATTACATGCCATTAAATACTGCATGGCAATGAAGTGAGAGATACTTTATATTATTTTATAATAGTAGCTTTGCCTAACCATAATTATAATATTACAGTTTCTGGGTTTCATTTAATTGTTTTACATACTGTACCTCGTAAAAAACTAATTATAGTAATAACATTCTCTAACACAAATTTTGTTCTTGGATAGTATGTGTTATTTCTTAATTGCTTATGTTGTAAAGTATAGAAAATGGTCATTATTCCCTTCAAACTTTGCTTTTCTGACCTGGATAATGAAATTTAGAAATTAACCTATTTTCTATATAAAAACGGGCAAATTTACATAAGGTCTGAATAAAACAATATATGAATCAAGATTTACATGTATTTATTCTAAAGTTATATACAAATGAAAAAAATGTTTAGAAGTGAGTAGTTTTTCGGCATTTGCGACTGTAATGTAAATCACTTTCACGTATCAGCCCCCAAACATAGTCTCCCATTATGTTTTTGTTATATGCTCCTTAGTATTGGCGTTCAAAGTCCAGTATATCTTGGTGGAAGCGCTCGCCCTCCTCCACTGAGTATACTCCCATGTTCTCCTTGAATTTATCAACATGAGCGTCAAGGATATGGACTTTCAGGAACATCCTGCAGCCCATTTCACCGTAGTTCTTCACCAGAGCCTCAACCATTTCTACATAATTTTCGGCCTTGTGATTACCCAAGAAGCCCTGAACCATTGCAACAAAGCTGCTCCAAGCTTTTTTTCCTTCCAACTAAACTTCTTGGGGAACTCTGTGCACTCCACGATATTTTTTATTTGTGGTCCAACGAAGAGACCAGCTTAGGGAAAAAGTCTCAAAGGTTCTTGAAGGTTGCAGACTCCTTATCAGGAGCTGTGACAAATTGTTTCATAAGACCTAGTTTTATGTGCAATGATGAAAACAACACCTTCTGGAGGTCCACTAGTGGCTTACGCTTGACATTGTGCCTCCCCACAGAGAACTCGGTCTGTTGTGGCCAGTGTTTCCTCTTGTAGTGCGCTGCAGTGTTCTTGCTGTCCCAAAGGCAAAGATAACATAGAAACTTGGTAAAACTTCCTTGGAAACTGATTAGGAATGCTACCATTTTGAAGTCTCCGATAACTTCCCAGCCATACTATTCATACTACAAGGCTTCTAGCAAGGTCTTGACGCTGTTTTATTCCTCTTTGAGGTGCACCGAAAGATACTTAAATTTTAAAAGGTGTAAAATTTGTATAATATAAAATTTTACAATTCAAGCAAGCAAAAATTGTCCGCTTTACCTTCAAGAATTTTTTGGAGTGCTTGTAGGTAAAATGAGGTGCCCAGGGTCTGTTTTGATCCTCGACAGGCATGTCGAAATATGCCTTGTTTGCGTCACACATTTTAGCAGATGCTGTCATAGAATACTTTTTCGCTCTGGTCTTGGTAAATTGGCCATATACATAGCAGAATGCATCGAAGAATGCTT
This sequence comes from Carcinoscorpius rotundicauda, assembly GCA_011833715.1. NCBI lineage: Eukaryota > Metazoa > Arthropoda > Merostomata > Xiphosura > Limulidae > Carcinoscorpius > Carcinoscorpius rotundicauda. Next base: position 40,552,002 of record CM022399.1, read on the forward strand.
GGAACTTCTTGATGCCATCTCTGATAAAATCAGTGTGTTCACTTAAGCAGATATGACTAAACTAATGACCTGGCATGGCCAAGCGCGTAAGGCGTGCGACTCGTAATCCGAGGGTCGCGGGTTCGCGCCCACGTCGCGCTAAACATGTTCGCCCTCTCAGCCGTGGGGGTGTATAATGTGACGGTCAATCCCACTATTCGTTGGTAAAAGAGTAGCCAAAGAGTTGGCGGTGGGTGGTGATGACTAGCTGCCTTCCCTCTAATCTTACACTGCTAAATTAGGGACGGCTAGCACAGATAGCCCTCGAGTAGCTTTGTGCGAAATTCCAAAACAAACAAACAAGACTAAACTAAAGTGGTGATCCCCCGTATATATATATTACTATGGTAAATTCTCGTAAGTTCAACAACATTCTAGAAAGTTCTTGAAAATTATTATAAGTTCGAGAAAATTCTCTATCAGCAACTCAGCACTGAATCTACCTGGAATATTCTGGAAAATGGGTAAATTTGAAAATTTCATTTCCCAGGTCAAAAAAGCAAAGCTTCAAGTGAAAAATAGGTCTTTTCCATTTAATTTAAGCATAAGCAATTGGGAAATAACACTTTCTGCCCAGGAACAAAAAATAAAGATTTTGTTACATAGCGTAGTCTTGCTTCCTTCTCATAAAATATTTTGGTCTTCATAATATTTAACTCGAGGGGGTTTTGCTCTCGTGAACTTAACTACTTGCAAAAAGTAAATGACATGTTTTTGCAAGTCGCGTGCACTTCGCATAGAAACGTAATCGATACGCCTCCAGAAGGATATTGTTATCGCAATGGTTCTGAGTACAATAATTGTGAATACATTCTCCTGACCTTTTTTTTTAGTTGTATAACTTTTTTATAGTCTAAAATAAGGCGTTGAACTCTTTTCTCAAAGTTTATTTGCACCAAGATCAATAACGAAAATACAAGACAGAGTTTAGAAAGTATAATAGATTTTCGATTTACATGATAATTACATTAACACTAACGTCCATTCTATTCACTGTGGAACATACTAAATCGCGACGCTCCATATACGTCAAACACTGCAATCTTTGATTAATATTTCTATATATTTTTCCCTTTATTTTCTAATTTCCGGTTTCGTAACTTCAGAAACCACTCATCAGGATGTGATTTTACACTTTTCAACTAAAGTTAAATAGCCTGAATTAAATAAATACATTTTAAAATGCACAAATAGATAATATAATCTTTACACAAGATAAATATGTTATAATTTGTTATATATATAATGGTTTTCTGTTTTCGTAAAACCACTTTCAAATTGATATCACACGAATGTCTTTGCAGATTTTGTTTGTTCGTGCGTTCCTTTTAGCACAAAGCTACACGGTGGGACATCGCGAGAACTCGAAACCTTGTATTTTAGCATTGTAAGTCCGGTTTTTGCAAAGTGTTTCAAATACTACGATTAATATATATTTATATATACATATAAGATTGTTTTAGTTTACTGACGCGTCACTCTAACTTTACAGTTTCATATAAAATCATCGGCTATATAAATTACTGCCTGTTTTAATTTATTAATATTCACTGCCTTTATATGAAAAATGTCTAACGTAAACCAGCATAATAAGTTTTAAACCACTGTTATTCCTGTTTATAGCAATACATCTTGAAGATAACTGCTGCTATGTAGTACCGTGTACTATGTATTAAAATAGAAATACGTATTTGTTTAAAGTTGTGAAATACCTTTACAAAAACCAAAATAATTTAGTGAGCTAGTTTAACTATGAGTATATATGTCTGACTTGACTGCTTCTATTACGCATATATCCCTGGAATAATACGCTGCTGTTACTTCATATGATACGTGTATTTTGCAGATAATCTAAAGGTTCCACTGTATAAACGAGTCATATCAATAAACTTTAACTTGTTATTTGACTGGCAGCTTGAAATTATTTATTAATTTCATAATTGCTTTCACTTGCCACAAAAGTGTAGTCTTGTACTTGTAAAATCTCTTGAACTACCAACATCTTGACCCGACATAGCCAAGCGTGTTAAGGCGTTCGACTCGTAGTCTGAGAGTCGCGGGTTCGGATCCCGGTCGCACAAAACATGCTCGCCCTTTCAGCCGTAAAGATGTTGTAATGTGAAGATCAATCCCACTATTCGTTGGTAAAAGAGTAGCCCAAAAGTTAGCGGTGGGTAGTGATGACTAACTGCCTTCCTTCTTGTCTTACACTGCTAAATTAGGGACGGCTAGCACAGATAGCCCACGAGTAGCTTTGTGCGAAATTTCAAAACAAATAAACAAACAAAACAAACTAGTCTTACAGTGCTAAGTTAGGGACGGCTAGTGCAGATAGCTCTCGAGTAGCTTTGCGCAAAATTAAAAAAAAAACCAGCATATCCTTCACCAACTTTTTAAAAACAGAGTCACCATGCCTGGAGGAGAAGAAAAGTTGGATTTACACATACTGAAGGCAGGCAGGATCGAGAAGCATTCAAAGTCATACTTCTTTGAATATTTTTTATCATTATCGTAGGAATTTGAGTCTATTTTGATGCAGCGAGAGCTCGAGTATGATGGAAAACAAAACAAAAAAACAAGTGCAATTATTTGTGTAAATAAGCAGTTTACTGATTTACTTACATATACAACCGTTTATTTATTTATTATTTTCATTTTGCTGCAGAACAGAAATGAAGATTACAACTGTCAGGTAGAGCATGACCGGACATAGCGACATTAGCTATGATGATGTGGTGAGGCTTCAAAATCATCATATAACGTGCGTGACCTTTGTACAACAAATTTTTGATGCAAAGCGTTGTTTATAATTGCTGTAAAAACAAGGAAACACCGAGAAGCTTTTTAGATATAATATACTTAAATATGTATATTTATATATTTTTTCGACAATGTTAGATATTAACTGTATTTTTTTAAATAATGAAAATACTGGTAACAGTTTTAAAAATGTTAATTTTTAATAAAGTGAAACCATTCAAATTTCAGGTGTGATGGTTTTTCTGACGAAAGAAATGTTTTACTTTGGAATTAATTAAGAAAAGAATTTAGCTAGATGAGATTACATATGATGCAGCAATCACGCAGAAGGAGGATTAGTGACATTTTTGTATTATGTGTACCGATATACATTTATATATGCACATACATACTCATTAATGTTATTTGAGAAAAAATTATATATTTTATTCACCTTTCTATGATTATTTCCACAATTATAATAGTGATCCCTTGGTGATGGGTGGTGATGACTAGCTGCCTTCCCTCTAGTCTTATATTGCTAGATTAGGAACGGCAAGCGCAGATAGCCCTCGAGTAGCTTTGAGCGAAATTCAAAACAAACTGAGAACATAGTTTTATACGTGTGTGTGTGTGTATGTTTTATTATAGCAAAACTACATTGGTCTATCCGAGCTTTATAAAATCCATGTAAAAAATAAACAGTTTTAATAATATAGAAACATCAAGTCTTACCAGAATTCCTTAACCGAAAACCAAACGAACGTATTACTGTGTTATGGTTACCAACTTTGTTAGCAAACAATTTTTTCAAAAAGTGTTAAGAATTATTTATGTATTTTTGTCGAAGAAACAAGTTTAACTTCAGAAAACTTGCAAAAGACGAAGGTTAAAAATTGTATTATTATTATTTCAGTCACAACTGCTACGACTGTTGGCATCTGTATCTTGGCTATCTTCACTTTCGCAGCACTTAGCTACTACTGCTACCGTCGACGGGCTTCTCGAGAGACTCGTGAGTTAACCGCTATTTTCAAGAAGGGCTTGACTAAGGAACCGCTTGTTCCACGGAAGTCAAAACCCGTAAGGAGCGCGAGTACTGGTTTAAGTGGAGTGAAAGAAAGTCCTAGTCCCACCATCCATAAATCATCATCCGATGGACGGGGAAACGGACTAAGTCTTTTTAGACAACTAGCAACAACGGTTCCAAAAGACGAAATCATGTACCACGTGGGGCAGAGGAAAACCATTGACAACGATAAGATACCGACTTTCGCAGAAGAAAAGGAAGTGACAGAAGAGAAACCGACAAAATTAGGAAAGCTTCATTTTCGATTCAAGTACATAAAGGAGAAATGTGAGCTCTTAGTAACCATTGTCGGGTGTACAGATTTACCTGTCAAAGATCTGAACACAGGTACGGCAGATCCATACGTAAAACTACAGCTACTACCAGAAAAACAGCATAAAGTAAAGACCAGAGTCTTACGAAAAACCTTAAAGCCCGTTTATGACGAAGACTTTACATTCTATGGTATTAACTCGAGCCAGATGCAAACAACCACCTTGCATTTTATTGTTCTCAGTTTCGACCGATATTCCCGTGATGACATAATTGGAGAAGTAATTTATCCCCTACCGAATTTAGAGGACGAAATACTGGAGAAACAGAATACAGTGGAGCGGGAAATATCTCCTAGATCATTAAAGGTTGGTGTATTATTTCACTTCTACCTTGTTGCAAATCTAGTCGAATTATTACGAGAGGATTCGGTTTGTTTGTTTGAAGTTAAGCACAAAGCTGCTCAATGAGCTATTTGTGTTTTGCCCGTCACGGGTATCGAAACCCAGTTTCTAGCGTCGTGAGTCTGCAAACATGCCACTGTGCCACTAGAGGGTAACACGAAAAAGGAGAGTGAAGATTGGTTTGAGTATTTTTACTTTAACATCAGTTTGCCCCGGCATGGCCAAGCGCGTAAGGCGTGCGACTCGTAATCCGAGGGTCGTGGATTCGCGCCCCCGTCGCGCTAAACATGCTCGCCCTCCCAACCGTGGGGGTGTATAATGTGCCGGTCAATTTTACTATTCGTTGGTAAAAGAGTAGCCCAAGAGTTGGCGGTGGGTGGTGATGACTAGCTGCCTTCCCTCTAGTCTTACACTCCTAAATTAGGGACCGGTAGCACAGATAGCTTTCGAGTAGCTTTGTGCGAAATTCAAAAACAAACAAAACAAACATCAGTTTTTGTGTAGACGGGGAATATTTTATTCTATAAGTAGATTAAAGATACTCATATAATTTTTATTGGCCTGACATGGCCAGGTGGTTAAGGCACTCTACCCGTAATCCGGGGATCACGGATTCGAATCGCCATCACACCAAACATGCTCGCCCTTTCAGCCTTGGGAACGTTTTTAAGTTACGGTCAATTCTACTATTCGTTGATAAAAGAGTAGCCCAACAGTTGGAGGTGCGTGGTGATAACTAACTGCCTTCCATCTAGTCTTACACTGCTAAATTAAAGACAGTTCGCACAAATAGCTCTCGTGTTGTTTTGTGCGAAATTCAAAACAAAACAAACCGATTTTTATTCCGCTCTTTAATTAAATTCACATAGCACGAGGAAATGAAACTCGAGCAAACCTACGTCACCTCCAAGTTATTTGCTTTTCGTAATCAAATACGAGTTTGTGAAGGCTCCCTCTGCTTTATCAAGCCCATAAGTATTTTCTACGGTTTATAATGTGCATTATTTCTACTTTAAATATGAGGTAAGGAATAAGAAATTTGGGGAAGACACGCACTAAGTTGTAAACGCTTGTTCGTTTATAGCACATATTCTTACAATTACACCATTAATGTTTCAGTTTCGATATTAATGAATAGTTATATTAATGACTAGAAACTCAAAGTGCAAATTTATTTATTTATTTGAATTATTAATTCCGAACCTTCAACACATATTTATTCCCCCGATATATTGGTGATAAGCCTGAGGGCTTATACCGCTAATATTCCGAGTTGGGTTTCGGCGTTGCGCACAGATTAGATAAAAAACTGCATAGCCGTTCGCTAATTAAGTAAAACAAACATTATACCTATTAGAAGTTTATTAATTAAGAGTTTGGGTTATTTGGAAAGAAAATGGCTTTTGAAACATAAAAATAAAAACATATTTTCATTAATCACTAAATTTAGTTTCGTGTAAACCATCCGTAATATGCAGAAAATAATTGAAGTGTATATTTAATAAACATGATTAATTAATATAGAACATTAAGATTTGTATATTGTTTTGAATTGGCATATTGAACTGAAGGAAAGATAATTTTCTCGATTATTCATTTTCGCTACACCAAATCACAGATTCGTTCTCAAGGCAGAGGAGAGTTGTTGGTTTCTCTTTGTTACCAACCAGCTGCCAGCAGGTTGACTGTGGTCATCTTGAAAGCCAGGAAACTTCCGAAGGTGGATGTAACCGGACTGTGTAGTAAGTATATAGTCCACTTTCGAAAATAAAATACTATTTAAATTGACATTCACGTGAGTAGTATATTGAGTTGTCGACAGCATCTTATTGTTTTTTTTTCCACAAGGATGGATGCCATCAAATAATTTCCAGCTTTATGAAAAATAGCGAATATTAAATTATAATTTGATTATTACCTTGGTTCAATTAAACTGATATTCTTAACCTACTACGTCGTCGAGTGCACCTTCAAATTAATTTTTTATAATGATCGACATCTTTTCCAAGGTTTCTATAATTAGTGATTTACGTGTTGATTCTTTAAGTTCTTGAAATATTGTTTTATTTTGAATTTCGCACAAAGCTATACGAGGATTATCTGCGCTAGCCATCCCTCATTTAGCAGCGTAAGACTATAGGGAAGGCAGTTAGTCATCACCACCCACTCTTGGGCAACTCTTTTACCAACGAATAGTGGGATTGACTATAACATTATAACGCCCTCGCGGCTGAAAGGGCAAACATGTTTGGTGTGACGGGGATCTAAACTTGCGGTCCTTGGATTACGAGTTGAGTGCCTTAACCACTTCGCTATGCCGAGCTTTTAAAGAATGATATTAATACAGGGTGGTCGCTAGAAAAGCGGAAAATTTGTCAAACAGCTATTTATTTTTACAAAGAATAACTTTTACAAAGTTTTTTAAAGGCATACGTTATATTACACTCAAAGATGCTCAAAATGCATTTTATAATATTAAAATCATGCATTTTATTCATGATGTAAAGAAATCAAAATAGAAATGAGTAAGCACGCATTTTATTCATGATCTCATCTGACCCTCAAATTTTCCGCTTTTCTAGCGACCACCCTGTAATATATTCCAACTTTTATATATAGTCCCCAAATTGCGTGCTTAATCAAACCTCTGGTTTCTTTGAAGATAAACATAATAAACGAATTAATGAATAATTCGAAAGTTTTTAAATTAAATATTTGTGTACAGAGTTAATTCCATGTTGTGTGATAACTGTGTTCCATCTTTTCTGATTTGCATGCAGAGTTTATTCCTCATTTTTTATACAGATTCACTTCGTTAATCACATTTTGTGATTAATGCATTCTAGGGTTTATCAACCTAATTAATTATTTGTGTTCGGATCCGATTTTACATTTTGTTATAAACTGGGCGTATTTCAAAGGGATTTAGGTATAAGCGGGTAATATTATCTTATGGAAATGCATTCTTGATTTATGCACAAGTAAAATAAAAAAGCCCCTACGTGTGGGGGGTTTGTAACCATGTTCATATGTAATTATGAAATCCAAATAAGTTATAGTCGTTATTTGCCGAAAACAGAAATGAGTTGAGATCCGTTACTTCTGTATACGTGTTATGACAATTAAAACGAGTTAATTAAATTGCTCTGTAATTTTATAAAGATGTGAATCATAAGCAACATAACATCCAAGTATGTATAAATATTAACGTTACTCAATTGTTCTGTTGGAAAAACAAGTAGATAGTTGAATGTTATGTACTTAAAACTCGGTTTATACAACAGTCATATAAAGTAAACCGACAACATATTTACTTTTTGCCATAACACAACTAATGATTATACACACAGTAAAAAAGACCAAACTGGATACTCTAATTTGGTATAATAGATGTTCAGGTGTTCTTGCTGAGAGTTCTAATATCCAATAATTACCGTTTCGTATATGATAGGAAATCTACAAGAGATAATTCGATAGCGTTTGTGAAATGTCTGAACTACAGTCTCGTATACTGTATAGCTTTCACCATCTGAACGGAATAGGAAAACTGATATTTCAAAAGCTGCAGAAGTCTAAACATTAACGTCGCTAAAAGTTGAAACATCAGTACCTGTAAGATGACAAACATCAAAACAATTAGAAAACTAAACACAATCTCGTGTAAAAAACTGTAGGTTTTAAAGTGCACACGCATACGTAATCTGAAGAAGTGTCACTTGTAACACCTGAAACAACAATTTTTGTATAGAAACTAAAACACATCAGTAGAAAGTGAAACCTCGACATCCATGACAGGGTAGCACCAGCACTAGTCAAAACTAAAACCCGAAAACAAAATATTTGTACTACAAGTAACTGTTAGAAGCTGGAATATTAACGTTCATTGAAGCCAAAACGCCAACATTTAGATAAAACTAAACACCAACACAATTACAAGCTGAAACGCAAACACCCATGATATGGATTGTTTGTTTGTTTTGTTGAATTCCTTGCAAAGGTACACGAAGGATGTATGCGCTAGCCAACCATAATTTTGAAGATTGTTTGAAGTCAAGCAGAAAGCTACACAATGGGCTATATGTAATCTGCCCACCACGGGTATTGAAATACAATGCTGTAAGTCCACAGACATACCGCTGTTCCACTGAGAAATGACAGACCAAACTAGAGATGTCAATACCACTCTTAGCAAACTGTTGATTACTACTCTTTTAATGTGATGTAATGCACCCTTGTCCTCAAAGTATGAGACGCGATTTATTTACTTTCTCACGAGAACGGTATGAAAACAATTTCACATCTAGGCAGCACTCGGGCTTAATGGGTCGAAAATAAAACACTAAAATGTTTAGTAGCTGAAATAATCACTAAAAAACAAACATTTATTTAAAATAAGCCAGTTTGTTTTGGCATTCTCATGTACATTCTAGTAAAAGTATTACACATATATATTTGTAGCAGAAAATGTCAGTATTTTATAACGTTATGCAAACTAAACCTTTTTGTTTTATTGGTAAAAACTAAATTGTTTTTTTAAGTGTTTTAAAGTTCACAACATCGAATGAATAGTGATTTGAATTTCAAGCAAAGCTATTCGAGGGCTATCTGCGCTAGCCGTCCCTAATTTGACATTGTGAGGAAAGGCAGCTAGTCATCACCACCCACCGTCAACTCGTGAGCTACACTTTTGTCAACGGATAGTGGGATTACCGTCACATTATAACGCCTACGCGGCTGAAATGGCGAGCATGTTTGGTGGGAGGGGGATTCGAACCCACGACCCTCGGATTATGGCCGCATGCACAGTGTGTTATTGTGGAACAAATACAAACCACAAACTGTCTTGCGAACAGTTGTTACTGCTTAGTTTCTTATTCTTCGTTATCCTGCTGCGTTTATCAAAATCTCACTTCTTCAGTTTTGTAGCTTTTATCAGTCACTTATTTTTGTATAAATCTAAACTAGCGATATTTGATCGCTGCCGTCATTAATTTTGAGCCCTGGCATGGCCAGATGGTTAAGGTATGCGACCCGTAATCTGATGGTCGCGGGTTCGAATCCCCGTCACATCAAACATTCCCGCTCTTTCAGCCGTGGGGGCGTTATAAAGTGACGGTCAATCCAACTTTCGTTTGTAAAAGAGTTGGCGGTAGGTGGTGATGACTAGCTGCTTTCCCTCTAGTGTTACACTGCTAAATTAGGGACGGCTAGCGCAGATAGTCCTCGAGTAACTTTGCGCGAAATTCAAACCAAACCTTAATTTTGAACTGATAGATTATAAGGAAAACTACTAGTAAATAACACCCACCACCAACTTATTGTGTGATTAAACGGTAAGATTTGACTGTCACCTTTATAGAACACCCATAACCCCAAAGCAAGGATCGCACTTTCGCGACGACAGGCCGCTAATCTTTAATTCTGGAATTTATATTTTAGGTCCGCTAAGTTTATTATTTATCTAGAGAGCATTGCTCTAATTCTTGTTGTGATTTTAAGTGTTAATGTTTGATATGTTTCGTGTTTAGTTAATGTAAAAAGAATGTTTAAATTCAAATATAATAACATACAATAACTGCAATCGTGAAAAAAGTGCCACTTTCAAACTTTTAATATAAACTTGGATTTCAGGTCTTTCTTTCAGATATGTGCCTTATCAAAGAAACTTTTATTCCTAAACATCTTATCATTAAAATTATCAATATTTATTTCAGTAGAGTTTGCTAACCTATATACATGCAAACTTCAATTGACCATCTGGCCATACCGGGCCTCATTATGTTAGGATTAATGACTTCAATGCTGTGTTAACCTACTAAATTTTCTTTAGGTTTTGATGCCATATAAAGGTTTTGCAAGCTCAATCGGTAAAGTATCACAACATATAAAAAAGTTGAATTGTAAAGAATGCTAAGGGAGTAAAGCTTTGGGTAAGGTGAAATAATAATGTTATTATTATATCGTATTAGAGAATATCAGTTATTTCATGTGAAGAAGCGATAACAGAAAACATAATCAAGATCGGAGATTTAACACGGAACTTCTGACTAGCAAAAACTTATGTTGGACTTCATACCTAGCGTAATGATGTATGACTAACATAATGAAAGTTATGAAAGTTATATATGCTGCCATCATATGGCTTGCATATATGGATATAGAAAATTCTGGATTGTCCAATGGTTTATGCAACAATCCCAGTAAATAATTATAGGAATTATTTGTTCCTTGTCGCAACATTAACACGAATTCATCTCTGGTTATGAAAGAACGTTTATTCATTTAGAATTAAGCACAAAGCTACACCATGGGCTATCGGTTCTCTGCCCACCACGGGTATCAAAACCTGGTTTCTAGCGGTGTGAGTCCGCAGACATGCCGCTGTGTCACTGGGGGGCATGAGAGAGATATCCTGTTTTAATTATCAGTTAAGATGATATAGCCCTTCCCTGGCGCGTAGAAAGTCTCAGGTACGACTTTGAAATACAAAATATAAACTGATCATAACACCACATCGTTTCATAAAATTTCTAAATATAAATAACATTTCTTTTTCATTCACTGTCGCTCTCTCTTTCTTCTTTTTAAAGCTTGAATGAGTTCAAGTCATTTGACACTGTATAACTACTGAATTGACGTCATCAGCAATTTCTTGGCATTTCTATTTGATCTATTTGATAAGTACAAGGCTAGTGTCCGGATTTCAATATCCGTGGTAGGCAGAACATAGTAAGTCTGCTGCGTAGCTTTGTGCTTAATTACAAATAAACAAATCAATTGACAAGCGTGTCTGGAGAGCCGATACAATTGGAAGTCAATCTTCTGAGTATTTTCAAACCAATAGCACGTTAAATGGTATGTTTTTGAATTTCGCGTAAAGCTACTCGAAGGCTATCCGTGCTAACCATGCCTAATTTAGCAATGTAAGACTAGAGGAAAGGCAGATAGTCATCACCACCCACTGCCAACTTTTGGGCTACTCTTTAACCAGCGGATAGTGGGATTGACCGTCACATCATAACGCTCCTACGGCTGAAAGTGTGAGCATGTTTGGTGCGACGGGGATTCGAACCCGCGACCCTCATATTACGAGTCGAACGCCTTAACCCACCTGACAATGCCGGGCTTACGTTAAATGAATTGTGAAAGTATTTTTAGATTCCTGGGTGCATACACAATGTCAATCAAAAACTAACTAAGAAGGCTCCAGCTGATCTTGTCATCCTCTGGATTACACACTCTTCTCCCCTACTTCTATAACACAAAAAGTTGATTAAAAATTATGTCTAGACAATGATATATATATTAGGTTCAAGAATTTTGTTCATTCGCGTCAACTTTTATTTTTAACTCAAAAATACTGATGCAGTATTGATGAACGTGTGCAGGGAGATTCAGATGAGTCCCCTAGTTTTGTGATTAAAAAAAGATATCCTTATATGGTTGGAGAGCAGCTGCTTACGGTATTAACGTTTTCTACATAATCTACATTATTCTGATGAAGCATTGACAGATTTTTGGAGTAGAATAGTCGCATGTAATGACTTTTGTTGACATTTTGTAGTCTTCCACTTACACAGCGGTAAGTCTACGGATTTACAACGCTAAAATCAGGGGTTCGATTCCTCTCGGTAGACTCAGCAGATAGCCCGATGTGGCTTTGCTATAAGAAAACACACAAACAGATATTTTGTAATTGGAAGCTGAAACTGTATTGCTATTATTAGGTGTCGTAGGCTGAATTCTTACAGTGGGTGTCTGTAACTTGTTGGCGATAAACAATAAACAAACAGCAATACAGTTTACTTGTTTTAGGAACTAGGATGTGTTTTTTCAAATATCAGGCAAACAGTAGTAGAATTAGAGGAAACATAATACAACAGAATGACTTGTAGTTAACACAAAAATCTATCCAGTAGCCAATCAAGGAAGATAATGTTAAACTACTTATTATTTACTTAATGCTACCTGAACAGTTGATCAGATACGAAGTACTTTATTCTCATCGAGTGTTGTCAATCAAGACAATGTTTGTAAAATCTAACCTGCTATTCAGGCATTGATATTCATTAACCTGCAATCAAGTTCATGTCACAAAGCGTTTTGAATAATACTACTTGCTGATTGTCTTGCAGAGGTGTAGAAGGTAAGTTAAAAGTGAGGGAGAGCAAAGTTCATTTGACTAAGAAAAGCAGGGTTTAGGATTGTCTTTGGACCCAGAAAGCTGTTGGATTCTGAATTAAGTTTTATGTATTCTCTTGCTTTTCCTGAGAGTAATTTTTACTGAGACAGACGGAGAAGTGGAGGTGAGGTATCCATGCCCTATATTTCCTATACCACTACCTTGTTTTTGAAAGAAAACAATAAGTAAGCACGATTCCATACATTCGTATGCTTCTACTTGAATATTTAACTGAATGATACCAGTATTTTAAATCTAAATGACACCTTATACACCATGTGTATAGCTAAGCGGCCACCCCAGAAACCTTGATGTTCACGTAAAGCCATCTTTAATTTAGCATGTTATGTTGATCAGAGGGACTGTAAGCATTTATATTTATCTTAAAAGTCGGACTGACTGTTAACTTTATAATTCCTCTACTGCTAATAGTCCAGAGGCTAATATGGTCAGGTTGTTATGGAAGTTTGACTCGCAACCTGGGTTTGAAATCAGTCCACGAATATACTCACCCATTTAGCTGTGGACTCAATTCAAAGTGATAAATTCTCTATTATTCATTGGTAAAAAAAAGAGTAGTTCAAATGTTGGCCATAAATATTGTTAACCAGCTGTTTTCCATCTGATATATTATATTGAAACTAGAGACGGCTAGCAGAGATAGCCCTTGTGTAACTTTGCCCGAAATTCTACAACTAAATTCGGAGTGTCTTAAATTGTATATCACAGTTCGAACTTTAGACCTTCTGATACTCAGCTTTGTACACTAACTACTAGACTATGTCCTTTCCCATTACATTAAACACTAATTGTTTTAGTATGAGCTTATACACTTTATATATTCTATATGCCTATATTCATTTTGATTAAGTATTTTATACTGTCATACGTCGCCGATCACTCAACTATGACCATACATGCAAACGTTTGTGGAACACTCAACTGATTTGTGTATGCAAAAATATAAAAAAATACATAATGTGCAAAATGGTTACTAGAGTCCTATAAACATATAAACAATTATGATCAGTCAACCAAACAATGAATAGTAACAATTATATTTCATATACGTTAAGCGTGTTCATTCAGAGGATGTATGGTTATATAAAAACTATATGACAAGCTGTTCAGAGATAACTGTAATAAAAGCTTATCAACAGTGTAAATCGAAAAAAAAAATTTTAGATTAATAAAAACTGCGACCATCCGAGGAAACAGAGAAACGTACAGGCTTATAAAGCTGTAACAGATATTGGATTATCAGAATTCAGCATCTGCAAACATAGTATGTGTGAAGAAACTATGTCTCAAAACTGCTTACCTCAAAAAAACAAGGAGAAAATTACATGACCCACACGACTCTGTATTGTTATGACATTAAAGAGGGCTGGCATGGTCTGATGGTTAGAACTTTCGACTCGCAATCTGTGGGTTCGAGTCTCCATCACTAAATATGCTTGACATTTCAGCCGTAAAGTTGTTATAATATGATGGTAAATCTGTCAAATCTCAAGCATTTGTGGTGGGTGTTGTTGACTCGCTACCTTCTCTCTAGTCTATCGTTCCTAAATTAGGGAGAGTTAGCGCAGTTAGTCGTTGAGCAGCTTTGCGCAAAATGTAAAACGAACCAAACAGTATCACAATACAAGTTGATAGAAGTGGTGTAATAGTGATGAAAACATTCTATTATTCTTTGGATAAGATCACAGTGTATCTAAACTTACTGTTGTTACCAACCATGTACATTCAACAACGCTGCATTTCTACCCTGATATACAAGGGTTTCTTCAAAATGATAATGAGACAACAAAACTTTGTCACATTGTTCGAACATTATTTGAAATTTGGGTTTCAATATTATATTTTGGCCAATACGGTCAGCGTTATATATGTTTAGGAGTATCTATGGTTAATTGAATGCTGTATTTGCTACTAGAATACCCTGCCATTAATAAAATCATCACATTCTTTTTGATAAATGGGCAATACATTATTTGGCACATTATGTCAAACTTAATATTCCCTAAATCCGTGATGACGAGAAAACTCACTTGTAGAGAAAAATATATGTGTAAAAATGGTTGCTATGTATTTCGAAAATTCTACGTAGAAGAGCGAACAACGTTTCGACCTTCTTCGGTCATTGTCAGGTTCACAAAGAAAGAGGTGAAGGTCGAAACGCTATTTGCTCCTCTACGTTAAACTTTCTCAACCCATATCAGTCGTTTTTACATATATATTAATATTCTCTTATTGAAACGAAAGGTAGCATGCAAAAGTCTTAATGAAATGGTCAGTGAAATTTATATCACGGTCCACAACCTATTCACTTTGTATTGCAATTTAGATATAGTTGCGTACTATACAGTACATTATATATCATTGCACTCTATTATTTAATATAACTGTTTACTGTAAATTATCATTAATTTACATTAATGTATGTTTCTCTAATGTGTATTTTCTGTTACAGATCCATACGTGAAGATCTATTTGATGTATAACAAGCAGAGAATCGCAAAGAAAAAAACTCTTGTTAAGAAACGAACATTGGATCCAGTGTTCAACGAATCTTTCATTTTTGAGGCGCCTTATAATGAGGGTTTGGAGAATATAAGCTTAGAACTTGTTGTTCTGGATTGGGACCGGGTCACTAAAAACGAAGTTATTGGGCGTCTCAATATAGGGTCAAAAACCGGAGGAACAGGGCAACAGCATTGGGCAGATGTTAGCCATTCTCCGCGACGGCAGATAGCAGAATGGCATAAGCTCCAGGAATGATGAGAAATACCAATTTGATCATTCCTACAATTAATGACGATTAGCAGAAATTCTGGACAGTATGCTTGTGTTTATTTTCTTTTTCTCCAAATTTAATGGGGTGACGCATGAAATATATAACCAATATTATCAACAACCATAGACCTACAGCTCCGTATTTTCGCTATAATATGATGAAATGACCAAGAATAAATACAAGTTATCTTGGACATTGCCTTCACTTCACCAAAGAAAGGCATATTAATTACCTTGCATGAAATATTCCATTATAGTGCTGCCATCTGTGAATATTATTAAAATGTTTTTCGTTTCAATTTTAATTTGAAAAATAAAAAAGGACTTAATTTTTGAATCTCGTTTACTACCAACTGAAATGCACCACAACTTTTATTATATAAATTTACAAATACCATTCTGTATTGCATAGTACTAAATGATAGTAAAATTTCAGTATTACAGGTTTATATTTCCAGATAGAAACACAAATTACGTTTGAATACATTTGCCACAGTTTGTACTCTTGTCACCGATGTACGTGGGGCCAAATGCCTTTAATGACAGTTTTTGTTTCAACACTAGAACTCTTATTTACATTGCAAAATTTGAATTTTCGTTACCTGTAATACACATGTTCAGTTGTTCGCAGAATTTGGTTTTCTTTTTAATTATTAAAGCAAAGAGCTGTAATAATCATTTAAAACATATAAAGTGGTGCCTGATCAATATTTGGCAAAATGTACTTTCTTTGGTTAAGATTTATATCTATTAATGCAACCACATGTGCTAAGAAGTGGGATTGACCGGATGGTCATATTATAATGCCCCCACGGCTGAAAGGGCTGGCACATTTTGTGTGACGGGGATTCAAGCCCACGACCTTAGGAGATAAATGATTGCTTTTTTTAGTTTCCAATTTGATAACAGATGGCAGGGCTGGCACTAAATGCTAGGATAAATATTTAAAAGTAAAATTACAGTAAGAAATTTCCAAAAAGTTAAGAAAAATTACAAAGGAAGTTTAACGTAAATTATAAAGTTGGACGTGTATAAGTGAATATTTTTCCCCAGTATTAATGTATTGAAAACAGCAGAGTAATGAATAGTCAATCACAGGCCTCTAGAAGCGTTTAAAAATGTTTAATATTCCAAATGTCGCTAAAGAGAATGGTAATCATTTGTAATTATTCAGTAATTATTATGTGATGTCGTTTAACCAATTTACAATGGAGAAAGGCTGAAGAAACCGAAAGAAATGAAATACTATTTATGGAAAGTGGCATTTCTATTACATTTCATTTCATTACTTCCTTGTCAACTGCGAAAAATGCTACTAAAATTAAATATGAATGAATTGTACAGCTAATGTGTTTACACGAAAATGTTTCAACTTGAAATTACACGATACAAAAACAACTGTGTAATGTATGATAGAATAAGCTGTATATTTTAAAGTTTCAAGGCAACTGTGAAATATTAGGTTTAAAAATATTACATGTACTATTATTCGAAAGCTGAAACTTTGTGTTATTTTAACATAAGGAAAAGAGGATTTGAATTTGCACAAGTTGAACTGTAAGAACGTTATGATTTCTTAGGTTTCATTGTAAGTATTCTAAAATATTAATCTTTATTATTAACGCAGAATACCTTGAATAGCTCTCGATTACAATTCTTTCTTAAACAGTTAGTAATTCCACACTAGTATTTTCCTTCTAATGCTAAAACAAAAAAAAATTATCAGTATTAAATACTTGGTAATAATGGGAACTATTTTATAACTTTTTCTACTAATATCTTGAGTGAAAAAGAAAATGTTTGCTTACCAAAGATTTCCTTAAGATACTAATGTATTTCAATTTTATGAAATATTCTATAAACTTTTTATTTTTGCTTAAGCATTTCATTTTCAATAAGATAAAAGCAATATTATTGTTTTCAAACTTCTATGCTGTGAAGATACCTGAAGACTGTTAATGACAGTTATAAAGAATTACTTGATTAGTTTGTGCTCTTAAACCTGTTATCAGTTTGGTTTTTACAAAGCTTCAATCATATTGCATATATACATTGCTTTAATAACTTTTCAATATCAGTGCACAATAATTCAATAAAGCCCAAATTTAGTGTTTAACTACCTCAGTAGTTGACATGGGTATAAGGAATTAAGTACTTAAGATAAAGACTTAAAGTTTAGTCTTAAATATCGAGGTACTTTTTAGTTTTGAAATGATATAGTTTTATTTTTAATTTCAAAATTTTATTACAATCATCTTACTAATTTTAAAAGGTTTACATTTAAAAGTTTAACATGTGAATATAAGACTGAAAGTATCATTTTTGTATTGTTATAATACTTCATTAAAAATGTTCAATAGGGTTGTTGAATAAACATGAAAATCTAAAAGCCAAAACTTGTGCAATTTTAACTTTTCAAAATGAAAAAAACTGGTAAGACATTTTGAATTACAGAGAAATATTACTATGGATTTTCCAAATTTAAATTCCCTGAAAACACCAAAATCATGAGAAAACATAAAACTTTGTATCAAGTAACTGGTTAGAACAAAACTGACAACAGCATACACAGATACACTGTACTATTCTTTTACTTTGGGAATCTTTTCAATTTTCTTTTATTTTTCAAATAAATCATACAACAAAGATTAAACCATATACTGTTTTAATACTGCAAATGTTTTTATTCATAATAGCATGTTAGCGAGATAAATTTTAAAAATGAGTACTTTTATTATCATGTATGAATGAATACATTTTTATTTATGTTACTACAAAACAGTCTTGACCTGTGTGCTATTAACTACCAAACAGTTTGCAAATAGACCACTGTAAACTCTACTGTTATTACTACTTCTAACATTATGTTTTGTAAATGAACTGAAACTGTAAGATGTATTAAATACATTGTTTTCTGGCAACCTATGTAACTACTGGGCATTTCTGAGTATCAGTTATTTCTACAGTAAAAGCCTTCAACCTACTACTTTGTCTTGGAATGTATGAGCATGTACAGTTAAGATATTCATCACACTTTCCACCCAAAGAAATGAAATTATTTTAAACCTTAATTCATTAAGGTGTTTCAAGCTACCTAAAAGACAAATTTCTGGTCAATAGCAAGAAAAATACATTAATGAAATAATGTATTAATTCACCTCCTAATAAAAAAACAACAACATTTAATTTGAAAATTTGAAAACTATAAAGAAATAGCAATAAAAACTATAATACCAATTTTTCTTTGCATCTTTTGTGGAATAATTTCATAAAGATTTCGTGATCAAGTTTCCAAACGCTTGAAGCATGCAAGTTTCCCAGGCAATTCGTGTAAGCTTAGTTATCTTGGAATATTTTGACTTTAAACAATAAGGTTAGAATCTGAATATTTTTACACTTTATATGAATAAATATACATTTCAATATAATTCCAGATATTATTTGTATTTCATTAATAAAAACAGCATGCTATTTAAGTTTCTTCCAAAGCATGTCTTAGCATGTCTGGTAATATTTACAATGTTAATGCACATTTTTTCATATCATTCATTATCATCTATCTAATAGAGAAATAACTACATTTCTCCTCATAATAATCTCTTAAATCTTTTTAATAATATTTATGATTTAAATTTTTTTAAATAATATTAATGATTCAAAATCTAATCATAGGTTTCCCCAAGCCTTTATTTCATTTCCTTCAGTGTTATTAAACCTATGTGCATACCACAGCCTTTTACAGAATGCCATTCAACTAATTATGTATTTATATTCAAAGTTATAAGTTATTCATTTTTACCCTTGATTGCTAATGTAGTGAGAGTTCATGATAAAGGAGAATAAATACAATTTACATGAACAAAAAGTGAAAAAACCCTATAGATAAACAATTTTACTGTACAAAGGATAAAATTATTTTCCACTCCAATTTGTCAATCCAAATGAGGTTAACATCAATTCGCATACATATCTGGAGTAACATCACTTTTGCAATGCATTTGATTTTTTTTGTACAAAATATTTATAATTTCACTAAAAGCTTGGTACATTTTGTACACACACAATGAATCAATTTAATGAAAATTCAGTTAAAATAGCTGCAAAAAGAAAAAAAAAAGCTTATTCAACTTTTTGCTGTTGACATTCTTGAATGTTTATTTTAAGTGCTCGAGATCACAAAATCAAGAAAACATAAGTCCAGCTCCAAAGAACCAAAAATTAGAGATAGCTTTGTGTATTGATCAGAAAAAAATGTTCTAATTATTTATTTAATAATCATTATCCACTTTCATTATCATGACATAGGCCTGAAAATAATTTTTAAGCCAACATTTATATGGAACAATTTTAAAATGTTTAAATTATTCTGAAAAGTTTTTCTAAATGTAATATATAACCAATTTCTTTTTAAGATGTAGAAATATACTTTCTCTCTTTGTATATTAAAATTGTTTCATAGAAATGTAACAAATACATGAACCAGTTACTGCATTCATAAAGTTATAGAATTTTGTTAGTTATACATATGATACAAGTTTAATTATGCACCAAGTACTACAAAAATTATTAAAGATATCAATTAATTGTTTTCAAAAGTACTGCTGCATTGAAATATCATTCATAATTATTCTTAAATACCTTTTGACATGTTTGATAAGAAACATTTGAAACTAGTTAACCGTTAAAAAAGCTATGTTAACTATACTGATCTGCAGTAAAAGTTGGAGGCAAATTGCAACAATTTTACATCAATACAAAATCTCAACCTTCATTAATAAAACATAAACTTAGAAAAATGTAAATAAATTATGTATTATAATAACATATAAAACTACATGAAAGCTTTTTTTCCACAAATCTCAAAATTTATGAATTTATAATGTAATGATAAAATTCATATTTCAAGAGAGGGATCTAGCACAGTTTGATGTTTTTCTTAACTATACAGATTTTTATATGAAGGAAGTCAACTGTATAAGTGGATCTCCTAATGCAGAAGCTCGGACATTTCAGGCTCACATACCACTTTTTTTAAATTACAAATCCAGATATAATTTTTAAAAAAGATAAAGCTTAGTAATAAAAAATACATAATTTAAACACTCACCCATTGATGTGAAGGATGGAATTTTTCCTATTGTACAGTTAAATAATATGTGATACCATTATTGTAAAACTTGAAGGAAAGAAAATACTGGTGAGCCTATGCAGGTATTGGGACAGTGTAAGTGAGGAGAGTAGAATGTACGAGTGGAAAGCTCAGATAGGGCTTATTAAAAATTTTATGATTTTTTAATGCTAATTGTGTCATGTACCACCAACATTAGTTCTACATACCATAATTTGAGAATCCCCATTCTTAAGGATTGCCGATTCTTTATTTCTGAAAAAACAACAACATTTTTTTATACATGTAAAAATTATAAATGTTATGTTGTGTTATAATTTCATACAATATGCACCTTCAAAATCATTGAAAGTAAATAACAATAAAATCATTTTGACTTAATTAAACTTGTAATTTTGTACGAAGCTTGTTTTCAAGTCGATACTCCATGAAAAAAACTGATGTTCAACATTTGATAAAAAACAATTTATAGATGAAGGGATTTTTAAAGAATAGCAATAAGAGAATTACATTAACATAAAAAATGATACAGTTTATCACAAAACACACAGAGAACATCATGCTTTTTTTACATGCACATATATGGAGCCACAACTTTACATAGTTCACAACAAAGACAAGCAAAATTTTTCAAGAGAACAAAATGGCAAGGTTGCCTTACTTTTCAACTTATGAATTTCTTAGTTTTCTTTTTTGTAACTTACCAAAGGAACGTTATGCATAAAAGTTAGTAAATATCAGCACACACACAACTAGATTCCTGCAAAATAAATGTTTAATATCACGAGTTTTCAAAAAATAATACACTGTATTTAACCAAACAAAATTGATAAACTTAAACTCTTTGTAATTGGTAGCTATTTGCAGAATGTGGATTGAATGAATGTATATTTACAGTTGTAAGGCAATATAATTTTATGGTAAACATTTCTTCTGTTCCTTATTACTTAGATATTTTCACATGTAAGTGCTACATTGAATGTAAACGACATATTTTTGTTACAAAATTTTAATCATATTTTTTCATGATATGCAGAGTTTCTAACAGACTCATTTTTTAAACAAAATCTTATAATCTCATAAATTCTGTAAAAAATAAAAAGAATTCAATAACAGTGTATCAATTCTTATTTATTATATATATGTAGCAAAGATTAACTGTAACAGAAAGTTAATGGTCAATGTCTGAATTTACTAAAAGTCAGATTGTTGTATATATAAACAGTTGAATGTATACATTTGCACATTTTGACAGATATGACAAGTTGATTATGACAACTTATGCACAACCACATTATAACTGTTTAGACTGCAACCAATAATACAAATAACTTGTAAGATTATCATAGTATATTTTATCCATGAAACAGTAAACAGTTAAAAACCACAGTCACAAACAAACCCTATAATAAATATCATTCCATATAATAAGTTATGTACATGGTATGTTTATATCGGTTGTTAAAAGTTTCTCAAATCTAAGATGAGGGCAATTACATCACACAGTGACAACTGATGGTTAAACAAGTGATTGGTTCAAAACCAATAAAACTTGTACGTAAGTTACATAAGAAAGTAGCATTATTTTATTCAAACCTATTATGATTTTCCTCCTTAGTGCCTATGAGTGTAACATTATACTCATAAAAAATTCCAAAAATTCACAAATACTAATGATTTTTTGGGAAAACATTGAACTAATTCAAAACCAAATTTTGCAATTTCTTTTATTTGCATTTAGAAGAATAAATAAATATTTTTTCAAAAAATAAAGTTCAACTTTGAAGTATTTCATTCTTTTAAACAATTATTAAGTTTATTTTATATACTATTTTTGATTCAATGGTGTATTTTTGCCCTCTTAAACATCAAGTTTGAATGCACTCATCTGAGCGTGTAACAGATTTTACAGGGGTATAAGTAAAGTTCACTGATGGTATTAATCTGTTAGATATTTCTACCTGTATTGTGGATGGTGAGATACCACAGACTAACCTGGATCAATTAGTAATTTAGAGAAATATATAGTAAGTGCAAGATAGTACACATGTAGATAGGAAACAACTCAATAGCATAATTGATTAATGAATCTTGGCATGGTGGTGGATATGTCACCCAAGCAAGTGAAATGGTGTTCTATTGCTAAGTAGTGAAAGGTAATTAAATTTTATGCCATAGCTACATACATATTTCTTACAAGTCAAAAGAGCTAGTTATTTCTTGATACAACTAACAGGCCTCACATGGAATACTGTGCATAGTTTCGATCTTCAAACTTAAGATATTGAATTAATGGAAATGGTTCTATTACTGTTATGATTCTTGAGAAATGCCAAGATCCCTCAACTTATTTTTTTTAAAGAAATAAAAGGTTAGAGATGATTTTATTGAGGTTTTGAAGATTATTTGGATGTCTGATAAGATTAGGGCTTCTTATTTAATATGCTGTTATAAAGATAATACACTCTGTCCTGCTCAAGTGAATAATTAATTCAAAGACTGACTTTTGTAACATAAATTTAAAATAATTAAATATCCTTTATTATAGGGGCCTATTTAATTAATGATACATTTTTATCATTAAAAGAACCTAGTTACTAATGCCAAAGCAACCCTTATAACAAAACAATGAAATAAACTGAACAAAATGCTCAAAATGTAATTCACTTCTTAAGTTCACCAATATCTTCAGGAAATGGATAGAAAGCAAAAAATAAATGTAAATACAGTATTAAATTAATTTTCTTACTGCAAGAACTATTATTCTGATTGTTAAACTATTTCTTACATCACCTTAATGTAGAAACAGGTAACTTTATTCTGTATGTATATGATGGCTCCCAACTTTTAGAAATATGTTTAAGTGGGACTTTTGAAAAAGTGAAACTTCAGTGTATTATCAGTGCTGATGTTGATTACTTTCTACAAAGGTATGGAAACATGTTTCTTGAATTTCTTATTCAATTAAATAATATGGTGCATTTCTTGGATCAATGTTTAATTACATTATCGTATGAAAATGAGCATGCAACAATCTTCCAGCAATAGGAAGCGTGACACACTTTCTGTGCAGTTGAACCCAATCTTCACTTTGAGATCAGACATGAAAGAAAAATATTGATACGGGAAGTGGGGAAGACAAGTGGGAAGTATCTATCAGAAACATATTTTCAATGTAGGAAAATATTAACTTCTGATATGATCATTTACCTCCACACTCACAGTTACAGCTAAAGTCCCATATTGGTCAGGTATAGGAACTGTTGTAAATGTACTTAATGAGCACTATTCAAAAGCAGCTGAAAAGTACTCACAGAGTGTATCATCTTTGAACAAGAAACATGTGGGAGACCACACCACATATGAACCAGGTATATTCTTCACCCATGTAAAATAAATATTTGTTGTATGTAGAATGGGTGAAAAATGAACACTGCAATACATGTGGGGAGGCTAGGGCACATTGAATCATAAGTTGAATCTCAACTGTAGTTTAAACCAATGGCACTGGGATTTTAGTCTGTGGTAGAAGGGTCCTCTAACTGGAAGGAAAGAGGAGACTTTGTTCCAAGAACCTAAGCCATTATACATACAAATCCAACATGATCCACAGTAGCAAACCTCAGGAATTGACTTCTGGATGATAGTAGGAAGGCAAAAATGTAACATGGAGAGTTAATGCCATCCAAAAACCATTCAGTATTTGGAATGTATTGTCCAATATATATGTACAAACAGCTGGTTTGGGTTGAGAAAATTTTTTAGTAGAGGAATGAACAAGTTTTGACCTTCATCTGTCATCATCCACCATCACAGCAATTAGAAGCTGGTTAGCAGCAAAGATTCTCAAACTCTACTGGAAGAATGGGAGGAAGGGAACATGCTGGAGAGTCTGGAGGTAACATATCACTGGAGAAAGTGCAATGAGTGATTGCAGTATCCTATTTTTCTAAAAGCAGAATGTTCCTAATGTCTTCAATTTAATGAGCAGCAGGGATGGGAAGTAACGCCTGACTGCTTTATTCATGTCAGTCCATATTAGTGATGTACAGTTCCGTGCAAAAATATTTATGAAGTAATAAACCATGTGAATGAATCTGCAAGCAGTCTTGTACAAAATTCCATCTCAACAGTGAGCATTAAATAGCGATGATATCTAATGATGCAGATTTTAAATAGAAGTATACTTGGATAGGTACAACTTACTACAGTGAGATCCAGTATGACTAAGAGAGGCCACTGAAAAAATAAAAAGGGAAATGAGAATTTAGCCATTCATACTTGGACCAACATTTACGGAACAGTAACAGGGGAAGACAATATCCACCCAAGAACAAAACCTGACAGGTGACATAACTAGCAAACCACAAATTTGTGGGAAGTGGTTCACATGCCAGCCTAGATTATCTTCTCCAGTAGACAATGAAAATGACCAGCTAACATGATGAAGTAATGAATTTGGTGAGACATAAAAGAATTGATGCAATATAAATGATATGATGAATATATCTGGTTCGGGTAATGGAAAATAGGTCATGTGAAATAGATTAATTACAGTGCATAAACAAAAAGGATTGGGAGCCATGAAAATATGAGAAGGGCCCATATAACACTATGAAGCACAAATCTGGCACAGGAAATGATCTGTATCTGAAAGGAAATTTATGTAGCAGAATGAGAGAAGTGAGACTAGAATAAAAGCAAAACCACCCTCCAAAAGAGAGCAGAATTCGGGCACTGGTGAGGTTGGTTTCTTTCGGCGCCATACCAGTGAAAGTGGGTTTTCTCGGGGTACTCCCGTTTCCCCCCACAGCTAAATTTCTGTTTGATAGGATCTATAGATCCCGGCCCTGAGAAGAGGCACGTCATTTGGCTTACTGTATTCAAATATAAATTCTATTATCATTTTAGTTCTCAAAATTTCAAATAATCATAACGTCTCGTGACAACAACTCCTGTCCATGTCGACGCACTGTGTTTGCATCTCCCTGCTCTCTCCACGTCAATCAATCTAAACACATCTCATCGTGAGCCTGTGGATGTGGTTCTGGATCTTCCTTCGTCCTCTCTTTGGCGGGCCTTACCGTGCTGACTTTCAGCTCTTCATGATGCTTCTCCTGATGAAAATTTATACCATATTTGACTCGTGGTCATCTATGACCATCACATTCGGAAAAACAAACCATTCGCCAGCAATTGGAACCTTACTCCATCACTCCTATTCTCACTTACACTAGTTATTCTTGCCATGTGTGGGGTGAAGAGAAACAGCAGTTTCTGACCGCCCCTGATTATTTTTCGTTCGTTATGAACGAAATCATAATTTAACCAAAATTCCTACCATGACCTACTACGACGGCAAAAGAGAGCAGCTGAGGTTTTTGGAAAAAAGAAATGATTGTGATTGTGGAGAACATAGATTCAGTAGTTCAAGGTACAATGTATATCAATGGCAAACATGACTAGCCACCAACATCGATAAGTTGAAAGAAATAAGAAGATAAAGGTTCAAAGGGAGGAAGGGAAAGGGCAGGGATGACAATAGTGAGATTCCAATCGAGCAGTTGAGTGGAATGAGGAGGACATTGTAGTCACACAGATAAAAGCCAAAGGAAGTAATAGGAAAGCAAAATATACAGTGATAGAGGGAAAACCAGCATAGGTTGAGACAGACCCTTGTAAAACAACAATGTAAAGGAATCAGAATGATAAGAAATGAAAGGTGATAAGGGAGAATATCCACACTTTAACAAAGTTAAAATGTGTGCCACTTACACTGATACACAGACATAGACAAGGAACAGACTGAATGAGAGAGAGAAGAGACAGCACTCATGTAGAAATTCCAAAACCTCTAGAAAGGGACTGCACAAAAGCCAAGGAGGTATAAAGCACCACTGAGTGAGGTTGATGAATATGGGATCTGGAGAGGGAAAGAGATTATAGAGGAGACACTTCTAAAGAAAAATCCAAAAGAAACCATGGTTGTGATGGCCAGAATGGAGCTACAAGGACTCAACATGGGGTAGTTCAAATAATGGAAATCAATTTGGGTACAAAATGATACACATTTATGTATACATAAATGAATAGGTCTGACCAATCCTGGCTGTAAGCATCTATCACCAAAGCCAAAGTTTATAGAACTTGGGTTCTAAAAGAGATGGAGTTTGGTATTCAAATGTGTGGTAACTGAGAGCATTACCAACAGAAGGCTTGTGAGTCGATAGACCACTCTTTGGGTAAAATTTTGTCAAGATTGGACAAACAATCTGCGACAAAATTGAAAACACCTGGGATACGACAAGCCAGTAAATAAACTTGATGGCTGTCAGCCCAGAATAAGAGATTCATGTGCAAAAACATATGGACTTAGACCAAGTACTCCCTTGTCAAGTGACATAAGAGACAATTGTTGAGTTGTTGGAATGAATTATTATTGTTGTGCCTATCAAAGCCAACAGAAAATGAATTATAGCTCAACATCCAGCAAAAAGTTACAATAGATTGATACAGAGACAAGATTGTTCCATGAGACCAATGGCCCAAGATATCATGAGCATTGCATTAGACTCTTCAGCCTAATAATGAAGCATCTATAAACAGGTGTATCTCCATATGGAAAGGAAAAATGAGGTATGCTTACTGTTATGTTATCTCTGTCTAACCACCAGGCAAAAGCTTTATGAAAGGAAGAAGAAACCAAAATCTTAAAATTCCAGAGGGCCCCTGTTGATGTTATGCTGATCCTGTAGAATACATTGAAATGGACAAATGTGAGCAAGGCACAATGAATGCTCAAGTCCCCAAACATAAAAGTATCACCAGTGCAGAGAAAGAAAATGATAACAGCCCTCTGAAACAAAAGATCCATAGCATGCAGACAAAGAGAGAAAGCTGGACTTGACTATGATGGGAGTTAAATAACACCCTATGATAATGAAGATAGTGAGATGGGGTGAATGCAGAATTTTCCACTTTGATAATCCAACCTACACAAGTAGCTTTCTCAGGACAAAGTGCATGTGATACTGCAAGTAGGGAAGCAAGAAGCCTGTCATCTATGTAGTGGTAGAAGCTGAAACCGTGTATATGTAAAAAGCATGCAAAAGATCTGACTATCTAACAAAAAACATTGAAGAGTAGATGCACGCCCAAAAGGAACTGATAAGTAAGATCCTCATGGATGAAATAAAAATAAGGATGGGATGATTGGGTAGTAGCAATATGAAGGAAGTTGCCTGATATGTCTATATTCATCATTCAAAGACCCAGAGAAAATGGTCATCAGAATGGCAGGTATGATTCCATGGTGAAGCAGGAACATTCAAAAAGTTGTTCACACTGGCCAGGTCTATAACAAAATGTTAATCTCTGCTCTTTTTTGAGGATACCTGTAAATATGGATTGTAGAAAATTTTTTTTAAGGAAACAAGGGTGTAGATACTGTAGACATTATTTACTCAAACTGCAAATCTGTGTTCCTACTGAACCAAATGTAATTTTAGGTAATAACATGGATTCAAATTAGGTGTTTGTAGTTTGGGTAAATAATGTCTACAGTTCCTCAAGCCTTGTTTGCTTACTTTTTACAAATTCTATCTGCAGGTTTTTAAATACACAATTGTTATTAACCTTGAATGTATGTACATGTAACTACAGTAGGTATTATTGCACGAATAATGTGCCTTATGATTGATTAACAGATCTTTTTGCAGCCTTAACAATCACTCTGGATTTCACATCTCCCCAGAACTATTTCACTTTTCTGTCAGAGTTTTATTTAACCATAGTAATTAAATAAAACTTACATAAGATAGTTTTGGAGAGATTTTATACGGCTGAGACATGACCAAAATAAACACATACGCTACTCAATTGAATACTCATGATTACACAACTCATTATATGGCCTAGTTCTTCTAGATTCTGAAATCCAACTTTCTGAGTAATTATTACAAAACTCTGTGTGATAGAATGAAAATAAATGAAGTTATAATTAACCGTATATTAGTTTTACTGATTACAAATCCAAGTTTATAAATTAAAATAGCCACTGGCAATAACAAGACTTCAAGATTTTTCATTCACTTCAACTTATCTTCATTTTAATTTAACTGCATAAAAATAAACTAAGCTTTATTACGTGCACAGTTGGCATAAGAATAGTAAATCATGAAAAACAATGCTAAGCAAATCTGGCATAGTAACGTTATTCGCACTGTCTCTGTCAGTGTCATCGGAAAACGATAAATAATATTGCAATAAATAAATATATTTGTATATGTTTAAAAACGGTTCACCTGACCGAAGAAGGTCGAAACGTTGTTCGCTCCTCTATATAAAATTTTTCTCAACTCTTATCAGCCGTTTTTAAATATATATTTTTCTTTAGAAATGATTTTCTCGTCATCACGGATTAAATAAATATATCAACTGAATGATCTTTGCTGATAACCGATCTAAAAATATACATAACCAGATAAAAAAGATTATAAATAGAACTTTGAAAGTTAAAAGAATGACACCATGGTAAACTCCATCCCAACAATTATTCAAGCTAAGTCTTTTCAAAATCGCGGAAACTCCGCTTACTACGATTTCACCAATACTGCCATTTTTACAAAACTCTCGTTTATTCACGTGCTCGACAATACTCTACGTTATTATTGGTTCACTACGGGAGTAAATCAATTTAGGGGTGGTCTCTCATCTCGTTATATTGAATAATAACTTATGAAAAGTAGTGCATATTTACGAAGTAAAAAATGCTTAAAATGTAATTAACAGCATTATTTTTGGTTAAAATTTTTTGAAAAGAATTAACCCTGAAATATTGTGATTTTTTGACAACTGGTAACCTTGAAACTGTCCCCTGGATTTACAAGTCGGAGAAGCTAAAGATGGCGGACGTGAGAGAAGATATGGCGCAAAGCCGAGCGCGAAGACAGACACAAGGGACTCCTGGTAGTCAAGAAGATATTCAAGAAGGGAGCATGCTTGATGAATTTGATCCTTTTTCTGGAGAGACCGACATATTCGAAGAAAATGTCAACATATCTCTTACAGCACCACCACAGACTCAGTAAGTTTCTTTTTTTTTCTTGTGAGCTAAACATTGTTAATGCTTCTGCTCAGATCGTAGTACTACTATAGTATTAGTACCTGTACAAATGTCATTGTCACTGACAGTATAACGTACTCCAAGTAATAACTGAGTTATTTTCTTTGTTTAATGTATGGTTAAGTAATACTATTTTAATTTATAAAAATATGCTTTTATAATATATTTTGACAAGTGTTGAGTGACTATTCTGGTCTGACAGTTCTTTACCACACAGCGTGTGGAGTTTATTTTTACAATTTATATACAGTTTTTACGTATGGACTGTATTAACCGTATTAGTAGCAGAGGTAATTGGTATAGTGGATTTAGCAAAATCACGAATACATAGATAACATATTTACTGCACCATGATAGCACTGCTGGGTTCTACTAATACAACAGGGTCTATTTTTCAGCCAACATACATAATCTTATTAAGGAAAAGCACAAGTGATTAAAACAGTTAACATGTCATCAAAACCAGCAGTTGCATCCCTGATTAAAAAATTCTAAAGGTTGCCAAATGTTTTGAGAAAGATTGTTGTCTCTTTGTATTGAGTGGGAAGAATGGTAATAAAATCTGGAATACTTTTAGTAGTGTGAGAAAACTTTTTAAAGGAATAAAAAATAATATTTGTCTTTATTTTGTAAGAAGAGAACATGTTTTTTTTCAGTAATGTTACATGCAGATAATTATGAACTGTTTTATCTGTCAGAGATATTTTTGTATGATCATCCAGGAGAAAAATATAAATTTTGAAATCTACATTTTATTTTTCAGAAACTTGTCAGTTCCTTTCTTTAAATTCATGTTAAGTGATCATCTGTATTATATAGGTGGGACCTTATTATCCTGTTAGAAAACTAAAATTATCTTAGCTATAGCATAGTTTGTCTTTTACAAATTTTAAACTTGTCCATATGCTCTTTCACCTTTAGAATACAGCACAAAGAAATTGGAGATTTTTATCACATCAATTCTGCAGATGCTTTTTTTAAATTTCAGTTAGATCACATTTACCTCTCTTTTTTTCTCATCACAAACTAAGATATTGTAACATAATTCACCAGACTAAAAATGCCTCAGACCAGTCTTTATCATTCAAATATTTATGAAGCCTTCCTTTAAACTATCTTAAGTTTACTGCAACCCCTTCCAAAGGTCAATTTTTCTATAAGAAAAGTAAAACTGTTTTAGCTGAAGATGACCCACTACTCTTCTGCCATGGTGAAAATGATGCATCGTCATTATCACCTCACTCAGATTTCTTTGGACTTTTTTTGTTCAAGAAAAATAAATTTCAGAGCTGTTAACCTGTCTTCTTATGGTAACCTATCCCTCCCAGGTATGATCTTAATAACTCTTCTTTGAATCCTTTCCAAGGCAAGAAGTCCAAAACTGGACATAATACTCCAAATAAGGCTTAACCAGTGGCCTATACAATAAAATTATAACATGTTTAGACTTGTATTGAATAATCTTGTAAATGTAACTTAAAATCCTATTTACTCTATAACTAGCAATCATACATTGCTTGAATAATGGTCTAGAGTGAATTTGACCTGTTTACTTAAAGTATTACATAAAAATGTATGTTTTCACTGCATATTCTTGAGTCATTATGATTAATTTGGTTTAAGCTTTTTGAGAGATTGTTGCCTGTTTGTGTGCACTTTTTTTTGCTTTGTTATCATGTTGTTCCCAATGTGTATATGTGTGTGTGGAAATGGCAAGTCAGTAAAGGAAGAAACTTAATAAGATGTTTATAAGCTCCACTCTTATGTCAAAGTTAATCTGTCCTTTCTTTAGAATGATTATTAGAATAGTTCATTTAGACTAAAAGAAAAGGAGAGAGAGTTTTAGATTTGTTTTTCCAATACACATTCAAGTTCAAGCACTCAAAGATGCTAAGTGTTTCTATAAGAGTTTTCATTGTATTTTCTGTCAGATGTGTTATGTGCTGTTAGTTTAAACTTTAGTAAAAATGTTTTCTGATGGATATATGTGTATAAAAGGCTATCTCTCAATTTGTCTGAAAAATACATAAAGAAATAAATGTTTTCATATTAAAGTTTTATTTTAGATCACCAAGTAGTTCTTTGTCAGTTTGATTTTTGTGATATTATTATGTATTTTCGTGACTACTTTTTTATGCTGTAATTTGTAAAACTAGTTATTCATTTCTTTGATGTTAGTAGCTTCAGGTAAAGATTGACAAAAGGCTATTTGACTTGCTGAGATAGTACTTTAACCTATTAAAACAACCTTGGTTAGATCATATCTATATTATTATCCAACAAATGTGTAAAAGAATTTAGACGAAAGCACTTATCACATTATCACGTACACTTTTTCTTTAGCCATGTATTATTGAAAATGTGTCTGTATTATTTCCAGTTTATTGACATCCAGCACTAAAACAAGGAAAAAGTGGTTTAATTTTTGACCATGTATAATTAGTACTAGTTATATAACAGTTCTGTTTGTGGTATGACATTACATTTGTTATACAAGTTTTTACTAATTGATATAACTATGCTTACCATTGCTGACATTACTAATTCCTCTTGTTATTACTGAATTTTTCATCGTAACTTGTTGCATATGCTTTCAGTTGTTTCTAAGGATTTAACTTTTGTAGTTTCTTCTTGTTTCTTAGTCCATGTGTTTTGCTAAGTAACATTTTCAGTACATCTCATAATATGTTTAATATATTGTTTTTCTTTTTATTACATTCATCATGGCTGTATACTGTTTAATGTTCCATTATCATAGGTATTTATTGTATGACTCAAGTATTTCATTTAATTACTTATTTCTTATTACATAGTATTTTTTAACTTCATGAACATTAATTTGTGCTGTAATTTTGGTATTCTCCTACAACTTAACTCTATAGCAAAACAGCAACATGTTAATTAATTTGGCTTTTATTTAAAGTATAAGAGGCTTTGTTTCAGACTTGTTTTCTTTGAAGAGAAGAAGAACAGTGTAAAAAGCATAATTATGTTTCAAATTTGTCTCTGAAAGTATGTAAAAGATAAATTTAATGTCATGGGGAAGAAATTTTGGAAATCTGCATGTAGACTCAATGTGAAAAGTAGTGTGTTTGAGAAAACCTTGGCTCATGTTATATTGTTATTTATAAAAAGGATCTTTTTCCATTATGTTTTTAACAAGTAAGTTCATACAAGTTTTACCAGTATCAGTGGTTAAATGTGGTTTAGCCTCAGAAACTTTTTTGTATGTTTTATGTAATATTTAAGAACAGATCCTTATTCAATATTTGATGTTACATGTATTTATCCAAACTTTCCGTAGTATATTTTGATGATCTTTGAAATATTATATTCATTCAACTATATTTAAGGATCCAAATATTAGTTATGTTTCTGGAGTTATTCTCAAGATTGAATTATATGTTGAAGATGTTAGCTCTTACTAACTCAAAGTTAAACAGAAAAGATTGTTCTTTCTAATGTTCAGGTATTGGTGAGGATGTTCTCCAGACCAACAATCCACAGTTACACACATGCATTGTATGTCAGTAAAACAACTGCAATATTAATTTGATAGGTTTTTACTGAAAAAAATAATTTTTCTACTGTAAAGTATACCAGTTTTGCTTTAGATATTATTAATAAAAAATACAGTTGCAAAGGAATAAAATAATCTTTTAAATTTATTTTTAAAATATGTTTTAAATAAGTAAGGTTAATGAATTTATAAATTGACTCGTATATTTGCAGCTATTTTCAAAATGTCCACTGATGGGACAGCTGTAGGTCTTTGAACTTATAATGCTAAAATCGGGGGTTTGATTTCCCTTGGTGGATGCAGAAGATAGCATGATGTGGAATTGTTATAAGAATATTAATATGTAATACACACACACACTTTATATTATATATTGAAAATATGTGCAAGTGCAAAGGAAAGAAGTACAAATGTGCACTGTAAGCAAATGTTGCTCTGGTGCATAAATGTTGGGAAATTTTTAAACATGCACATACACAAATTTTGTTTATAATTCACCAAGCTTACTTACTCTAAAGAAACCACATTCAGGAATTCCTTTTGAAAGTATTATAGAATTAGTTTAATCATAAAAACAACCTGAAGAATTCAAATTTAAATAGGTAAACATAACAGCACAAATTACTTTTTATCAGTTTTATCTTTTGATGGCAGTATGAATTTATTCAAGTAATTTGTGCATTTTAAACATATTTTGAAATGATTTCTGTCAGTTTTCTATTTTAGGTTTGTTGTTCAGACATGAGTCTTTAGACTTAACATTTTTGTTCTAAATTTTTTAAAATGAAAATATGGTTATTTCTAGGTGGTATCATGGTAGGCTTGATCGTATCACAGCTGAACAACGACTTCAAGTGGCAAATAAACTGGCTAGCTACCTTGTGCGAGAAAGTGATCGTAGACCTGGATCTTATGTTCTCTCCTACTTGGGTCACACTGGTATCAACCATTTTAGGTGGTGTTTTTTTGTTTAGCATCTTTTCAAGTAATATAATGTACTGAAAGAGTAAAAACTTTGAGATGATGTTGCGAATGCATCATTGATTTTTTTCCTTAACATTTTCAAAATGTCAAAATTGGAACAACCTCAACAATGCTATTGATCTGTAATGTATGGCTATTCTAAAAAGTAATTACATTCATGTCTATGCTTTGTTTAGTAAAAAAAACATATAAAGATGTTATACTTTTTCTAACTTAATGTAGATTTTGAAAAACCTTTGTGATTTCATGAAACTATCTAGCTATTATGGAATGCATAATAAAATACTTGCAGTAAAAGTTTGTTAGCAGTGTATACATATTCCTTTTGAAATAAACTATAATTTTATTGAATGTAATATTACCAGATGTTTTGCTTTAGTACATTGCTGTAATTATTTTGTTTGCATCATTCCTTTGATATATTAGAGGTAATGTCATGGGTGCAAGTCCCTTATTTTTATTTCTACTAACAAACTATTAAATTCAGGACTCTCTAGATTATTTTGCCTAATTTGTTTGAGCATTTTATCCTTTTCATACATTTACAGTTTTCTGAATGGATATACAATAATTTGCTTTGTCATTAAATAATTTTGGTTGTACAAGTCTAAATATAAATTATAAAGTTTGTTTTTAACCTAATTTATTTATTTTCATGACTTAAGGTTTATTGTCATATTTCTAACTATGATTTAAATAATTTGTTAACATTTAGTGGCATTTTACACAGTTCTCAATATTTAGTTTAACTTAGTAAAACCAAGCATGCATTTGTTTTAATTGCTGAAAATTGATCTAATGTATGAACTTTCACATGTTTTGTTTAAAATTTATGATTTACTTTAAGTTTAACTTTTTATAGCCCTACATTTGTAACTTAATAGGGTCAAAGTCTCTAAACTTTCACATCATTGGATCTGATTGTGCTAATTTTTATTGTTTCATTAACATATTCTATAGACTTGGGCTTAAAATCAGAAACCAGCAAAAAAAACAACAACTAAAACTAGTTTTGACATAGCTTCCAAACTGGTTATCAGTTTGAGGAGCATGTGCTATTTTGATGCAAAGTTGGCTTCATAATTAATTAGATATTTTCATGCAAGCAGCAAATTAAAGTATTTTAAATGAAGGCAATAACAGACAAAGTATACAAGATGAACTTCACAAAATTTATCAGCCAAAGAAACAGTGTATTAACATTTAAATCACCATCTTCAAGATCCAAGGCAACAACAGCTTTTATCTTTTAGCTTAGTTTTTCTTGCATTTTATTTTGCAGAAACTTCTTCTGCTCTCTTTAACTTTTTTCATTGTGTATCACATTTTAGTCACAACAGTTAGGTGTATTGCATGTGAAACACCTTTTTTTACTTTGCAGTTGCTAATAAGAGGAAGCATAAGAATTACTTTCTGATTGAATTGTGTTCCACAATTGAAGCAAATATTGGAAAAAAGAGACTAATGAAAAAACTCAAGAAACTTTCAACAGCAAAGTACCACTAATCATTGTTTTAAAGAAAGTTACTTAAACAAAAAAAGAATTTAAAAAATTACATGTTGTTACGAATGTTTCTTTGAAATAAATTTTGCATAATTAATATTATTGTTGTATATCTGTTACTTCTAAAATTTTCTTTCCCATATCATATATTTTGTCAAATTTTGGTCAGCTTCCTAGAACCAAAATAATTACTTTTAAGATTATTTTAGATACCTGTGTATTTAGTGAAAACCGTTGTGAAACTAATTATATTGTATTGATGGAACATAACTGATATATAATATTATATAAGTATATAACTGATACAAAAATTCAATTTTTTGAATAATTTTTCTTTAGAGATTGATTTTTAAAAATGTGTTATTGGTATGTATACAGAATTACAGCAGTTTGTGGAGATTACTATATTGGTGGGAGACAGTTTGATTCTCTTTCTGATCTTATTGGATACTACACTAGTTGGTCTGACTTACTTAAAAAGGAACGACTTGTTCACCCAGTTGCACCTCCTGAAGTAAGTCTTAAACACAGTAAGATCTTTGTTGAGATAATTATATTAAACTCATGAGGTAAGACACAGGCATTGCAAGATCCTGACTGAGGTGATTGTATTGCCCCATTGAAGTGCTGTAAGATTCTAATTGAGGTAGTTATAATGTTTCCCTTAGATAATACTCGAGTATAGTAAGATTTTTTTGAGATACTTTTATTCTTCCACTGAATTAACACATTTGTACTGAGATTTATTAAATGATTTGTCATTGTCAAAATTCTATTGCCTTTGTTTTAGGTATTTTTAATGTCTGGTTTTAGCAGTTGTTATCTCTTGAACACGTAATTTCTTTAATATTTCAAACTATCTCTTTCACAAAATATTATGAATTGTATAATAATAATTTATACATCAGTATGAACATTTTACTATATAAGTTTCATAAGTAGATCTTGAATGTAAAACTAGAATATTTGTCTTTTACTATTGAACTGAAACCTATTTTTGAACCAAAAAGATTTGGCATCTCCATAATTTTTTAATATAGTTATTTACATTACTGCAGTTTTTATTATATTCGTATTTGAATGTACTTTTATTATTTGTATCCAGGGTAGTGGTTGGTTGCTATATATATATATATATAAAACACAACATATTCTTTTGTCTTGCATGATAAAATCAGTATTAAAAAAATCAAAAGAAATTTACTAGTTATAAGTGTTATTAAAGCAGTGTACCATTTGAACAATGCAGGTATTTTCTTTGATTTTGAAACCTTTTTAATAGTTATTTGTACTTGTTGTTAAGTAAACTTTTGAAATTTGATGTTTCAGCCTGTCAATGATAAAAAACGACTTGTTGCAGTACTTCCTTATAGCAAGATGCCTGACACGGATGAGATAAGGTTTGTGTAATTTTTATCTAGAACAGTGCATTTTAAAATGTGTACTGCTGAAGACGTACATGTGTGCATTTAGCATTTGTTTGTATTCATGATGCATGGGAGTGTCACACATTAAAAAAGTAAAAATTTCATGTTTTACATCTGTTGTTATTGCTATTGTTTAGATTAAAAATGGAACATTGTTGCATTAACACTTATCATCATTGGTTGTTGATGATGCCCAAACATCATAGTAGCTACTGCATTGAACTGTTTATATGGTCCTAAGGTAATATTATAATTTACTGTTTTTTATAATGCTTAAATAGTTGTTGCTCATAACTTAGTTTTATAATAATAGTAATATATAACAGAAACTAGAGGCTATTTTCTGTGTCTCAGTACTTTAAGTTTTATGATTAGAAATTGTTTTAGAGTAGATAATGTTTTTTCTCAGATCCTTAACCAATTTAGAATGCTAGTTAACAGGGATAAAAACTAATCTTTTTTTGGTCACTGATGAATTTTTCATTTCATTTTAAATGTAATTCACAAATGTACTAGTCGCTACCAAAAGAAAAAAAGTTGCGTTGTCTTAAGTGAGTATAAGTGGTACAACACAAATTTTCAGGGAGCATCAACCTGTCAGTTTCATGTTTCTTATCATATTTTACATCTGTTTCTGAAAATAATTAAATTTCATAATGTAAAATAAAAAATGTAAAAAACAAACACTAATTCAGTATACTGTTGTCACTTGTTTTAATCTTTGAGAACTTCACTTAAAAATGCACACGAGAGAAATATACAAGTTACCAGAAAATGGCTTATTGATTAATAATTGTATTATGTTATTTTACAATAAAAAATAATTTTAGCTATTACTTACAACTGATCTGAATATTCATAATCATGTCTGGATTATCAACTTAGAAAAAGTGACTGCTCTTTATTGTTTATGGGCTTAACATTAAAACACAATGTCTTTTTCAGTTAACCACTGCTAATATTCATCCCATTTTTTCAGCTCTTTAATCAAATCATGATACTATTGAAAACATTTGTTTAATTTCCTTGAGCAAACTGTAAAACTACAGAAGTTATTTGCTCAAATTTCTTTACAAAGCTTGGCACTATCAAAATAATTTGTTTCAGTTTTATGACCCCAGAATTACACTTGAGATGCATGAGTTTTACTGGCTATAAAGATATTGTCAATATTCTAATTAATTCCATTAACTACTCCAAGGACTTTATATACATTTTATATAGAAAATAATCACTTGTATAGGTAAGCACATAATGCTAATCTGTGTAATAAAAAGAAAAATGAGCATACATCAGTGGAAAGGTTTTTAAACTTTACTAACTTTGTAGGAATGAAATTAGGTGTGGAGAAGTAGCAACAACACCACACACTTAAAGAATGTGGTAGGTGTAGATAGTAATGTGCATTCCATAGGATAAGGTATTTGGGGAATTGACCTGTCATCCCTCAGAGCTCCCTCTCAAACAACAGGGTTTATGTGTTAAGGTTTTTTGTGTGCTTATAGGCACTTAAAGTTACCAGTACTTTCATCCTGTTGAATTTTAATACATGTCCCAATACCCAGAAAGTATCTCAAGATTTGGGTCTCTTAAAAATGAGTTGATTATTTTGCTATTTTGATCTGACCATTTAGTTCAAAGCATCTTTTGTACTAAAGGTTTCTGATGTGATGTTGTACCTCCTCTCACATAAGTTTTTCTTGATTTGTACTGCTATCTATATGCTCACCACTAACCTTAACACTCCCCTACCCTCACTTGTATTTAGGTGAGGCAACTTTGTGATCGTATGCAAATGAGCATGTGACAATCTTCAAACGTTAAAAGTGTGATACAACTCTAATCACTGTCGACTCTCTCTATTTAGTTTAGCTCAACTTTGCTTCTCTATCAGCACTCGTTGTGTTCAGATGTTGTTGTTTTTTTACAGAATTTAAATCAATCACTTTTTTATTGGAGAACTTAGTTTTTAGTTTGTTGAACTTCAGTTCTCTGACTCTGTTTGTACATTGTAGTATTATGTGTATTTAGTCTTTATTTTAGTTACCTTTGTGGTTGTTTTTTTACTATTTCTACTCATAGTTTTTATGAATTCAGTGTTTGTTTAATGTTTCTGTGACTACTACTGTTAGTCCTACAGCAGTTATCCTTACTTCATTTACATTGGCTTTGGGTCTACAGTTATCAGTGGAGAATGTTACAGCCTTGTTTCTTTGGATGTTGTATAGGCTTCACATTTGCCTCAAGATTATCCTGTCCTGCCTGGTACTTGAACAAGAAGATGATAATTTTGACAGCCTCCTTCCTTGTAAAATGTTTGGGTTCGTGCCAGTAAGTTTATAGACCAATTACATTCTGGGGTCAGTATGCCTAAAAATTACACACAAAATGGAAGCTCATGCTTTTGCTTACTATTAGTCTGAGTTTCATTTATTGGACTTGCAGCAATTGAATTCTCATCTGCCTCTTTGGGGTTTGGATCCCAATACTTCAGACATGTTTTTCCCAACTTCATTTCTCCTTTATCCTCCCTCCTCCATTCACCTTTTGTCTGACATCCTAGACCTTCCTTGTTTTCTTGAGTGGTTTTTGGTTGAGAGTTTTGCACTGTTGTATTATTCCATCTTTTTTTTCCAAACATGGCTCCTTTCTTGTTGGAATTTTTTGGGTTGAGTCACTCTCTTGTTCTGTGTCTGTTTACTCCTAACTTCCTTATAGGACTTATGTATTGCTCCATTTGTATGGCAAGATGTCTTCGGGAGCCTTTGTGACTCATTATAATCCAGAGCTGAATTTGTACATTCACTTTATATATATTTTCCCATCTGTCTTCTTTCTCATATCATCACCATCACACAAGTTACTCCATGTTGAGTCCTCTTGGTAGATGCACTTTGGCCAATGCAGCTGTAATTTCTACTTCTGCACCTACTACTACTGATGCCTTTTTTTTTTTTCCTTATCACCCACCCTCTTCAGACAATCACATTCAGGCATGCTACATCCTTCTCTTCTAGTGCTCTGTCTTCAAGTATGGCTTTTGTCTGATCCTTTTCCAGAAGGGCTGATCAATCCTGGTAGGCTGCTTTCCCATTTTACAGATTGAAGGGGTATGTTTACAGTTATTGTTTTTTTTTTTTCATGGATTTCTTCCATCATATTGTATTCCCCTGCACCTGACTTCATTCCTTACCTAGTTTTTCAACAAGGGATTGTTGGTTTCCTTATTGCTGGTTATTGTGCAGTACTGCCAACCACCTTCTGTTTCCCAAGATTTTGCTGTGTCTTCACTTTTCTGGTTCTCATCATTTTGTTTCATTCCTTTCACCTTTGCTGTCTTCTATGTCCTACTGTTCTCCCTGATTAGAATCTGAGTGTCATCCTTTCTGCCCTTGTTCTTCTTCCTGTTCCTTATATCATCTCTTCATTAAAAAAAAAAAAAAAAAAAAAAATTCCTCTTGGTGTGTGAATGTCTGTCTGTGTTCAGATTTGTTCACTCTCAATGTCCCATGCATCTTATATTGGTAGTTTCTCATCCTGTACCAAGGTTGTTATCCTCTTCCAAAGTGTACAGTTGACTTATCTTGCTCTTGCTTTCTTCTTTAATTATGTGACTGATATATGTTGTATTTCCAAATGCATTTGAAATGAAGTTACAGAGTTTGTGGATAGTAGATTGGAAGGGCTTATAAAATGAGCATTAATAAATTCTGTTTTATAAACATGTTACAGTGCTGGAACCCTCTTAAGAGGGTTTTGATAACAAGAATTAAGTCTGCAGTATGAATAATTATACTGTCTTGAAGTAACCATCATTATTAATAATCATTAGAAAGTCTGAATATAATATTTCAATAAATTAAAACATATATTGCATAACATTTTTTATTATTTAACTTTTAATACTGGATTATAAAATTCTGTATTTCAAATAGTTACAATAAAGTGTATTTAAAATAAACACTTGGTAAAAGAAATCAAGTAAAAAGAAAATCATAATTGAAGATGAGATTCCAGTAATTACAAAAGATAGAGAACAGAACCTTACGGTCTTTAAGCCAAGATGAAATGTTTTAATTAAAGATGCTGGCTTAAACATAAAAAAAAGTTTGTTTTTAATAACAGAAGTTTGATAAAAAGTATCAGCCTATAAATACGTTTGATAATTTTTACAATTTACAACATAAAATTGATTTCATTGTACGAGACTGGCATTTTGTAAAAATATAATTACTGTCTCTCATGTTTTATTGATTAGGACTTAAACAATAAATAGTTTTTAGGAATATTTTCTGGAAAGATAAACCTGTGGTACACTTTTCTGGTGCTAACTGAATTTTAAAAGATTCATTCTCTAGTAAATTTCTTCAGTTCTTTGTTGGCTAAATCATTTTC
This sequence comes from Carcinoscorpius rotundicauda, assembly GCA_011833715.1. Taxonomy (NCBI): domain Eukaryota; kingdom Metazoa; phylum Arthropoda; class Merostomata; order Xiphosura; family Limulidae; genus Carcinoscorpius; species Carcinoscorpius rotundicauda. The sequence continues at coordinate 40,593,586 of CM022399.1, forward strand.
TGAATTTCAGTTTTCAGAAAGGAGATATTTTCACCATACAAAATGACATGGGTGATGGTTGGCTGTGGGCAACACTACACAGGACACAAGAAAGTGGTTTGATTTTCCAGGAATTAGTAGAAGAACTGGTAAGTAGATACTACCAGGATTTGAGTGCATGTTAGTTGGAAAATTCACTCATGGTATTTTTACATGGTATAAATAGCGATGGCTGATTAGTGTGAGCTACTCAACCATATAGAATATTATACAGCTAATTTCTTAGCATTAAGCATCTTTTAAACTTTTCAATAGATATATTTTCTTTAGGGAAACAGTATAAAATATTGTAGGAAACCAAAGTATTTATGAACCCCACTTGAGATTCATAATTTTTGTGTGTTTTATGCGTTATATAGAAAGGAAAACAACTTCACAATAGTGCATGTTGTGAAAGATTCAAATGGATAAGTGAGATATACAAGATTTTGCCAGAAATGACAATTTTCTTTTTCTTCAAAATATAAATTTGCAAATTATATTATTATGTTAGTAAATTAAATCAAAGTGAAACAAAATGTGTACAGTTGTGGTATTTCTAACCATAGTCTAAAACTAAAGATAATTGAATTCAAAATGGAAAAGTTGTTCACAAAACTTTCCTATAAACAGTGTGATATCATGTACTACCCATAGTACATTTATATTGGGCATTTTGAGATAACTGTGGTACTCAGTACTGATAATATACAACTGTCCCTCATGTTTACCAAGTCCAATATGAAACTGTTTTATAAAGATGGTTATAATAAAGCCAAGCCTTCTATCATGTACCACTGGTGAATCACAGGTGCAATGTTGAAAGACAACTGAAATAAAACAAATTTACATGACGAAATCACTTGTTGGTTTAAAATTAACTTGTAGAAACTGGTATTAAATCTTAATTGTGAGTAACTGAAACGCAAGTAAAGTGAATCTTTTTTCATAAGTAAAAATAAAATATACTTTTTGAAAGCTCTAATGTAATAAGGCTAAAATCTTCAAAGTGAGTAAGTGGAGCAAAGATCTAATAACTTTTTTTTAGAAAACATTTTATGAATATTTGTAAAAAGGGATAGATGATGAATATTTGATATTTTTTTTAATTTTCATGTATCTTTGTCACTGAGGCACTCCAAACACATAGTAAGATTCCTATAACAATTCTTAAACTATTATCACTGCATTGGGAACTATTTTATTTGATCTCCCTATTTTATGGCCATAACATTGTGAAATATTTCTAATTCTTCTCAGAAAATGTCTAAATTACTAAAAAATAAATATTAAGATAGTTTGGTTATTGTTATTTAAATCATAGTGTGCACCACCTTGGAGCACAACAGCCAAAGCTCAAATGAGTAAACTCAGAATGTTGTGTACCACCAGCGGTGCACTTCAGAGAAAGCTGACAGTATAGTCATTCTGTCATAGAATATCACATAAAGCCATAAAATAAGCAGTATCTAAGTTATAGTTCACAATGAGTCTTTACATTTCTATTACATAATTAGAAAAATTACCTATATCACAAACATATTGATATTTCTACCTTCAGAGACGTATGACCATGCATCTTGGCTAGAGGTGACTATTGGGAAAAATTGGCTTAATTAAGGGTAATCCAGTTAACACAACTATTTTCTCAGTTTTATATGTTAATCTGTCATCTAAATGCTGTAAAAGTACAGTTTTTCAGGTTATAATTCCAGAAAATGTGAGCATTACTGTTGTTATAGGTTTTAATAATGCTCACAGTTAATACTTGAAGATAAGACCCAGTAAGTAACTTAACACTGGTGTTTTAAGTTCGGTTAAAGAGTAAGATCAGCATCATTTGACCATAAGTCTGATGAAGTTCATGGTTTGTGATCCTGAGGTTTGAATAAAGATGCACATATTTATACAAAGTGAAATTTGTTGTGGTTAACAAACATTCTATAAAGGTATCACTCTAAAAATATTGTAGAACATTTTTGTCAGCTAAAACATAAATTCACTGGGTGAGATGAAGATGTGAAAATAAGATAATTATTTTACCACATGTTTAGTGAGTAGTACGTGATACAATAGAAAGGGAACATGAAACTTTATTTTGTTGTTAAGCCAGAATAAAATATTGATGCTAATAAAATCTACCCATAGTTTTATGACAATTTTACAAAAGAAGCCACAGTAGAAAAAATTAAAAAATGTGGTCACTCTAAAAAATTTGCACGTTTGTGTAATGATAACTAAATAAATATTAAGTCTTTTCTTAAAAACTTTTATAAACACTTTACTAATACTAAAATGCAGGTAAAATAATTTTCTGTTTTGAACATATTATTTTTGCATCACAAAAAGAAACAAATTTCAGTTTCTCATCACAACTGGGAATGTCTTTTTATTGTTTCAGTTACAGTTAAATATCAGTTAACAATTATTGGTATTTGTAGCTGCTTCAGTCAACAAGGCTTAGTAAATACTGATGAAGTGTTACTGGTGAAGTAATTGAGCTTTTTATTTTCAAAAAATAGTTACAATTCATTACCTCTTCTCATTGAAGCGTGTCGCTGAACTACAGAACATAAATTTTTTTGTTTCTTAAGCTCCTACATGTTTTTGCATTTTGACAAAAATTTTATGTTTTCATTTTGGGATGGTCATTTGCATGCAGTAAACGGTGAACATGTTGTGACTGTGTATTAAAAGGCTGCATGTTCTGGTATAAAAGTGTTTTATTAATTGACGTTATGTCAAATGTTAGATCTTCACCCCCATTCATCCCCATTTAGGTAAGTTCAGTCATAGAGGAACTTTTTTTTAGTTATCTTAGTCTGTGCAGCATTTTAACTATTGGTTTTGAAGTGGATTCCTTGTGCACAAGAAGTAAAATACATTCATTGTTGTTTTAATATGGTTGCATCTTAACATTGTGTATGATAGTAAAATCATTATTTAGATATTTAATTTAGAACTGTAATACATGAAATATCTGTGATAATTTTATATATGTCATAGCAAATTAAATTTTATTGTTTTTTTTCCCCCCCTGTAGGAGGATGATGTTGATGCCAACGAAATCTACCCGTGGTTTCATGGAAATATCACAAAGGAAGCTGCTGTAGAGAAACTTGCAAAAAGTATGTTTCTCCTGTTTTGTCAGGTTGTTTAGATTAGATTATTTGAAAAATTGTTATAAACCCTTAACACAGAATAATTTTGGAGAAAACATTGTTTGTTGTAGCATTTCTGAAGAAGTGAGGGTTAAACATTTTGTGACTTTTGTGGAGTGTTATATTTAAAACAGGCTTTAATATGATAATTATAATAGTACAGTTTTATTATATGATGATAAACTGATGTGTCTGACATGTTGCACAACAGAAGTGATTACATGTAGAGATAGATTTTTAAATAGATTCTGCCTACCTTCAACACAAAGTTACCAAATATCTTGGACTAAAAACAAAAAAGATACAATGCACAGAGAACTTCTCAAATGCTATTAGCACTATTGTTGTGTACATTTTATTAGTTTTTAATTTTAAAAACTTCACTGCACTATACATCGATGATAATACTTGAAGTTGAAATTTCAGAGTCTGGGTGCAGGTAAATATCATAAAAAAAAAACAAAAATCTTTAATGAAAATATTGAATTAAACCAATCTTATTCTTTGTATACAAAATACTTATAATATTTAATGAAATCTTATCAATATTTATATAAGAAAGTTCAGGGTTATAATAATTATTGTTAAACTGTGAAAAATGTATATTATAACCATCATAGTCATTTTGTAGGTTTGGTTTAGTATAATGATTGCTGTGGAGAGCAGAATTTTGATAGGGAAAAACATGAGCATTACTATAGCCTAGTAGTGTTTAAGGTATTATAGAAATAAAAATTAATAAATTGAAATTGTGTGGGTAAGGTTAAACATATTCAGTATTAACTAGAACTCTTTAAGAAACTGTTTAAGAGCAATGTGGTCACCCAAACTCTAATCTTCAATTAAGAAATTTGAAATTGTACTTTATTAATGCATGTGCTGTTTTTCTTTACACTCAACAAATGGTTTACGTTTGTCATTGTTTTTAGATTAAGTAGTAATAATGCTACTGATTTATTCCTCTGAACTCTTTAGTAAACAAGCTATTTAACATAATGAATTTATGAATCCAGTGAGAAAAATACAGTGCCATATTTATTAATAAAATGTCACTATTATAAAAGTCCTTGCCCTGTTTTTCTCATTGTCCATCCCCAAAAATAATGATGGGGTTGAATTTCTTCAAAACTGGTCCAACTCGGAAACATTGAATTCAAGGATTGATTATTGCTATCTTTAGTTACAAGAGAAACAAAATTATGTTATAGGAACTTTGAGTTTCTATGTTCTCTTTGAATTAGGATTCTTAGAATTCTCAAAATTAATCATTGTTTCTTATTAAAAAACAAAAGACTTATTTGAAGTTTTTTTTTAATTTTGAGTTGTGTATCTTATGGCCAAACAATAGTATTAGTTAAAAGTACATGCAGTATCCTTGCACCTTTACTATCAAATGCAGGAGCTGAACTTTTAACATCAGGTAAGACAGATTTACTTTGTAATTCATAAAAGTTAATGATCAGTTTTAGTGAATTTCTAGAAAAGATATATTTGTATTCCATTTGAAATTTAGTATCATACAGTTTTAAATGATGCTCTATGGATATTAATCACTAGTACAAAGGATTTATTATGGTAATTTTTTCTTGAATTTTATTTGAAAAAACTCAAAACTTTGTCCTGCATTTACATATTTTTGTTGTTTTTTTAGGTTCATATCCTAAAATTCACATTTTTAAGCAAAATACACATGCTAAAAGTGATTTAATCTCAAATTTAATGTTTTTATCTCAAATTATAATTGTGTATTTTTTTTGTCCTTTGAATAGTGTGTATACATTATTAATCCTTCCAGAATACATTTCCTACTTGATTTTACTAGTGATTTAGATGTTGAAATTATCATTTCATTATACGTTTTTTTACATGATTTGAATAGTTGAGATTATTGTTGCTCTTGTATAAATGTTTCACTAGAATTGTCTCGTATTGCAAGGAATATCGTTTTGGTACATATTTTTTACAGTATTTAACTAATGATCATACTTTTAGTTTAATATTATTCTGGTGTGCAGTTTTTTTACTAATTTGACTTTGAGCAGATCAAGTGCAAAAATATGGTAAAATATCAAATAGAAATGCAGAGAAAAATTTGAGGTTGACTGGTGTTTAAGTATTTAGTTTAATGTTGTTTTGATTTACATTTTGCACTGGATTACTTCACTATTCAAGAGGTGAGGCTGGGCTTGGCCTAGTAACTAGCATGTCATGCTGTAGAACAGAAAGCCCAAGGTTTTAGTTGTAAAGCTGCCAAACATGATCTCTACTTTAACTGTGTGGTGTAATAAACAAGAAAGTCAATCCCTCTATTTGTTAAGAATAGCCATTTAAATGGTGAATGGTGCAGACTGAATGCCCTTTCTCTGGTAAGTATTTCTGGATTGGGAATGTCAGTGACTGAACTTTGAGGAGTCTGGTCTAGATGTAAAGTCCACACTTAGCGTAAGGTGTTCCTGTTCATAAAAATAGTTACTTCATCAAGTAGCTTACTGGAACTTTAAACAATGAGATTTTATACTTGTGTCACTTGTCATGGGATCATATAACTGATTTAGCCTTTTTTGTGTGTTTTAATGTCTGTTTATTACATAATATTGAAACCTAAATAAATTGTAGTAAAAACAATGTATAATTATGATTTAATTCTAGGAACAGTAATTTATGCAAAATTTTATTTTGGTGGTTACAAACCATCTACCTAAGTATATGTGTAAAAGAGGTCTTTGGAACCAGCCATAAGAAGGGTGAATTACTATTAAATGAATGCTTCAATTTATTTTTGTTTTCTTGTTACTGAACCGCCTGAAGTGGGACCGGGTAGCTTTTTAGTTCGCCCATCAGACAACTCTCCTGGGAATTATTCCTTATTCTTTCATATCAACAATACTATTCAACGCTTTCGTATCGAACATCGAGGAAACAGATATTTAATGGGAGGAAGGTGTTTTGATAGGTAGGAAGATTTATTATTTCAGGGAATTTAAGTGTTATTTAAATGTGGTAATAATTTGTATCACTCAAACATAATAGATATGCAGTATCAGAATATCATAAAACATGATTTTAATTTTTATGTTTGCATTTGCATGTTTTAAATCCTTCTTAGTAAGTTACTACATTGTTTGTGAAAGTATTTTTGAGCAGTGATTAACATTATCAAAAATATGTGATCCTGAGCTGTAGATCACTCGTTTTATGTGACATTACAGCACAGTACAACTGATAACTATTTTTTGACAACTTTTTATATATATACTCTGTACAAGTTTCTTATAAAAAGAACATAATAGTATGTCAGCCATACCTAAAGCATCAATCAACAGATCATGCTTCTCTGGGTAAGGTGTTTTGTAGCATAATAATTGATGTTTTGATATGAGTGATTTATATATATATATATATATAAACATTTTGAAAGTATTGAGTAAAAATAATCTGGTTACTTACTAATTCGTCTATTTCAACAGTTTAGAAGCAGTCATTAATCGATACAAAAATGAACAGATTGTAGAAGGGCACACTCTAGGTGAACCAGTCCTCAAGGTAAGCTTTAGGTGTAGTGTGTATGATAAGCACGGTGAAAGTTATTCAGCCATAATTTGTTTTTAAACTGCTCACAACATAAATAGGTATTTTGTATTTTCTATAAATTGTGTTTTAATACTGAATGAACATCAAAAACTCACCTTGAAATGCAAAACATGTAAAAATGACATTACTTATATTTAAAGAATTAAATAAACTGTAGAAAAAAACATAAGTTGTATTTACATATATTATACTTGTCAGTTATTAGATAAGATAAACCATTAAACTGTATAGCAACTGATTGGTCAAGTTTTTTTCTGTTATATTGAAAAATTTTTTTGTCAGTTAACTTTAAAGGTCATGTAAAATATGGTTGAACAAAGATGACATAAAAGTGATACCTAAAAACAGTAAAATATGATAAGTTAATTTTTGCTATTATCTGATTCACTGGACAAATCTGTTAAATGGAGAAATGTTTCTGAAGATATTCACTTAGTTAAAAATTTAACTAAATTTAAATCTATGTACACACGTGTGTGTGTGTGTGTGTGTGTATAATGCCTTTTTAAAGTATTAACACCCTAACAATCATGTCACATTTTGATATCATCAGGGTTTTAAATAAACTGTATTTAAAACTCAATAATGTGAAGTTTGATTATTAATGTGTGAGAGAGGTTGAATGTCAGCAAAGAAAATATGTAAATTGAAATTTACTGATTGCATAACTATTTAGTCCCAAAGTCAGTACTTGATGGAAGCACCTTTGGCAGCAATTAATGCTAGGGGTCTCTTTGGATAGGTCTCTATCAACTTTGCACAGCAAGATTGTGTAATTCTTGGTCTATTCATCCTGAAAAATTGCTTCAATTCTGACAAGTTCATTGGGGATCATTGATGGACTGCAGTCTTCAAATCTTACCACAAATTTTATATCGGCTTCAAGTCAGGATTTTGACTGGGCCACTCCAGAACATTCCTTTTCTTTTAAAATCATTCTAGTGTAGATTTGGCCTTATAATTTATGTCCTTGTCCTGCTAAAATGTGAATTTTGGACACAGTTTTAGATTCTTGGCTGACTTGGGTAGCTTTTCCTTCGGATTCACCTTTACTTTTCACCATCCATCGTCCCCATAACATGTTGCTGCTGCCACCATACTTGAAGATGGAATAGTGTTGGGTTTATTTCAGACATGACTTTTTGATTTTAAACCAAAAGACTTAATTTTTGTTTCATTTGACCACAAAAACTTTTACTGTGTGTCTGTAGTATCATTTATATGCTTTGTTACAAACTCTTTATGAGATAATTCTCTTTCAATAATGGCTTTTTTTCTTGCCATTCATCTATGTAGACTGAGATATTATCAATGTACGAACACTGAGTCCTATCTCTAACAAGTTTTCTGCTTGCCTAGCTGCTTATTTTAAAAGGACAGCCTGATTTAGGTAGTGACTGGATGCTATGAAGCATATTTCAGTTTTTAATGACAGACTTTATCATATTCAAAGGGATGATTAATGACTTTGAAATGTTCTTGTAACCTTTTTCTGATACGTGCTACTCCAACAGTACTCCTGACTTGTTTGGAAGGCTCTTTTGTCTTCATGGTTGGATTGTCATATTATTGTGTGAGTTATGGCTTGAACAGATGCATTTGCTCTTAAGTTAAACCACTTCAATTACACAAAGAGAGAGACTATTGTAGTAATTTTCTGATCTCTTCGTTAACCTAAAGATGACTTAAGAAAGTTGAAACATTGTCCTGTACTTTATTTTAATTAAAGTTTTAATACCCATATCAGCTGTCTTGAGAATGCATATTTATTTCCAGTGGCTTTCTCATCATCACAAACAACTTTCTGACATTTCATACTAGTCTTTTGCAACTGAATTGATTTAGTGTTACCATAGCAAAGAGATTGAAAACTTATTCAATTGAGAATATTCTAATTTTCTTTGAAAATCTAACTTCCATAATATCAGCATTATTTTAGTTTCTCAGTGAAGTACTTTGTGTAGATTCTAAATCTAAAATTCCACTTTAAAGTTTTAAAATGTGGAAATTTTGCAGGGGAGTGAATAATTTTATAAGGCTGTGTGTGTGTGTGGGTACAGCTCCTCCTTCAGAGGCTCTATCTTAAGTCTACAAGCATGACATTTTAAAAATTGGGTTTTGATCAATGTGGTAATGCATTGTGTAGCTTTATCCTTAACACCAACAAAAAGAAAAGAATAAAAAGAATGATTTTCAGAATTTCACTGTATGAACCTTTAAGAATATTGTGCTGAGTAGGCTCATAATAAGCTTATGGAGTTTAAAATGGAATAAAAAAGTTGAAGTTTGGAATCTTCTTTATTTAACCTATGTGTTAGTGATCATTCATGTATTTGTCACCACTTTTATATGATTTTACCCAAGGCATGGCTTTTACTCTTGGATGGAAAGAGTTATTAAACAAAACCTATTTATTGTTTTTAAATGTTAAAATTTGCTCATAAAATAGAGCAAAGCAGATCTTAAAATTTTTTTCAGTTGAGACTGTTTGCTTTTGTAGGTAGAAAAGAACTTATGCAATAAGTCCTTTTGCTGTCAAAAACTTGTTCTCAGTTAAATGCTTAATGTATACAGTAATAAAGATGCACTTTCATAGTTCATAAATTGAAATTCTGAAGTTGTAATTGTTTTGCAGTTTGTATGAGTAAATATAATCTAATTTGTTTTTATTTTGTGATCTCTATTTCTGTGGAACAAGGTTGAAGCTCTATTCCTCTATGTTTTGGCATGGTATATTTAACTTTCGAGTGATGTAGAGAGTTAACAAAAATAAGCACATATATTTTCTTGCAAATTAAATTATGACTTGCAGTGTTGTTTGGGATAATGCAGATTTGTCGTAGTACATTCTACAATTTTTCTTTAAGCTTCAAAATCCTGCCTATATGTACAGGAAGATTTAAGCAAAACATAATTACACAATATGAGATATTCTTTTATTATTATTTTTTTTCAGACACTGTTTCACTAAAATATTCTGTGATGTTGGTTCTAAAGACAATATAATTTTTATGAAAATTTCGAAAAGGTTATAGCAAACCAACTCTGGCTTTTTTGCATAGAATTCATGCAGGATAATGTTCAATAGGTTAGCCTTTTTATATATTTATATGAGAAACCTTAGACTACTTTTAACTGAGTAATTTTGTGAGAAATATACTGATGGCTAAAGGAAATGAAAAATTGTATGATTTCACAGGTAGAAATGGTGGTTGGCTGCTTGACAACATCTACTTTCAATACCAGATAGTTGTCACCAAAATTGTAACTGACAATATTGCATAATATCAGCCCATTTTTAATGGAAATTAACTTTTTGGCAAGAGTATTAAAGCCCATCTTGGCTTTGAGCAACAGTTGCTTCAAAATTACAGTGTAATATGAATCACATCTGTGACTTTGAGGACAATACAACTTTTGCATTTATCTTGTTTTGTGTATAAATGACAAAACTACAAACAAAAATGTGTACTGTAAATTTCAAAAAATGTTTAGTGTTAACAGATTTTTCATATTTCAATTGACTCTTGCATGGTTTTTACATTTTGCCAATATTTTCTTTGTTGGTTGCATAACCCATGGAATCAGTTAAATGTGCTTTTGCTTGCAGTAAATATACTTATTTTACCAGAGTGTATCATTTGTTTGTGTAGAAAAAAATGTTTATTAATGGTTTCTCAGATTTTTAAAATTATTGGTGAATAAAAGATTTAAATACATATATTATCGATGGTAAATACTTTGAGAAAATTTAAACTTATGGATGTTGTATATAACCAGCATTCTGGAAATAAAATTTTGATGGTATTAAGCCATAGTGCTTAAAACAAGTTATATTTTAGTGTTTACAATTTTCAGTTTAGATTACATTTTTACAAAAAAAAACAAAAAACTATCAGTTTTTGTAATGTACCTGAATCATGAGCACTGGCCTACAAATAAAATGCAACTAAAATGTTCAGAATTTTATTATAATGTTAGGTTATGCACGATAGGTTAAAGGTGTTTTCAGCAATTCTTTTTTGTACAAGTTTCCCAAGAAATCTTGCAGTAATTTGAAAAACATTCATAAATAGCTTGTTTTATTTTCAAAGATTGGACTGCAATGGTGTAAAATGTAACTTTTATTTTTTAATTTTGCGTGAAATTTTGCTGTGTTTGTGAAGTTTGTAGTACAACTTTGATTATTTAAATATACAGTATTTAATACATTTATTGTGTATATAACAACATATCAGACATCTTATGAATCACGAGGACTAAGTAAGGCTGAAGAAGTCCAACGAAAATCTCAAGATATTTATGCCACTTTGAAAGAGAACAGAGAGGCAGGTGCAGCTAAACGCAAGAAGGATATTCGTATGACGGGCTACTTAAATAAAAAAAGTAAGTGCTAAAATATTTGTTTGTTTTTTTTTCAATAGGATGAAGTTGATCTTGGACTGTTGTCTAGAATTATGGTTTTGTGATTTAAACATGTTTGTTTGCATTAGGTTAAGATGGTCAAATTTATTATTACAAAAACAGCAGATATAATAAGGATAAAATGAGAATTTTACTTCTTGCTTAAAGAAATGGTAGCTATGTCTACTTAAATAGCACTTGTGATATTAGTTGCAGATTCCAGTGAATTTGTCTTTTAATAGTTTAATTCATTTTTAATTTTATAATTGATTTAGTGTATGCACTTATTATGATAAGTTTTTGTCAATGAAATATAGAAGAAAACTTTTTTATGTTTCATAGTTGAAGTAGGTGTAGTTCTACCTGCTTTTCTTTTCATTTGTTTTGTGTACTGATCATCCATACTGTTGCTACTTTGAGTACAAAGAAGGTTGTAATTTTAATATTTCCTGTTGAAGGCAGTTTGTGTTATGTAGCAAAGACATTGGAAAACACGTTTTATACAGCTTTTCTTTTATCTTTATAATGCCTTCAATTTATTATTATTCTTTAATCTAATCTAATTTTAATTATTGTGCAGGATATTGCTTTTTCCTCATGTATAGAAGGTCACTTGGTAATCATGTGAAAATCACTTTTTTTTTTTTTTCAATTATCATGCAAATGCTCTAACTGTCAAAAGAAGAACCAGTTCATATGTAGACATACATGTATGTCAAAAATAATTTAAAATTGCCTGTATGTAGAAGTTAGAACAATTGTTCTTGGCAAAATAATTCTAAAAAATGTTATTTCAACAATTTTTCTCAGTTTATATGTTTGGCTGCAGGCACAAAACTTTGTGGAATAAATTAAAATTAGGGCTGGGTAAAATGTTTAGAAATGATACCAAGTTTCATTAAAGTTGATGTAACAATTTGAGTTAAGGATAAGTTTTTGAGGTTGTTTAATTGTATTTAGTCTATTTACAATGAGCTGAAAAGAGTAAATTTTGCAAAAATTAAGAATTTTCTACACAGTTGTAACAATTGAGCATATTCACTATACATTTTTAAAACAAAATGAAACTTCCGAAAATACATTTTTGGACTTTGTTGTGTCTTTTATTATAATAATTTGACAAATGAAGGTATCAGTATCTGCACTCAACCATGTTTTTTAATATAAGACATTTTGGTAATATCATATTTGTAGTACTTGTATACACTTGATTTGATTAGCCTGTACTAATAATAATTTTTAATGGACTTTTCTTTCTCCAGAGTAGTTTGTGAGACTAATTAGTATTTTTGTGTATCAGTAGAAGCTCTAGAATAAATTTAGAAAGGGAACAACATTAAAGATTCTCTCTGTTCATAAAGAACCAAGTATTTAGATTGCCCATATGAAGCTACAGTACAACAGAAAGTAATGAAATTTATCAATTTTGTGATTTCTATAAAACAGTAATTTTAAATCAGTTTATTTAGAAGTAATTTTAATGAAAGCATTGAGGATAGTGTCATATATTTTTTGTATATTTTGTTTTGATTGTTTGGTTACAACCTTTAGGTCAAAGTAACAAAAAATGGAAAAACCTTTATTTTGAACTTCAAGCTAGGGAACAGCAGCTTCTATACTTTGAGAATCCCAAAGTAAGTGAAGCCTCTTTTTTTTTTTTTTTTTTTTTTTTTTTTTTTTTTTTGTCTCTCACTCATGATTTTAACACTTTCTGACCTTGCCGTGCCCTTTATGTATGCTCTGGTAAAGAAACAACTTGATACTCTGAATTATAATTATTAATTACAATGACCAGTGTGGTGACTTAACATGTAAAGGTTTAAAGTAAATGGATGGGAAAGATGACTAAACACTGTGTTGAATATTAAAATGATTTAGTAGTTTCAGTACAATCTTAATCTGCTTTTAATCAGTGTAACCAGTTTGACAAATTAATTCAAATGTAATTGGGACAATTCTGCTGTTATTACTAATCAATTTAAGTTTGTTTTTCTTTAACAGGGGCTGATAGAAATTAGGATATAATTATCATAAACAAGAAAAAATATATCTATTCAGGTAGCTATCATTGATCAACTGAGAAATTATCCCTTTCCAAAAAAAACAAGTGTAATTTTAAATTATGATTAAATTCAGAAGCCAATTTTTACTTAGCTTCAGTTTTAGTAGAAATAAATGCAAATGTAGAAACGTTTTTTGTCAGATCTGGCCAAGTGTTTAGAAATTTAAAATAACTTGTTGCAGATATGTTTAATTTATGGCTTTATAACTTTGAAAAGAGTAATTTGAAACTGCTTGAAGATTTTTTTAAAAATCTGGTATAATGTTTTATGAAGTTTTGTTCATCTAATACATCTGATTTGAATGTTCAATATTGAGCAGTTTGTAGGATGAAATTAATCGGGTACTTTACAAGGAATACTTATTCAGAAAGTTAATAATGACCTGAAAGAACATTGTGTCTTGTAACGAATATTTAATCTCTGACTACGTGACTTAACATGTAAAGGTTTAAAGTAAATGGATGGGAAAGATGACTAAACACTGTGTTAAATATTAAAATGATTTAGTAGTTTCAAATATTATCTGTGTTTACATAGTTATCAGTGCTTGTGGTAAACTGGTTCTATGGTTTGTTGTCGTGGTGTTTTCTGCTCACTATTTTATCAGTGTAAGGAAATTAAAAGCATAATATTTTTATCTGTATGACATAATTGAGAAAGGAATATGTTTTGTTTCAGTTTACTGATAATGATAGAGAGATGCACTGAGATCCATACTTAAATGTGTAAAATGCTTGGATTTGCATGTTTCTTGTCATGTATATTTATTTGGTATTTCAAGTTTTAAACCAAATGCTTTGTGCATCTTTGTTTGTCACAAATGTAGTTTGAATACTGGGCAACATTTCTTCATATGTGTTGGAACAAGGCTTCAGAATAAATATGTTTAGAATGTGTCAAAGTAATTGTATTTCATTCTCTAGTTAGATGGAAAAATGCTGCTTTTACTAATATATTACTAAACCACATTTTAAAAATCTTATAACGACATAGGTAAATTACAACAGACTATAACCGTGGATTTGGTGGAGTTCACGTTTTTTTACCTGGTGGTGTTTCACAATATAAAAGAAAATCGGGGTTATAATAAATTTTACCATGTATTTTATTTATTTTAAAGAACATGTAACTTTCAGAACATAAGGAACTTTATGGAAGGAATAGATGTCAATTGTACATAGTTTTTTTTTCATGAACAGACTTTGGCTAGCTCACTAGTAATATTTTGTGAGTACAATATTTTTAAACTGTTTGTTTAATGAGTTTAAATTTTGCCATATAAATAAGTTCATATTATTAACATAATAAAACTTTTAACTAGTTTTATAAAAACTAGCAGTATCTTTTATATTTATGTCCAATATATTTGTTTATAAGAAAATTATTAAATATTGTTTAATTGTGTATCTTTTCTGTTTTCTAACATACCTATTGGATTTTTTTTCACTATTAAGCGAACAAAACCAAAAGGCCTAATTGACTTGAGCTATACCTATTTATACATGGTGCATGATAGTTTATTTGAAAGGTAAGATCCACATTAATGCTAAATAAACAACTTATTAACTTTATTTATTTATTGCTGATCTTGATTTTTTGCTTTTCAGACAATATTATCTCGATTATTTTAATAAGACAAGCGATGTCATTTTTTTGAGAAAATTAAAGACTTATTTTTCAGTGTTTTCTAACCCTGAATTCATTCATAAGACATTAAAAAGTAGTATTGTTTTTAAATTACTAATATGTAGGGTTAAAGATACTATAAGCTCATTTATGTATTATTACATATTTTCTTTCACAGGTCAGGTGATTTGTTAGTATAATACTTTATTGCATTTATTTTAATGTGATCCTCTTACTCTTGTAATTAAAAAGAAATAAAAAGTAAAAAACATTAACTCATTCACTGTGGGCTCAGTTCCATAGACTTACCTCGTAAACATTTTGTTCTTATTATAGTTTTCATACTATAACTTCAATTACAGTATCTTCATGAAATTGTGAGGATCCTTACTAAATATTACAAGGCTTTTGTACACAATATCAGATTTTTTGTTCAGTTTCAAGATTTATTCATGCATTTTTTGTTTTCTGAGTGTTAACTATTCAACATGCAGAGTAATTTTGATTTTAAGATTAAAAGATTTTTAATGTGCATGTAAAATCTTTGATCTCTTAATAACTCCAGATAATTAACAAATGTTTTTTTCTAGAGAAAACTATACATATTTGTTATTTTCAGCTAGAACACAAACACAAATGTTTAACCTAAATAGCTTAAAATTTAGGTCTTTAAATTTTATAAACCACATAATTTTGCTATAGTTTATTGGGCTTAGTAACTAAGCTGTGTGTCTTTAAAATAATCTATACTTTGAACTCCATTTTTCTCCTACCTTTCCACTTTGATTCTAGTATAAAAAGGAAAGTTTTCCTATGTAAAAATTTTACATGGGCTGTATTTGGAGCTTTCAGATGGTTACATCAGAGAGTGAAGCAGGTGTATATAAACAACTATTTACAAAGGTTGAAGAGGTGGTTCAAGACCACCCTAGTTGATTCACTAAATGCAACCATTCAGTGAATAGAGAGGATAGGAGGTTCTTATTTAGTATTTTTATCTAGTCAGTATGAGTAATTTGAGTTTTTAATTTGTAAGAAATTATGAGACTTTCTATTTGGAGATCAGAACATCTAATTTAAACCAAGAATATTATGTTACACAAAAATCAATATATTAGTTGTTGGTTTATTTTTAATATTTACTTTTACAATTAAGTAATTAACTAATCTATAATATTCAAATTTGAATTATAATCTACAATTTGATACCAAACTTATTGACACACATTCATAAATGTCAGTCAACATATGTGATGACATTAGAGATGCCAGCCATTACGAGTTGAGCGTAATCATTATGATTTTGGTGTATACGTTAAGTCGTAATATTTGTCTGTATGAGGGTATAGTCGTGTTTCAACTCCCAAATTATTATATATTATACAAGCCTATAAGCATCCAGGGCTTGAAAGGGGTGAAAAGAAAATTTCTAGTGAGATACAAATAAATTTTGATAATAAATAAAAGACATTGTCCAAATGGCTACTTGCAATAATCATGTTTGTGCTTGAAATAATGAAAAATATTTGTATCGCCGACGTCTACCAATAGTTTAAGTGCAGTGCTTCTCCATATTGGGTACGTGGGGGAATCCATAGTTACGTCATCAATGCTTGTCAGCCAATCAGCGTTCATGTAAATGGGTATTTCTCATTTTCTAAGCGGCATAAAAACATCAATGTGTTCGTTCAAAAGATGGAAAAAAAGAGGTCTTGTTCACCAGATTGTCTTGTTTCTGGCAAATCTAAAAGGACTAAAACTGGAAAGGGCTCTGTCTACAATCATTACACTCAGTAATTTGAATTAATTGGCATCTCTGTTACATAAATTTTGGCCCCTGACCATAGGAAGAGCTGTTGAAAAGGGGTTGATATTCAGGTAGTCTCAAGCAAGAAAAAGAGCTATCATGACTTGCAATTACTAGTTTCTTCCATTTATTTCACCTAAAGTTATAAATGCGTAGAAATTTAATAATAGATGTTAAGACATGATGAGATTTTAGCAAGAAAATGTTGCACTTGTTAGTTGAATAAAATTTAAAAAAGGGACAGTATATGGTAACTGATTTGTTATTGTATCTAGATTTAATGAAACAATGTATGAATTAAGAATAATTAAATTTCCAGATTGTTCAAATCATGAAGATACAGTTATGGTACTTATTCTTGTAATACAAAATCTGCTTATTGTATACAATATATTTCAGGCCCAACTGTTTTCAGTTAGTTGAAAAGGCTTTACCATGTATCAGCACGACATATTACCTCTGTGCCAGCTCTCCAGACACTGCTCAGGTAGGGTCAGACTCATCTTCAGAGCACAATAAAACATTTTACATGAATGCCAAATTGGCAAACAGTAATGAAGATTTTGAGGAAAAACTAGGAAAACCGCTGGGTAAATAATTAATGGTATATTACTGTAAGGTTCACTACGTTTCACTATTTTCTTAAATAAAATTCAGTTCAAAGTCTGAGGGTTGCAGGTTTGAATCCCTGTCCCACCAAACATGTTCATTTTATCATCTGTGGGGTCATTGTATAGTGATGGTCAATTTCACTACTTGTTGGTAAAACAGTAGCCCAAGAGTTTGCAGAGCATGACAGTGACTAACTGTCTTCCCTCTAGTATTTCACTGGGAAATTAATTTTTGGCATGATATATTTAGAATTATATATTAAATTTTTCCTTCTATGGACTTCACAGCTGAGGCTGAAATTACCACAGACTGTCAAAAATTCTACTTTAAAAGAAAAAACAAACTCTCTTAACCTTTCACGTGTTTTATATGCACTTTAAATGTGTTTCTTAAAATAAAAATATTTAAGGAGCAGCATTTATATGTATGTACATAGGTGTGTATATATAATGTTTTTCATGTTACCTACTTTCAGCAATGGCTTCAGAGCATTAAACCACTTTGTGCACCTCATCAGCGGGGTCGTGCCCCTAGTCACAATGTCTCTGAAGTTCGTAGTCTACATCTAACTTTACTAGAAGCCCATCGCTTGCCTGTCCGTCTAGTCCCTCACCCTTTTTGTATTATTTCCCTGGACAAAGTCAAAGTTTGCCGCACTCAGGTCAAATGCCCCCCTGATCCCATTTGGGAAGAAGACTTTCTCCTTGAGTAAGAAATATCTTTGCTTCTAATTTATATTACATAATATATGTATTTTGTTTCAAATCAATTTGCAGACCTTAAATAAGGACGATGACTGTTTTCTCCTGTAGGAAGTAGGTAACTAATTAATACTGCATTTTTGAGTAATCCAACTGTATGTATATTATAAACATCTGATGTAAAATCTGCATACATGCATAACAGTTTCCATAAGAAGATAAAAACAGTATAAATGTGATGTAAAAATGTTGTCAATCATATCTTTGAACACTTTCTAAACCTATTGCTTTTTAGCATGAAATTGTCATTTGAAACTGAAAGATTTTGGCTAGTAGCAAGGAAAAAACATGATTTAGTTTTAAAAATACTAAATAAAGTTGTTTTTTCCTTGTTATTTCTTTTCCTTCTGTTTTAAGTTTCAGTGTGAAGTGGTTAAAAAAGAACCACAAGTCAGTTGCAAAGAAGCAGTATATCTGACATTTCTTGTTAGTTTTCTTACACCAACTTATAACATCAATATTACTCGCATGTGCCTTAAAGTTGATATTTGAGCTTTAGACTTTGTTTGAATTTTTCAGTGTTTAAATTATGTTAATTTAGCACAATGCATCTCAATAAATCATTGTGATAAAGAACAGCTAGTCTTTTATAACATAAACAAAACACAGTATTAAAAATTAACATCATAAAAGCATTTATGAAGTGATTTGCAATTTTGAATGAGAAATCATAAGTTAATTTTGTATTTGTTCTTTTGCAGAGACATTCCATCCGACATTAGAACATTTTGTATTACATTATATAACAAAGCTAAAAAGTCTAGTGACATAGAAATAGGTAAGAAAAATTATCTCAAAGCAATATCCTAAATTGTCTTTTATCAGTTTTATCAGTGTCATTATCATTGCAATGCTATTTATAGCTTTGAATTAAAAACCTTTAATACTTTTTCAATAAATATCTTGTACTTTTATAACTATATGTCCTTTGTCCTTGTGCTAGTACTGGACTGTAGTCAAGTTTGTTTCCTTGTGAACACTGTTTTTTAGCATTTGCTCTTGTAAGACTGAGAAACTAAATTTTAATATTTTCAACCAATGGAAATCTGGTATTGGAGAAAAATCACTATGGCTTTAATAATGAGGAAAAAAATTTGTTTTCCTTTTATTTCATGATATTTGTGTGTCATCTCCATATTTGTTTAGTCTTGGTGCTTTTGTGAAAGTTTTAATTTTCTTCAGCGGAGATGTCTGTAGAACTAAGCACTCTAGTCAGTGGGGAAGAAGTTGAAGACTGGTATCCCCTGAGTGGACTGAGTGCACCTGTCTTGGAAGACTGGGGCTCCCTTAGGGTCAGGACTCGATATGTTCATGAAGTCATTATGCCCCTACGAGAGTATGATGCTTTAAAAGAGGTATTTTTTAATTTCTTTTTGGAATACTTGTTTGAGTTTTATGTACTAATTACATAGAAAAGATATTTGGTAATTTTACTTTTATGTCTGTGTACCCCAAATTGTTTAAAATATGAATGTTTATAGAAAAATAGTTTTTCTTTGAAATTTATCTTCAGTATGCTGCTTTTTCAACTTAAATTTTCAGACTATTTAAATTTAAAAATTATTAAATCATGAAAATATGACACATTTCACTATTATTCTTTTTTTTTACTCAAATTACCTCAAGTTTTCTTAAGTAGTTAAAATGTAAAGACAAGAATACTTTTTACTTCAGTTTAATTTGAATGCAAAATATCTACAGAAGTTGAATACATTATATTAAAATGATTTTTTAACCACACCACATTGTTACACTCTGTGTTAATACATCTGGTTGTGCTCTTCTTGATGACCCTGCAATGTTGTTTCCATTTGTAAGGCTGTTTTCTAAAGTGACCATTTATTACTGCAATCTTTTCATAGTCCATGTAGTTTATGAAAATGACAGTTCCCAGTGCCTGTTTCATTTTATTGTTATGTCTTATGATTGAATTGCATTAATACGCCTTTCATTCTTCAGTTGTTTGAGGTATGCTGTGGTTGAACAAGAGGTATATTGTGAAAGTAACTTGTTTATACACAACTTATGGTGAATTTCCAGACAAAAGTTTTTATTGATTGTATTGCATACTGTTGCCTTGGTCTTGTAGATGGGTTTTCCCACTGACCTTTACATCCATGGATTGTCACCTCTTACAAGGTGCAACACTTTGCTTGCCACAGCTGGGATGTGACTTTTTTCTTGTTCTCTTTCTAAATGGTCTTAGTGCTTTAAGTTGAACAAAATTTCTTTCTTTTCCATTGCACGTAAGTGAAAGAGATATTAAAATTTCCGATGTTGACACATCTTTTATAGTCTATATTTATGAATATTTTGTAGTGTAAAGAGAAGATACGTATATTTCTAACAGAAATATCATACAGTAACAAAATATATTTCTGATTCATGTTATATTGGTTGTAGTTATCACAAGACTTTTCGATATCCATATTCAATTTATATATATATATATAATACATAAATAACATATATATACTTCTATCTTCTAGGAAATACCATTTATAGGTTTGTTCTTAATGGTTAGTATCTGTCCTAATATATTTTTTGTGGTGTTTGGGGATTTCAAATGATTTTTGTTATTGGTTGTGTAATATTGTTTGTTGTTTTACAGATATACATGCAGTATTTAATATTGTTTGTTGTTTTACAGATACACATGCAGTATTTAATATTGTTTGTTGTTTTACAGATACACATGCAGTATTTAATATTGTTTGTTGTTTTACAGATACACATGCAGTATTTAATATTTGTTGTTTTACAGATACACATGCAGTATTTAATATTGTTTGTTGTTTTACAGATATACATGCAGTATTTAATATTGTTTGTTGTTTTACAGATATACATGCAGTATTTAATATTGTTTGTTGTTTTACAGATATACATGCAGTATTTAATATTGTTTGTTGTTTTACAGATACACATGCAGTATTTAATATTGTTTGTTGTTTTACAGATACACATGCAGTATTTAATATTGTTTGTTGTTTTACAGATACACATGCAGTATTTAACTTTAATGCATCATTTCATGTATTTCTGAATATATTAAACAAAAACTGATTATGGAACAAAATTATTGCTCTAATGGTTTATCCTGGTTTATATTATGATTAGCTTTATTACACTGAATGGCTATTTCATTAAAAGATGTATTTTTTTTTATTTTCTGTTTATCTTTTAGCACATAATTTAAAAACGTCCAAGGCTTCCTTTCATCTCAAAATCTGATGTGTTAAAAATATGATTCAGATACAAAAGTTAAAGTCTAAATAATTTTATTTCTGAATCACATTCTTCTTGCAAGCTATATTACAATAAGAACATTATCTTGTTTTGTGTAAAATGTTAGAAAGAGATAACCATGAAAAGGTACAATGCCAAGCTTGCATGAAAAAATTCAGAAAAATGTGTTTTAATGTGAAAAATATCTACACTTCCTGTTTAACAGCTGATATATATTTAAAACAAGCCAGTATAATGTGTTGAAGAATCTGAGTTAGTATCTGAAACATTGCCTTTGTTACCATTCTGTTTTACTGTGTTGTTTTTGTAGAATTTAGTGTGTTTTATGGACAGAGTGTGTATGTTTTAGTACTCTTTGTAACATTCAAGTGCACACAAACATCTTATAATTGTACTCTTCTTACAGCTAATACTGGAAGAAGAACTAGAAATAATTAGTGTTTTAGCAGACCTCTGTCATCGGGACAGGACACCTTTAGCTACAGCTGTTTTGCGGGTTTTTAGGTTTGACAAAAAAGAGGCTATGCTACTTAAGACCATGAATGACAGGGAAATAGAGCGGGAAGGTAAGTTTATATGTAAAGGATGTTTACCACTGAATCACTGATTTAGACTATGAGTAAAAATTTAAAGGAACTTTGACATAAATGAACGTTAAAAACATACATATGGAAAGATGAAAAAGAAGGCGATTAACTGCACTGTTGTGACAAGTTTGTTTGTCATCATTAGATTAACATACAAATGAGTGTTACACAATTACATTTGAAAATATAACAAGTTATAAGGCAGCTGAAATACCATTGGTAAATAAATATAGTGAGGAACTAGTTTGGTAGTCCAGAACCATTTCTAGCTTTAAAATAAGTATTGTCAATATTAAAGAAAAAAGTTTCTGTACAATAAATGTAAGTTATCTTTAAATTTTCATAAATAAAAAGACATTGTAGTGTACAAAATCAACTAACTTAGGTGGGAATAAACATTGTATATAGTAAACAGTTACAGAAAGCCACTACTCAATTACTGTTATTATCCTGTTATATACTTCTAAAAGTTACAACAGATGGTAAATCACATGCATCTACAAACCATCCACGCTAATAATAGGTGGCTTTTTGACTGCCACATAAACATAAATACTTGTTAAGTAAACAGTACATTTAGTGAGATTTTATTCCATGATGTACTCAGACTTTTAAAAAACTATAACTATTTTGTAGCATATTATTGATTCTATAATACATCTTACTTCTCTTAGAAAATAGTAATCTACAGTTTTATTTTTTTGTATTTCATAGAATCTTTAATTTTCTTGAAAATAGGTAAATTTTTAATTTTAGACATGGCATTATATAAGGACAACTGATAATTGAGGGATTGCTTGGAAATAAAGTTGGCATCATGTAGGCAGAATTTGCAATACAAATTTTGAATCTTTTTTCTGATTTTCACACCCAGTAATTAAAAGGGAACAAAGAAATTCTGGAAGTATAAACAAATCATTGAAAACATTTATTGAACTGTTTATCATACACTAGAACAAAATTTATTTTCAATGCGTTTAGATCCAATCACTTGACTAAATATTTTTTAAATTGTGGCATCGTCTCTGTAATCTTTATCTTGATCTTTCTTGAAAGTGGACCTATTAGATAAAAGTTTCAACAGTTTTATAAAAACAAGCATGAACATAAAGAAATAAGAAAATTAAGTTTACTTCTCAAACAACACTTACAAGATGTTGAATTCTGCTTTTTTGATGATGTTATTAAGGTAAACTATAGAAATAAATACAGTAATTAATGTTGCTATAAGTACAATAAAAATAACATTAGGATTTGTAAAAAAATAATATACATCAAGTTTATCTTGTACTAGTTCAGTGTGTAGTTGAGTTGTTATATAATAAAGTAAATTTACAGCAAGTTTATCTTGTACTAGTTCAGTGTGTAGTTGAGTTGTTATATAATAAAGTAAATTTACAGCAAGTTTATCTTGTACTAGTTCAGTGTGTAGTTGAGTTGTTATATAATAAAGTAACTTACATCAAGTTTATCTTGTACTAGTTCAGTGTGTAGTTGAGTTGTCTTATAATAATGTAATATACAGCAAGTTTATCTTGTACTAGTTCAGTGTGTAGTTGAGTTGTTATATAATAAAGTAAATTTACAGCAAGTTTATCTTGTACTAGTTCAGTGTGTAGTTGAGTTGTTATATAATAAAGTAAATTTACAGCAAGTTTATCTTGTACTAGTTCAGTGTGTAGTTGAGTTGTTATATAATAAAGTAACTTACATCAAGTTTATCTTGTACTAGTTCAGTGTGTAGTTGAGTTGTCTTATAATAATGTAATATACAGCAAGTTTATCTTGTACTAGTTCAGTGTGTAGTTGAGTTGTTATATAATAAAGTAACTTACATCAAGTTTATCTTGTACTAGTTCAGTGTGTAGTTGAGTTGTCTTATAATAATGTAATATACAGCAAGTTTATCTTGTACTAGTTCAGTGTGTAGTTGAGTTGTTATATAATAAAGTAACTTACAGCAAGTTTATCTTTTACAAGTTCAGTATGGAGTTGAAATGTTGTAACATAATGAAATTGAATTGTCATACAATATCATTTAGAATAAAAGTTCTGTTAAATTTGTCTCAAGTATTAATTGAATGTAAGATAAACTAATTGTAGAAATATGTTTGTTAATTGCTAAGACTGATTATTAACCTAATGTAGTGTGGGGATCAGTCAATTTTATTTGTAGGGTTTATTATTGCCAGTTTTAAAGTTTTCAAAAGTTTTAGTTGTTTTAAACTTTTAAGGTAAAATACTCATTTTGGACTACCCTATATTCTTCACAGATGAGACATCGACACTGTTTCGCGTGGCATCACTTACAACTACACTGATGGACCAGTACATGAGATCTACAGCACATCATTTCCTACAACAGGCCCTCCAGGAGTCTATTCAAAAAGTGATGGAGAGTAGACAGTCATGTGAGGTAAATTTTTAAAAAAATGGTTTTAGGTTTCAAAAACTGAGATCCATGTAAAATTAAAGCCCAGTCTATTTCATGTTCAGTAATTTAAAATGGGATATGTTTCATGGTGATGGATGAATAGAATTTAAAATGGTGTTTTTCAGAAGATGATGGTAATAGTTTGAAATAGGATTTGTTTCAGAAGGTTATGGAATTAATGGAAATTGTCTTTTATAATGAGTGTATCAAGGCTTGTGGTGTTTTTACTTGGGTATTAATGATTGTTAAGATATTAAATATAAACAGATCAAGTTTTAGGTTATTGTGATTAATTTTACGCATCAGAATTTTAATTCAAAATATGTGCCAACAAGAAAAGATTGTAACAGAGGATTAGTAATTATTTCTAATATTAGGTTGATAATCTTCAAAAGATTAGATGTTAAAAGCTTTTAAAAAAATGTAACAATTTTTAAATTTCTATCAGTTAAATGTTAAAAATGAGTTGTAAAATATTTTATTGTAAAATCCAAAATATCTGAACTATTAATTTTATTTTTGTTTCTAAGAAAGAGCTACATGCACTTGCCTTAGTGTTTTGATTGTATCAAGTGGAATACTTCTATCTCCTTGTTTTTAGAGTAAGCTTTAGCTATACGAACGTGTATATTAATTTATAGCTGAACCCTAGCAAACTAGAAAGTCCTTCAGAAGCTTGCACAAATGCTGAACACCTGCTGGCTCTGCTAGATGAGATCATCGAATCCATATTTGTAGCAGTGGATTCTTGTCCAAAGTAGGAGCTCATTTCCTTTAAGTATTTTTCGATATAAAGTTTTATAAGTTTGAAACCAATGTACTGAGAAGTGAAAATTCATTTAACTGAACTATAAAATTACCTGTCACTTGTTTGTAGAGTATTTTTCAATATTTAGTATTCTTTTAAGTGTTCCTTCTATTTTATTTTATTTCAGTTTTTCATTTAATAAACCTCTATTTAAAAGTAACAGTATTTTCATGCTTAAGAGACCTCAATAATTTTTCTTGCTAAAAAATAATTTAATTAGACAAATAGTTTAATTTTTTTATTAATTACATGTATGATGTAGAATGTGTATTGTTTTAGTATGGTAATTTATTCATTTAAGCTGAGAAGTAAGAAAGTGTGTTATGTTTTATCTTAATGGACACATGGTTATGATGGCATACAAGTTAATGATTTTGCTTAATGGAAACTAGGACACTTCGATACATCTGCAGCTGTTTACAAAAAAGTGTGATGGCTAAATGGCCCAATGATCCATTGGTTAAAACACGTGTTGTGAGGTATGCAGTTTTAATTAGCATTCTTACTGTAAAATTTAAGATATCCTAAATTTTTAGAATTATAAAACTAAAACTTTTCAGATTCATATCATAGTTTGTAATAAGACCAAGAATAAAAGCAGTATTATCACTAGTGGTCATTACCAGGAAACATAGGTAAATCTAAGTTTCAAAGCTAAAATACCCGTACCTAAAAATAAAGCTTTCTTATTTAGTAAACCTTTTGTTGCATGTAATTTAAAGTGAGTTTGTCACAACTCTTTAATTTTAAAGAGTTATATTCAAAATTTAATAAAACTAATATGTTATCATTATATATAAATACATTTGGTATCAAAACATAGTTAACAAATCACATTTTAATATCATAGAAATTGTAAGTTTTAATTTTATAAGGAAGTGTTCTTGATATCCTTCATAAATAAGTAATTAGTTACATTACAAAGAGACCTCAGTTGTAATTAGGTAATTGATTAAGTCATAAACTGAATTATACACATTAGTGAATATATTAACTTACAACCACAGAACTTATTTTATGGCTAGAGGAGTGCTGTGTGATTACTGCTTTTGAAAAGTAAAACTTTAAAACAGTGAAATTATTTAATTATGGGGAGATAGATTTCTCTCACTGAAGAAGTCTTCAGTGTTGTCCATGAAGAGGAATGTGTGTGTGAAAAGCTTGCCTTTCTGAGCTCTTTGAATTTACATCACAACCAATCAGGACTGATACATCATCCAGAAGAAGGAAATTGTATTTATGAAAAGAAATTTTCTAACTTAAAAGCTACAGAAGTAGAACTGCACATGTATCGTTGTATCATGAGCAAAATCACAAAAACAAGTTTTGAATTTGACAAATTCTGACCAGCCCATAGCTCGTCAGCTTCCAGCCACACTTCAGAATCAACAGTTGCATTCATGAGAAAACTGGTAGAGAGGGAGAGAAGAAAGAGAAAGGAACTCAGTATTTTCATTTGATCACAACTCTCAAACCTTCAAGGAGAACTTTTGTGTTTTTGGTTTGCATATACCCATTACATAGTGTTATCTAGGTTTTTAGACTGTTTATCAGAAAAACATCATAATACAGTGCTTTTTGAAGGAAAATCTATACAAAGACATATTCTGGCATATGTTGTATAACATCATCTCAGTAGCTGATTTGCATATTATAAAAATAAAGAAATACAAAAGAAATGCCATATGTTCCTAAAAATTTCTACAAACATGATTGACTATTCTTGACAATGAATCCAGACTTTGACAAGATATGAAGAATTAGCTCAAAGTAAGGAAATTTGAAAATTATTCAGGGTCAAATTATGGCACTAATAAATATGCTCTGAGTAGTATATATGCTACAATGACTTGTGTTTAATCATCCCAGGCAAGACTTTAAAATACCATCCCCTGCACATTTATTGTTGAAAAATACATTGACATCCATGGATAAACAATATGCCACAGTTTCCAGGAAACTTGCTTCAGCAGGTCTATATCTGCCTTACTTAAAACTTTTCAGATTTAGAAGAACTTGATTTTTCTCTCTTTCTCTTTTTTTCTCAGCTGCAGAGGTGTGAAGTATTTCTTTAATATCTAGCTTCAGAAATTTAGTAGAAGCTTGTTTTATATCTACATTTAATTGTCTTGTAGTGTTTGGGTCTACAAATACAATTTTGAGGCCAGGAAGACACAAAGAATGTAAAGTGAGATAGCTACTCTTGTACAATCTTGCTATTATTACATAATAGGAAAGATCATTATTACAAAGTAGAAGCATTATTAGATGCTTAAAAAATTTGGTGTGTAGAAGTGGAAATTTTCAGTATGATATTGATCATAATTTTTCTATTCTGATGTATTTTATTCAAAGACACCTACTGGAAATCCTGTCATATAAAATTGGAGCACAGGCCTCTTATGCCAGTTCTTTGCAATGCTTCTCTCACAAAATTTTGTTTTCCTATTATGCTCCTAAATTCTGGCTTTCATTAGTTTAACTGCGTCTTTATTATATTTGATTTTTAAATGTTTTGGTATTACTCTCTGTGATCGTATTGTACCTTCTGAATACTTTTCAACTATTTATGTTTTTCTTTTCGAGTTTGCAGTTTATCTTTATAAAGAAGTGCTCGGGGTATTCTCTATTGTTGTATTGATTCATTTTAGCATTTCTGTATTAAAAGTATTGTTTGTTTTGAAAATCAAGTGGTCTATGACACATGATTTTATCTATAATCATGGTATTTTTAAATATCTATGAGTTTCCTGTAAATTTCTGTAGTGTATGAGTTATGTGTTTTGTGACCATCATATTTAAACTTGGAAGGTTTTAAGCTCTTATTTCAGCTGTAAATTGTTTTGCTAGAAATTATCTGATTATGTGTTTTCTTGAATTCTATAAATGTATGTAATGTGGGGTGAATGCGTCATCAACATATCTTGTTGAATCCTGAACCTTATAGTGGCTGTTTTTGAAGTTTTCTGTGCAGCTTTTTTGAGTATTGGTAATAGGATTGGGTCAGCAATTAGGCCTTCTTCTTTTTTAACAGTATTTTTATTGATGTTAGAAGGAAGTTGTATCAGTACAAAAAAGTTGTGAATTGTATTATCATGTAGATTTTCAGTTATATATGTTTCAGATTTTTGTCATTTTCAAGCATCAAATTTTGTCTTTTGAGATTATAGCTACAAGGTATATAGCTAAATGGTGGCATGGTGAATCTCTGTTACTAGCCATGGGATGGAGAGGTTGCCCTTGCTAGTGAATTTTTGACAGAGATGTGTGGGGTGGCACTTTGGTGTACTCTTAGTTATTTATTTAATGAGGAGTTTCTGTGAGTTAGTTGTTTATTGGCTTGTAATGGCCATTTTAACTAGTTTCTTTAACCTTATTGCATCTTTTTTGTCTGCCATTACTTTGACATTGTCACTGTCTCCTGATACAGTTATATTGTCTTTGTTCTCAAGGGCAGTTTGTTATATTTGGAGTTAATGTTTTTACTCTGCTGACTTTATTTTCTTTTATTTTGATTGTAAAATATTATTATTATTATTGTAGGCTGTATTAGGTTGTATTGTCTGCAATTATAGGTTGTATAGTCTACAATTATCTTGTAATGTGTTATGTGGTTGTCACTGCTTTAGCTTGTTACATAACACTTAGCTACTACTAGGAGACTTCTGTGGAAATCAGATAAGTGAATTTAATATATTTTACATTCTGGTGTCTTTAGTATTAGGAGACTTCTAATGAGTGAATTTATATATATTAATATATTTGATTCTTGAGTGTTTTGGTTAGTAGGAAGTTTCAGTAGCTATGTGTATTTAAAAAAAAAAAAGTCTGTCTTGTCTGTTGTATTCAGATAGAGACAGTTATTATTATTTTCATTAGTAATTACCATCTAATAGATAATGCCAATAATGAAATTAAATAAAAGTTCATTGGTAATTAGATGTTGTATAGGTTTATTAGTCATGGGTAGTTGATGTCTGATCACCATAAGTACCTAATTGAAAGAAGTGTTCATATCAGATTGCATGAGACCAGCATAACAAGTGTTACTGATATGTAAAAAAAAAAAAGTATTCAACTGCCAGATTTGATATACAGTGTAAATTACACATGTAAGTTATTTAAAATTTTGTGTGAAATGTTAATATGTAATGATCCAGGATTGAAAAAACAACACCATTTCAACATGTTTGATATTAATTTGTGTGAAATAGCTTTTTACAATTTGCATTAATAATGCCATTGGGTTTTTAATATGAGAAATAATCTCTAGTTTTTTATGATGTATTTGAATTACGTTTCTGTGAATTTTGTTCAAGAAACACTGACATAAAGATCTATAGCAAAAAAAAAAAAACAGTTCAATTGTTTTTAAAGAATAACTTGCTGAAAACAATAAACACATAATGATATTCATTTGGGTGTAGTCTTTGTTCCATGTGTTTCAGCCTTGAGATATGTTCCCTCAAATTTCATTTTAATCTTTGTTTTATGGTATTGCCTTAAATTTTATCTAAATTTTCATATTTGATAATTAAATGTTATTGAATTTTTTACTTGTAAATATTGGTGTGCGAGATTTCCTTGTAACGCTGAATGATTTAT
The DNA here is from genome assembly GCA_011833715.1 of Carcinoscorpius rotundicauda. Classification (NCBI taxonomy): domain Eukaryota; kingdom Metazoa; phylum Arthropoda; class Merostomata; order Xiphosura; family Limulidae; genus Carcinoscorpius; species Carcinoscorpius rotundicauda. The sequence continues at coordinate 40,623,312 of CM022399.1, forward strand.
TTCTTTTCCAAATGAGGCTGTAACATCAGTTTATAGTCACTGATGTTTTTGGTTATTTGTATGAGAAAACTTTGTGCACGGAAATGGCTTCTCTGCAGTGTAAGGATTTTGTTTTTGTTTTTCTTTTGTTTATTGTCTTAAAGGTTTTTGTCAAGATTTTTATTCATTTTTGTATTATTGTTATTATTATTCTATGTTGCAAAAGTGTTGAACTAATCACATTTGTATATTTCAAAATTATGTGTATATTTATACAGATAATAACAATTTGATAAAATAATGTGCCAATAGCATCTCTTTATTGTTGTTTTTTTCAGTTGTTTTATTTTTCTAAGATTACTCTGTCCAGTCATTCTGAATCCTCGACAGTTTAATCTAATTAATGGTAAGTACTCCAAGAAAATTGTGTTAAGAGAGATTAGTAGTGTATCAACTTTAATTTTCTTGTTACTTGTAACTATTTAATTTAGCCTTATTACTCCTGAAAATCTTGCTGTCCCAAGAGAGGTCAGATTCAGTTCACTTGACAGTTATGTAATTAGTACTAAGTAGTTCATGAATGAACATTGTAATTGTAATAAATTGAATAATAACTAAAATCACATCATTCTTCAGTAATTCATTGTTGCTGTTGTCAGTTTCATCCTTTACTCGCATCCTGTATTACATCTAAGACTATAATTGATAAGCTCTGGAATTTGTTAGCAGTGGCATACTACAAAGATGGTATAACTGAAATGTTAGTGCAGACACATTTTGCTAGAAACTTTTAGGGCTAGTAAATAATGAATAGATTTATTGATGTTACGATGGTTTAGTATCACATCTACATATTATACATATAACTTCTAAATGCAATATCATGCACTTAGTATCATTCTATATCCTAAAACCTCTTATGAAATGGCTTAATTTTCTTTGTGCAATACTATGTTTCATTTACTGGCCACTATAAACAAAGTTAGATGAGCACGTGTAATATACTGGTTGCTGAAGTTCAATCTCTTTTGTGGTCAAGTTTATCTTTCAAATGTGTTCTGTATTTTCATATACATACTTTTCCAGTTTATAAAACTAAAAATGTGTTTTAAGATAACATCACCATTTTATTTCCTGTCAAGATACTCCATCAGAAACAGCTGCACGCAGCCTAATACTGGTGGCAAAGTGTCTACAAAACCTTGCCAACCTCGTGGAATTTGGTGCTAAGGTTAGTAAATCTGAGTGGCTACTACTATTGTTCAAGCTAAAAAATGTTACATAGTTTCAGATTTCAGTTTGATGTAAACACAGAATTAAAAATGGATAACATTTTATTTTTTAAACTTTATGTTGACATGTATAGAGTATCAAAACATGTACTTGAATGAGTATGTTTTGCTACTGTTAGTGTTTTCCTCTGAGAGAAGGTATGACAAAAACTGTAATTTGGTTCGTTCACTTGATTTTCTTTAGAGTTTCTGACGAGAAATGTTATTTCAACAAACTAATTAAGTCTGTGGGTGTGAGCAGAAAAACACACCCTGAAGCCATACGTTTTAGTAGCTATCTTGTCATTAGAAAAAAAACTGAAGAAAATGCTAGAAGAAACATTCATACAATGAATAATGACTGTTCTTTAATAGAAATGCTGTTTGTTCCTTGTGTTTAGCAGTGTAATTTGTAGCATCCATGGAGAAAAGACATGGAAGATGCAGCTGAGAAATTGAAATATTTTATTCCTTTAACTGTAGAGTTGTTAGTTGTCACAGGGATACAAATCTGCAACCCTTATATTACAAGTCAAGCTTCATAACCATCTGACTATGCTGGGCCAAACAGAAAGTTAATCAGATTTTTTTTTTTATATATAAGTTTACCTCCCAATTTCAAGTATCTGATTCTTCTCATTAAAGACAATTTCTAAAGCTTTCAAACATATATAATTAGCACAAAAATAATTTCACAATTCACAATTAAAAGAAGTTTTCAGGAACTGTATAAAAGTTACAAACCTGTATATTTTATTTTGTAGTATGTGAGGGTCTGATTCTATCCAATCTTATTTACATTTTTTTTTATATGTAATTGTTTTTAAGGTATGTTTGATTAGTAAACAATTAACTACTTGATATGGGAATATATTGAGGATTGAACCAGAGCTTGTGAAAAGCTGTGGGGAATGTTGAAAAACCAAGAAATGGGTAATATACTTACTAGTCCTTAATAATAATGCTATCATTTAAGATGGTCAAAAAATAGATTGTTTTGTTTACAAGAAAAACTAATTCTGTGAACAGATGAAAACATTTTCTTCATATATTTCACCAAATAAGTATCAGAATGTGGCAAAATATTTGAATTGTTTAAATGTTTAGAATTGACACATTTTATTTAAAATCTGTTGTGAAAAATATATGAAAATTTTCAACAATAAAGTAATTTAAAAAGTAACTAGTTTTCATTTTAAGCCTGTATGTTATGTAAGTTAGTTGATTACTTCTTTCATTCTTGGAAATGAGATATTTTTTTCAAAACCAGTGGGGAAAACCAAGATGTGGAATTTGATGAATTATACTGATGTTCATTAAAATAGAACAGAAATGAAAAGCCCACTACGTGCAGAACTTCCGTGAAACATTTTTCAAACAGAATTCATTCATATTTCAAATTTTGTAAGCATAGTTAATGATCCATACTTTGAAAAACTGTTGGTCAAAATGGTGACCACCCAGGACTTTGGAAAGGGATCTAACTGGATCATCAGTACCACTTTTGATAAATATATATTACTTCTGTTGTTGTTCATATTTATAACTGAATACTATATGTAACTTTACTAATAAAAGTTATTGAGTATTAATACAATGATTTCAAAGCTTATTTTTATTTTTAATAATGTAAATCATATAAAAATTAAATTAAATTAAAAATTTTGCAATTTGAATTGTATAGTTACAATTATATGTTGAGAAGTTATAAAGTTTACATCTAAATTCATATTTTAGTAATCCTAAACAGGATGCCAATTTTCAAACTTGCATAATTCCATTCTTGAATAAGTGATGACTCGTCACTTTAATTTCCACTTATTTTGGAAAACAATAATATAAAAGCATCTTTTTTCACAAATATTTTAACTTTTAAACAATGAAAAATCAATTTTGTAAAATGTATATGTTATGTAAGAGCTACAGGTATTTTAACAATATTAACTTTTAATGAAAACAAATCTTCAATCAGATAATTGTGTTGACATCAGAAAAATTAAAAATGTTTTACAGTAATTACATACCAGTCAAAGAAAACTACTGACAACTGATGTTTCTTTTTGATACTGTATGGCCATTTTATTATTAATTTCTGGAAAACTGGAGAAGGTTTGTATCTACTTGAATCTGTGTTTACTTATAATATAACATTAAATAGTACAGTTATTAATACATGAAAAAAAAAAAATAGAAAGGTTGGGTTTCATCCCCTTTGACTCCTACCCACAAGCCTGTACATGCTTACACAAAGTTAGATGATACAGATATTTCATTATAAATTAAAAATACTGTGTAAACAAGCAGTAAATTTACACTTTGATTGATACTTATGAAGCCGAATATAGTAGGCAGTGGGTACTACCAGTCAGTTATTTTTTCCTCTGATCAGTAGTTCAAAATCAGTTTTGCAAAAATGAAAACAGAATGGGTAAATTTATTGTTAATGAAAATCAAACCCAAAATGCTCAAATAATGCAGTATTCCCCACCCACCCATTATGTAGCTTTGTGCTTAATAAAAAACATAATGGAAATATTTTAATTACTGGGATATTCAGAATAATTAGAGCAGCTAAATTTGAGTAGTAGATTATTTTTGTGACAGTCTGAGTCATAATGTCAATTAATCGATTGTTGGAATAATTGAAAACATTAGTAACTCAGCCTATGAATTTAAACTGTTTTGGTCTTAATACTGATTTTTCATAATTGAGCTGCACAAATTTTGAAAATAATATTCATTATTTTCTATCGCATAAGGATTTTTTTACAAATTGGGAGACAAGAAATAACTCTTTCTTAGATCAAATATACTAGAATATGTTGGTTATTTACACAACCTTTTGTTGTCATAGTGAGGAATAAATAGTATTGAAAAGAAAAAATAAGGCAAGAACACATGCAAAATAATACTTTCGAGAAATGATGGGTCATGCAGCCTCTCTTTATTAGTAGTGCATTTCTTGTGGGTTCTAGAATGATTTATGAGACTCTCACGTTGTTATTGGTCAAGAGAAATCTATAGCCAGTGTTTGTCAACATTTTTAGTAGAACAAAATATGACCCAATTTCAATGAAAAATGAGTTAGTTTTGTAAAAGTACATATGTTTTTTGTAAAAAATCTTCACATGATGGAGAAAATGGATATCATTTTCAGGATATCTAAATATCAAATGATTTTTGTTTTTATGTTATTATGACCTTTCATGTAATTTCTTTATGGCAGGAACCCTGGATGGAGGTCATTAATCCTTTCATTCTAAAGAACAAAAACAGAATGATCAAGTTCCTTGATGACATATCTGTAAGTCACATCAAAAAGTCACTGATACATAAGATTAATTAAAGTGAAATTATTACTGTACTCACCTTAATAATAATTCAAACCAGTTTCCTGAAGTGTTGAAAAAGGATAAAAGTTTACAAGGCAATGGATATTCAGTATTTTTTCTTATATGTATATGGCTTACCTTGATCATTTTAAATGTACTGTATGTTCAGAAAAAAATCACTCAAGTTTAAAATGTGTTGGTTTTTCTTTATCTATGGTAATACATATTTTAAAAGAAAATTGAGAAAAGTTCGAGTATCATGAATGCTACTTTATTTTTTTATATTACATAAAAGAAAATGATTTAACAGTTAAAAAACATTTCTTGAATTTATAGTTTGTAGTGCTAACTTGAATATATGTCATTTGTTGAACAAACAAAATTATAAATAAACATTTACCTCATAAGCTATAACTTATTTGGAATTTTCTTCACAGGATTGAACTTTTACCAGTCATTTGTTTTAAAGGAGTCATGTCTTGGTTGTCTGGCAGATCTAGAACATTTGTAAAATATTTTGTAACTTCAACCAGTCAGCTTGATATCCTCTAATATCATGCACTAAAAATAATTGATGTGTTTGTAAAATTTAATTAATGACATACAGTCAAACAGAATGAAATCTCCTCTTGACTGTTGTGGTTGGAAATGCTTGAAATTAAGGATAGGTCTAAAACTTTTCAGTTTAGCCTTTTATAGTTCCCTTCAAAATTAATTAAACCACCATATTACCAATCTATATCAATAAACTCAGCATCAAAATTAAATATTATATAAGTTTGAAGTTCTTAATATTATAGACAAAATAGGCAAAAATTGGCAGTTACCCTGTAGTGTGAAAATCATGACATTTGTTCTCTTGGTCTTCTCTCTTTAATTTATTTGTTGCTCCTTTGTGAAGTATAGAATTTAGTGTAAATTACTCATTATACTATAAGTATTACTAAGACAAAGTATAATTTTTGTAGCCTTCAGTTTGATTTGTTTATGGAGCCAGGAAATCGGATCCATTTGCCATTCCCACAGTCACATCCTCTCTTTCTGTATTAAGTATGACTAGTAGAAAGCTAAAGATGTCATCTATCAAATGACATGTTATATTACATTGTTTTCTTTACAAAATAAATATATTGTCTAATTTGCTTTCAATTTGAAAATTTCCCCGTATTCACGTATCAAGAATTTTAGCTAGATTTTTAAAACACTGTTGTTTCAATGGGTAGAAAGTTGGTTAAATTACGATAGTTATAGAAAGTTGTTTGTTTTGTATGTGTATTATCCTGTACTCGTAGGTGTATTGTATGTGTAATATATTGTTCTTTACAGTGCAAATTGTAACCCAAAAGATGCTTTTGACTGAAATGAGTTTACTACTGTTACTTAGCAGTCAAGACTTTTAAAGTATTAAAGTTTTGGCTAGGAAGGACTGTCATGATCAACAATAGCGTGAACATTACTTGCTTGTACCATTTTGTTATGAATATTTAATCTATAAGCTATGAGATGTATATCTTTCATCTAATCTTAATCTATATTTTAAGATAAATTTCCACACAGTAAAAGTGTTAGTTTCATCCTTTTCCATGGTAAAAGTTTCAACCTAACTTATTAAACTCTGGTCTCACAAAATCCTTTAAATAATTGTTAAACAAAAAACTTTATTAATTCATCATGTACTTGGCCACACATATTTATCATTAAATTTAAGGCACTGATAACTCCTCATTATGCATTTAAATCCTTGCTGTGGCTTGAGGTTCACTGGTGATTTTTTTTTGTCTCAGCACATGAATCTCAGTTACTTAGAAGATGTGTAGGACAATAAAATATTTTTCCTCACTTGTATTTTGCTTACTGTACTGATGTTGTTTTTAGATTTAACAAAAGATATTTTTTTTTTAATAACTCCAACCCAAATGCTGTCTAATATTTGTATATTTCGGGCATTAAGGTTATTTGATCTTTTTGATACATTTCTGAAGCATACCAGTTTCATAGCAATAGATTTCTGGTAATTCACCAATTAAGTACTTTTTTTTACCTTTGGTGTATGTTTAGTTTTGAATTTGTGTAATTTACTAAATGTTTTAAAACCTTTTGTTGCCTTACCTTAAAATTCTGCAATATGTTAAAAAATCCCTTTTGATTCAATTTCTTTTTAATCTAAACTTTTATTTTAGTTTTGAGGATGATTTAGATTTCTTTTCACTTCTTCCCAAGTAAGTGGAATCTGGATAAAGGGATAGGTTGTGTTTTTGCTGCAGTAAAAGCATTATTCATGTAAAAGTGTTTGCTTTATGTGGAAAACAGGCAGAGGCAAATAATTGACATTTACAGCATGACACTCAGTAAAACTGCATTTTGTAAGTCATTTAGCTTCTGTAATTTAATTACATTCATTTTATGTTTGAAAAAATAAGTTTAAAAAATCCCTTTTGATTCACTTTGTTTTTATTATATCAACTTTTATTTCATTTGATTTTTGGGGGCTATTTAGGTTTCATAAAACTATTTTATTTTGAAAAATCATAAACATTTCTTTTGCCCATTTGTTTTAGAATGTCCCTGAGAGACCAGATCCAGAGGAGACAATATCGGGCGATCCTGCACGTGACTTAGCAACAATACATCAGATCTGTGCCACAGAGAAAACAGAGCTTCAGAACCTTAGTCAGAATTCTGTAAGGTTTTAATGTTACACTTTTATATAGTGGCTAAAATTAAGGTTTTATCTACAATGACACTCAAAATTCTCTTTTAAATTTTGTTCACAATTAGGTTTTTCTTATTTTTTTCCATATTTGTATACATTTATTTGTTTGTGTGCCATTAACATAAAAAACTTGCATGCTTATATTTACGTGATTATGGTAATCCAGTGTTGCATGCATATTCCAAAGGTTCTGTAGTGTTATTATTTTACCAAATTAATATTTATTTTTACATTAGTATAATGTAATCATAAACATTTTCATTTGTACTCCAGAGGGCTTATACCTCAGTAATGGTAGTAATATTTTCCACCAAGTTAATACATACATTTACATTAATATAACCATGAATGCTTTATTATATTTTCCATTGGTTTTAAACCCCAGTAATGGTGTATTGTTGCATTTAATGATCATAAGCTAACCAAACCTCAAGCAGTATTGAATTAAATCATTTTCTAATGTTATTTTGTAACTATTATATATTATTCTCCATGAACATTACATAGTAAGTCATTCTACAGGTAGAAACAAAATCATTTCTCATTTGTAAATTGTACTTTGTTATATTAAAAACATAATAAGGAAAAACTACTGAAATAAACTTTAGATGTTACTTCATTGGGGCATCTTTTACAGAACTTTGAACATAATTAGAAATCTATAACATTATCTTTCAGGCAACTTTGAAGAAGTTGATAACAGTAACAGAGATGTTATCAAAACATAAACAGGTCTACATGGAGATGTTAAGGTAGTGATCATAAAGAAGCAAGTTTGGAACAGCACAGCCAGGCCCAGGTGGGTTTCTTCTGTGTACTGCCAATTTCTTGACTGTCAAGCCCATCGCTACTTGTACGCTCCCACAGGAGCTCCACCTGGGCCACTTGTGGACATAGTGTAGTGGTGAGTTAGTTGGTGCTCCATCTCCTATTTAGTTGGTAGCTAGCTTACTCTGTGCTCTTTGAGTTTATCATACTGCTGGTTCCTTTATTGGAGGGTGTTCATCAAGGATCTTTGAACATTCCTCAGAAAGGTCAGCCAACTCGTGTCTTGTTGTGCCATATTACTCTTCTTCCGCAACAAATGTAGCTCCAGTTATTTGTATCTGATCTGTAAACATGTGTACCTTCTCTATTAATACAACAGAAATCTGCCTTACCCAAGTGTTATCTGTTGTTATTTGACTGCAGGTTTTTCTTCTAGTCCTTCTGACTTGTGTAAAATAACAGCAGCAGTGTAGAGACTCTACAGTGTGAACTGTTGAGAATTACATCTTGTGTGTAATGCTGACAACATCAACTTTACTTGTAATTGGGTTTAAGCATCTGCTAAATACAGCCCAATGTACAAATCCAGAAGTATGAATTGTTTTCTTTGGTTTTTAGTTAATAAAAATAAGAATTAATCTATGTTTGTTGAATCAGGATGATAAAATAAATAAATTTTTGCAAATAATAAAAATTACTTCATTATTTGTAGTAAAACTCCTACTTTACAAAATCACTGAAGTTTCCTCATGGTGTTCATTAAACTATAAATGACTTGATATGTAGTACAAAGTCACTGATTGGCTGTTAGATGACATGTATCAAAGTATTACCCTTGCTATTTGACTGGCTATGAATTCAGAGTTTGATGTTTCACTGTGTGTTTAACTCAAGTAATATATATATACTTAGATCTTGTGAATATCAAATAATTTTACTGCCCTCAAGGCTTTTGGTAGATGTGTGGTGCAGATATTTTAACTGTACTGCCTTGTAAATAGAAGTAGCTCTTAAACTGGTGTATATTCTTCAACATTAACCTATGTATGTTGTTATTGAAGTCAGTGCATATAGAAGTTTTGTTTTATAATGTTACTTGAGTCATCTCACTAGCCACTGTTGTCAAATGGAAATGTATTTGTATTTGCTACATTCTTTTTCAGCAAAATTATGCATTTATTCTCACTCGTTAGCATTGTCAAACTATACACTAAAAGTAAATTAACTTGTATGTTTAGTAACACTACTGCTGTTCCATTGTTTATCTTTGTGGATGAACAGTATTTGTGTGTTGACTCCTGTGATCCACAGGCAGTATGTGATGAAGTCAGGGAAACAAAATCATTTTAATGATGTTAAAGAACTAATGATAATGCTGTTGTAATTGTTATAATTACTTTCTTCTTTTTCTTTTTTACATATGTGATGATCATTCCAGTTTTTTTCATATTCATGATAATCTGTTTATCATCTGGTTAGAATTTTAATTCCTTTCTTCTAAAGATTTTGTAAGAGTAACATTTGTGATGTAAACAACATCTAGTGCATAAAAATGTTTGTCAGTAGTGGTTTGTGAAAAGCTTTTACATAGGATATTCAAAAAACCTGTCATTATGAGTTTGGAAAAAAATCAAAACATTTTACCTAGAAGGTGAGAAATGAGTATTTCTTATCTCTAATTGTTTAACCTTTTGTTAATTTGTTACAGAATTTTGATTAAAATAGGGCATCAAAAAATGTTTATAAAATTTTTTCGCACTGTTTGCTTCATGTAGAGATGAGCAAAATATTTCTAGATTGATGGTTGGTAATTTAAAACTTTTTAGAAATTGAACTGATAATTTAAATTATAATGTCTGCTAATTGGAAAGTATTCAAACTCAGTCTTCAGATGGTAAATACAGGGTTGAATTTCTCAAAAATGGTTGGTTATAATTAAAAAATATAAGCATGTTTTTTTACTTAATTACAATTTTCAGGTACTTTAAACACCTTGACTTATAGTTTTAAATGTTTTTTTAAAAAACAATCTGGTGGTACTATGGTTAATTAAAGAAATTATAGTGATTTGATTGTTATTTTTATTATTTGTGGCAATTATTAACATTGTTGCATCATTTTATATGTAATTCAAATTTATTTTCAAACTTCACAAACACTGTGAGGTTCATAAATATGAAAAAATTACTAGACATTTTTACCCCAAACTTAACTACTTTAGTGAAATTGTGTGTAGCTATAAAGAAAAGAGTAAATGATCATGTGTTGTGTAATGTATTAAATATGTATTATTATATATTGTTTTGTTACATATGTTTTGTGATGACTCTTTGACTTCAAAATCCTTTATGTGAAGGTATAAACTGAACTGATAATGTTGCAGCTTGAGATTTAATGGGTTAGATACAGAAATATATATAATGTTAGTTTTGTTATTGTTAGGGAATGCAACTGGACACTGGAAAAGATGCTTTGAGACACTTAGAGAGTATTCTTATATTGTGCTGTTTGTTGGAAACTGTTCTTAAATCTGTGGTATGTTTTAACCTTTTGAAAGGTTCATGTTAAAATAAGAAAATGTAACTGTGAAAAGAAAAAGGCTTCCTTTTAACTTAATCTTTTCATTGAGTATGTAGTTTTGAAAATAGTTTCTAAATTTCTACCATTATTTGGTATTGTTTAAATTGAGAATAATAATTAATTTTTGATAACTGATTTGTCTTTGAAACTTGATCATTCATGAAGTTACAAAGAATTGGAGGATTATTTTCTTAAACCTTCCTGTCTATTTATATTTTTACACTTTTCATTCAGTTATATTATTTATTTGCAATCTAAGTTGTAATCTGCAAATACAAAATGCATAATGTTAGAAAAGGATAAAAAGATGGTGACAATTATTAAAAAAGTATCAAATTGTTAAACAATTTTATTTGATTATGAATGATGCTTAATTATTTGTAATTATTCTTTGAGTACATTTATGATTATTATAAAATCCACTTGATTTGGTTTTCTCGATTAGTTTTTAATATATATTTATTTTTGAGATTATAAGTACTAGTTTAAACTGTTCGGAATATTAATGTAAACAGGATATATATCCGTATGGTTGCAGTGAATGATTGGTGAATTGTGCTAATTAGTATAACTGTATTGTTAAAATATGAAATAAAAAATTCAAAATTAAAAGTAATGTAGATAAAATATTTTTGGAAGCTTTCTATTAAAGTTTTACAGTATAAAGGGTATGTATTAGCAATTAAAGATGCAGGATGGAACATCACAATGGAAAGTTGAAATTTCAATTGATGTGATAATTTATGAAAAAGAAATGATGATTGTTTCTATGGTGAAAACTGATGAAAGTGGTAAAGATCTGATTACACAAGTAACATAGTTGGAAATTAATAATTAAATGGAAATTGGGTTTGTGAGAAGAACCAGTTAATGATTAAAAGAGTGAAATTGAAGTGTACAATGAAGTGAAAGTAAGTAAGTTTGTGTTACAAGTAAAATGTTGGAGAGTTATTAATGTCATTAACATTATTGATTTAAATATACATATGGTAATAAATTAAACATTAACATAATGAAATATGACCAGATAAGGAACCAGGAATTTATTTTTAAAAATTCTGATGTGAGAAAAATGAGTAAGATTGATTATGTACAGGATAAGCTTCATTACGAGAAATTAGTAGTGAGTAAATGAAGTGGTTTCTCTAGTTGCCACTTTTCTTAGCCTAACATTTAAACTGTGATGAAAAAATAAACCCTTTTCTCTAGAAATGTGAGAATCATATTCTCCTCATCCAGATTTTGAACTTATGATGTATGTAAATTATTGTTGGTTAAAAAAGTGTAAGTAAAATTAACAAACCTGGTAAATGTTAAAACAAATTATTTTTTTTCATAAAGCATAAAACTTGGTTGGTTTTTATGTGATTTTTCTTTAAATGTGCAGAAAGAGAAATTGTTAAAAAATTGTAATTTGTTTTTACTAAATTAAACGAAAATAAGAAACTGAAATGCAATTTAAATGTCCTCGTGTAACTTCATTAAAACTTACTGTTATTGCTTTCATTAATTTGCTTTCTGTTCATTAAATTTAATATTTTTGCACTTTTATTAAGGAAAAGGTAAATTTAGGAATAAAATAAACTAATCATCAGAAGTATTGTTGAGTGTTTTATAGATCTTTTAAAAAGTAAAAATAATTATTTGTGAGATTAAAATCCTATATTAAGAAATTGAATTAAGCTAATTGTGGTATATAAAATAAAATTCAGCTAAACTGAGAGTAATGAACAGCAAATTATAAAGTGAAAAAATAATAATTTATTAAGGTAGTTTTTTGCAATTTTTTAGTCCGACTTTTGTATTTTCAGCTTTTCTGTTGTAAGAGTTAAAGAAAATAAGTTATGTGTTTTTTATTTTTAATAATGTTATCATGACTGTTGCTTGTTAGAATCTCACAGACTCTTGCTGCCACGCACACACTTACACTTATCTGGGGAAGGGGGGTCAGCTGACCTGGCTAAGATGGACCATTATTAAGTGGCTGTTCTGCTCACAGAGAATCCCAGTGAAACTTTCAACTTTTTAAATGTGATATTGTATAACATAGTTATTCAGGGGTGTTTTCACCCTTTAATTATTAATTAAAGTTATTTTTGTTTTGGCTTTTTATCCGTTTTTGTTATTACCTTCCTGTATTCATAACTCTTCAGGCAGCTATGTTTGCTTTGAAATTTTGTTGAAGGCTTGGCTTTGCTCACTTAATTGTGAAATAAAAGTATAATTAGCTTTACAACTAACTAACTTTAGATTTTATATGCTTAAAGTATGTTAAATTGTTTTATCTGAAATACTTAAAGTAATGTTTATAAAAGTCATTTTTTCTAAAATATCTGTTTTGATTTGATGTTCCTTTCAGTGTATTTATTTCAAACGAAAAGATGCATTGTATGTTGAATAAAGTGCTTCACTCAGTCAGTATTTCAAGATTGATTTTGTGTGTTTGTATTGGTAGAAACTTAAAAATAATTACCAAATGCATTAAAATTGACGTATAATGTTTTCGGTCTTAGTGCATTACACTAACATATTGTCCTCAAGCTATTTATTAAATTAAATTGCTTTAAAATTATTAATGGAAATTTTCTACAAGTTTTAATCAATGCTGCATGAACTTGTCTTCAAGCAAGGTTTGTTAAACTTTAGGATTATGAGCAAATATTTTGCTAACATTGGTGGCTAACCTAACCAATGAAACAGTGCATTCTAATCGTTAGGAGTAAGAACATAAAAGCAGTGTATCAGATTAAGTATATTTGTTGCTGGGTTAATGTATATTAAGTAGCTTGCTTTGATTAGAAGGTAATATTAATTTGACAATTAACATATAAAATACTATAATTAAAATTTTGGACACATTTTTCTAGCTATATGAATATAATTTTAAATGGTAAGCTCCATATTCTAATAATAAATACCTCGCATAGGTACAGATGTTAAAAAGTTGCCAGAATAAGTTATAACCACTCTTGGGCATATATGCATGTAAACTTTGTACTATAACAGTAAAGTTGTATTATAAAGAAATAAAACACTTCATTTTGAAAATTTACTCAAAAGAAAGATTAAGTGTCAGTAAAATAACTCTTATTTAGTTTGGTTTCATCAGTTACATAATTTTATTTCCATACATTTATCCTTAATAACAAAAACACATCTACCATAAAGGAAATTAAAAACTTTTTAAACACAAAAATTCATAAGGTGCATAATAATTAAAATCATTTTTATTTTCTACTTGTTCAATATTTTACAGTGACCCTGAAATCACATTTAACTGTTATATGCTGCTGCTTTGTGTTGCTTTAACCTTGAGTTTGTTAAGCCAGCCAGATTTCAGAAAATAATTCACACAAGTTTTTTAAGAGGATCATTGAGAATTTAATTATTATAAACTGGTACATTGTGACTTCACCATAATTGTAGACTATCCTTTAAGGTCTAAGTATGAAGCATGTATTTATATCATTTTACAAATTTTGTACAGATATCTAGGTTCACCATTTTGCTTCTTAAGAAGTAAACTGGTTGTAAAATTTATGAGAATAACTGTATCTACAACCTACAGGTTTTCAAGAGTTGTATTATGAAATTGAATAAAATGGCAATATTAATAAAATTCTCTTTGTAGAGATGCAATTTGTTATAAAAAGCATTACCTGCCAAATTAAAAACAAATTTGCAATATCTGCAGCTTTGTGATCTAATTTTAAAGTAGATGTATTGATGCCTTGCAAAATTAAATAAAGCCCATCTATAGTTCACTTTTGTTACCATGTGATGTTGAGTTTTATAAAGAAGTAGCATCCACTAATTTTTTTTTTAGGAATTAAATGTATTTTATATTTTAATAAAATATTTATATACAAATTATTTTGTTGTCTTCTTTTTGGCATCAGCTCAACTCGTATTTTCAAATGTGTTTGTAAGTTGTCCTCACTGATTGCCAAGACCTTCTCTACATTTCTAGAATTTTCTGTTGTTTTTCTTATAGTATGTGGTCATCCAATGTTTAAATGTTTCTTTTTTTGTTTTTATAAAACTTTATTTAATTTGATTTATCAAATGTCACTTGTATTTCTAAACAGTTTCTGAGACTGCTTTGGTTTAACTTGACACTTCTTGTTTGTGTGTTTTATAAGTAATTGTATTTATTATTTGATAAGTCAGTCTGTACATATCTAATTTATTTTATTCTATTTTGGTGTAATTTGTAGGTCTTTCTGTTTTTAAGCATGTTATTAATAAGGTGGTTCATTTCCTTAATATATTAGTTTTTTTCAGACATGTTAATCACTGTTTATGAAATAGAGCAAAATTTTTTAACTTTTATGAAGAAGATCTGATCTTTTGTCTACAATATAATTGTTTTTCTGCCATGACAGTGGCATTTTCTCTGTTGTGGTTTTTAAGTATGGATTTCTTTTGATTGTTTACTTATGTTTTTTTAAAATTTTAAACAGATGAATTTATCATTATGGAAATTGCATTTTAATGGCATTTGTCTAATTGTCATTTATTATAAGCTCGAGTCAAGCAGATGCAAGGTTTGAAATA
The DNA here is from genome assembly GCA_011833715.1 of Carcinoscorpius rotundicauda. Lineage (NCBI taxonomy): Eukaryota > Metazoa > Arthropoda > Merostomata > Xiphosura > Limulidae > Carcinoscorpius > Carcinoscorpius rotundicauda. The sequence goes on from CM022399.1 coordinate 40,638,512, forward strand.
ATATTCTTCAGATGAAGCATTCTTAGAAGTGGGCCTGCAATTTCAGTCCTTTTGATAATACAATAAACATCAGAAATAAAAAAAATATTGAATTGTTCAGTAATTTCCTTAAGCTTTCACTTCTGGCTTCATTTAACAAATGAGGAAGCACTTCAAATATGAAACCATAAATTAACTGAAAAAGAAAGGAAAAAACTAAGTTGGTGATTGAGGAATTCAGCTGAAGACTAGTGGTAGCCAAAAATAAAGCATGCAAGATTTGTGATGTGCAAAATTAAAGTTAATTACAGATTTCTTGTTTTTTTGACCAAAACAATACTTCTGGTCAAAAGCTAGAGTTACTATCAGGATTTTCCGTAATGGGAGATTGTTTGTTCCAAGTGATCCTAATATTCAAAGGGTCCAGGTGCTCCTTGTTATTTGTCTGTATACCTTGCTGTGGCATTGACTGTTAGTTCTATGATATTTTTTGTCATAAATTATTTTGTAAGTTTTTATCATTTAGTGTAATGTATTTGCTAGTGGATAAGATGATTGTGGATTTTTTTAAGCCAGTAAGATGTATTTCTTTGAAGTTTGATGCATAGGACAACCTCTTATCAAGCAAGTCTAGGATGCTACTTTTGTAAATTAAATTCTCAAAAGTTATTTTTAACTGTCTATGCTCTGTAGTAAACAATACAATCACAAGTGTATTTTTATGCTTTTCAAATGCTACAGACAGCTCAGTATGACATAACTTAAGTCACAAGCATCTAATAAAGAACAAAGTTTTTTTTATCACAGTTAAACTTCTCTTCTTTCACGAAAAAATAATAAACTTTAAGATATAATAATCTATTATAAAAACATGTTTAGAAAATTACTATACATTACAGGAACTAGTTTTGATATATTAGAAATGTTTAAATATGATGGATGAGATCAGTACATTTCAAATCAGAAATACCATTTTTAAAAGTAAAAATTATCTTTACACTGACAAATATAGTAAATTCCAAAACACGATGTGTGTATATAATTTTTAAATTTTGTTAACTGATTTGACATTATATTTTTCTCCGAGTTTCCTCTCAAGTAGTAATTACTTTCATAAGTTCATGAAATGTGTGTTTGTGTTCTGGAATATTCATTAATAAAGACTGCAACAAGAACATAGCCCTGTATGTTGGTTGTTGTGTTTTAAAATGTTTCTTTTCTTTGGTGCAGTAACTTTTACTTATTAGAATTGTTTTAGGTTCATCCTGATTTACTATGTTTTTGGTGTATCTGTTTCACATTCGTTAAGAATCATTGTTGGTACACCATTGAAGACAACATTTTTCTTTCTCTTTGTGAGATTTCTGTACTCTTAACTCAGTATAGAAAAATTAGTAACCAACATGATTGGTTTTATTCTTATTCATTTCCTTTTCCATACAAGCAAATATATCTTGGGAAGGCTGAGAGTCCTTTATTGTAACATTGGTTTGTGAAATGTCTTCTTTCTTCTTCTTTTTTTTTTTTTTTTTATAAAAAAAAAGTAACAAATGCAGCATCATATGAAAGGGCCAAATATCTGTATCTTCTGAATGGTTAACCATACAAAACAAATGATATATCAACTAAGTTTGTTTTCAAAGTATGTTACACAAAAATTGTTTTTGCAATTCCTAAAATTTCATATTGATATCAACATTGATCTGCCATTCTTCTTAATGCTTAATCTTAGAGAAAAACTTAGCACTCTACTGTGCTGGATGAACCCATTACATTGAAACCTAAACACCTTTGACAACAGTGCATTGTACTCAGTCTCCTTTGCTTCAAAGCAAATACAATACAATTTTATTGAAATGATAAATGGAATGTAAAAATCTGGTTGTAAATGGCCCACAAGACACCCACATTACATATATGCTCCTATTCAAGGATTTGGTTTGACTGCATATTTATTTCTCACTACTTTTAGGGTGAATTCTTTCAGTAGACATTGCTACTTCATCTTCATCATATTTCTCCTTACCATTCTGTTATGTGAAAATTGCATGTAATAGTTTAGAAGAACATTCAACCATGTGAGGACAGATATATAAAAGGTGCAATCAAAGAGTGAATAGATATGACTTTCACAGAACTGCATACCATGCTTGTGTCCAAACAATTTATTTATAATGCAAGTCCAAATGGTTTTTCATAGCTGTTTGCATGGTTAACTTGTTTACAGATACTTTAGAGATGTTTAGGTGTTGAGTTAATTTCATACATTCATATCTTTTGTATATATTATGTACACTGTATCCTAACCTCTACCTTGTGCATCTTGTATAGCATGTGGATGTCTTGATTCTGCATGTTAAAAAGTAAGCAAATATATTTTATTATAACAAATTAGACATTTCATTTATGTCCACCGGAATTATTATGCTACAATTTTAATGGATCTTTATATAAAAAAACCATATGCAGATGAGTTAGATTCTTATATTGGATTCCCTCACTGTAACTTCTTTATTTTAAACAAAATAGGGGCTTCCACTTAAAGAGAGGGAAGTGGCTTTTTAAATAGGAATACTTTTTGATAAACTATATGTAAATATTGTAAAATAAAATCACTGCCTGAGAAAATGGCCTTTTATGTAAAGTGTCATCTGGTGTGCAAAAAAAAAGTTAACTAAGGCAATAGCTTTTTATATATGGATCCTTCGTATACTGTATCTATAGTAAACATAGATACAAATTATGGTAACTAAATATTACAAAGGTAAATTCACTACTTGAGTTAAATTAATATTGTATATAAAAGAGGTAACACTATTGTCTAAGAAAGAGGCTTTTTACATTTATTTAGGGGGTACTCCATGGTAATTTATTTATCGTGAGTATAAAAACGTGAGGAAGTAGGTCTGTAAATAAGAATTGCTCATGGTTACTTATCTTTACCATAACCTTCAGATATATCTTTTGCTCATTCCAAGAATTACAACTGTTTCTTTCCTTCATTTTATTGTCCACTATTTGAAATTCGTAACCATATGCAAATTTTTTTTATTAAAACATACACAACTGTATGTTATGGCCTATAATGACAAAATCCCGGGACCAGTCGTCAAGTAGCACTACCTCTACTTCATTTCTACCTTGAGTTCCTATAATTTTTCAGTTGTACATTTTTTGGTGATGATTCATTATGTCAAAGGTGTAAGTTGTTTTTAACAATGAATATGTTAAGTTGATTAATTGGATAAATTTCTGAAATTTTATGATAAAATACTCCAGGATATTACATAAAAGGCTGCAATTTCTTATCGTTTACCCAGTATTATTTTGCTGTATAGCATTGACTGCAGAGCCCACATATTTATGCATCAGAATTTGGTTTGGCAATATCACTCTTCTGAGAGAATGGACCTTCAAAAAATCTTACTCCTGAGTGATGTGACAACAAATGTTACACTTCTGACTTGTTAAATAGAAACTTTGAGCATGTTTAATAAAATTATTTTGACACTGAGCCAATGCAATGGGCTGTACAATGTAGATTGAAATTGAAATATTTTTGTTTTTAAAAATGAGAGCAAGATATCAGGGGCAACAGGTGCCAAGATGCCTCTTTAAACTTTTCTTTTGAGATTGTATTAATCTGTTATGGATCTGCAAATTTGTTCATTCATTCAATGTTGATTTTTTTCTCTACGAAAAACAAAAATCTGTAACTATTGGTTTTTCAGACAAAAGGGCTTTGGGAGTGCTAGGTGGTCACCTATTTTTCTACTAACTAACAGTCCTATCTGTTAAATAATCAAGTAGTTACAATATGATGTATTACATATATATCATACTGTTAAAATGCGAGTTGATAGCATTTAATCCCATCCATAACAACTAAGTAATATGGGTTGCCAAACTTGAAAGTACTATTCAACACATATAGCTAGTTTGGATATAGTAGTTGGTCCTGATGAAACAGGTTTACATTTAAAACAGACTAACTGCAGTGATTAGTCAATTACTTATGTAAACAATACATTATGAAATTGAAGATGACTATGCTATTACTTGTTACACAAACAAAATATATATTCTTATGTGGTTCCAATATTTAATTACATTTTTCCTAATCGTTATGCTGTCAAACTAGGTACTTAGCCTTATAAATGTTACACATCAGCTTGGACGAGTTATCTCGTCTACGGCACTGAACAGATTACTATTGTGTTAAATACTGGTAAAATGATGCTAGGACATATTATGCCTATAAAGGAGATATAAAAAAAATCAAATATAAGATATAGTTGTAGGTCTGATGTTTCCTGATTATTTTAATATATAGTTGTTTGCTTCTTTTTCTATAACCATAGTTACAGCCAAAGAACAAATATTCACTAAGAAAATTAGTTCACGTGTAATGGAATTACCACAGGGCACATTTTCAGAAATAACCATGTATGTTATCACATTCCTGCTTTTCTGTATACATCGTGCTCCATGTAATCTTGTACAATTTGCTAAGTTTAAGATAATTTTTCCAACTTTGATTCTTTTTTGTTAATTTGAGTAATATCCCTGAACAACTGTGCACTATGTTAATCTATCATCATGAGATGTGTTAAGTATTTTATAAAATAATGTTTATTATAATGAAAAATTAATTATTGTGTGACAAAAAAAGCATCTACAAACCTAAATTTGTGTAAATTATCAAAATTTATTCCATGTTGTAGGTACAGCAAACATTTTACAAACTGTGAAGTTCAAAATGTATTACAAAGTAAAAACATCCTGAAAATGCTGATTCAAGTATAGAACTGGAAAGAAATTACAATACAGGAATTGTGTTCTTTTTTTTCATTACATTATTTTGTATTTCTGACCATTTCTTGCATGGTTTGGATATAATAAAAAAATGCAACCTCAGTTCATCATTTAAAAGATACAGTTCTTTCTTAAATGAAAGAAAAAACTTAAAATAATTGCAATGGTACTATTAATTAATACAGTAAAATTAAAATAACTGAAACACTGCAGGATTTTAAAAGTAAACTCTTAGTACTAATGCAAGCATGAATCATCATTATATATATGTGAGAAAATTATTGCAGATGCATGACGTGTTCCATGGAAACTGACAACACATAAAGGCACGAGAAAGAAAATGGTCCTTGTGAAGCAATACTGCATCCATCTTTCACCTGAGACCACTTTAGTATCACTTCACTCCCATAACAGGGTAAGGGAGCAACTTTTAGAAATAAAGTTTCTTTATGTAGATATCTAATTCTTTATTCAAATAGATATACATATTTTGGTGTGGAAATCACATGGGACAGACCTAAGTATTAGGGTTAAATAGAACAATCTATAAAACAAATTTCAGATTTTTTGGAGGTTGATGAAACAAAGCAATGGATATTGCAGGTGATAAATCAGATGTAATGACATTCACCAATACCATTTACCCTTTCATAAAGTTTTACACTTTCTTTACTTTTACATCTTGTTACTGCTTTTAGGAAGACAATTAATATAATAGTGAATTACTATACAGTTGGGATTGTTAAGTTTGAAAAACAAAACCTTTATTAAAGGTAGAATGGATGTCAACTTGCTCCACCTCAGTGTTCTTTCATGTTTTATACAGAAAATAAAAAATTTTATTAAATACAATGAGGAATCAAACTTTTTTAAAAAAATAAATAAAATTATATATTATGAAGAATACTGACTGGAGTAAAATATAAGTATATTATTTGAAAGTCCAGCTGAGCAACTTAGTCCATTATAAAAAAATAAATACAGTTAAAAGGACAGATGTTTGAATTGGGATGGAATGGAATTAGATAAATGATATTTATAATTAACAACCCTGTACAGTAACATTAATCTCAGCAAGCATCATATAATTATGATATAACTGCTTATCAAACAGTACAGGAATCCTGTGAAAGCATACCTTGTGTCAGTCCTGAAACAAAGCAATGTCTTGAAATTTCAACAAATAACATAGGGTTTGACTCCTAATATTTGCATAGGTACACCTTAAAGATGTGAAAATCTGAAATAATATTCATTAGAAAAATAACATGGAAACCATTATTATCATTCTAAGTAACCAATATATTGTAAGTAGAATGGTCTGATCTCTTTTTCTTACATAATACAAAAATATAGCTTGATAATGATGGAGTTCACCACTTGGCTGCTTGTACATCAGAAATATTTTTGTAATATGAAATGTAGTGCTTATCACACATTTGTGGCATGATCAGACTCATTAGATGACTGTGAACAAAACACAGAGTCATAAATTTCAATATTAGTGGCTGTTTTTTTCAAAATGTATTATTTTTCTTTCTTTAAAGAGCCTAAATCCTTGTTGAATCACATGTGCACAGTACTCTTCCCGTTGCCTCCATAAAGTACTGCTGATTGGGTGAAACTTCCTCTTGTCTTTAGCTGGAACAACTTCTGCTAGTTCTACAGTTTCATCAATAACATGGCCCTTTGTAGCAAAGAATTCTTTAGTAAGTGCATCTAAAATATCAACACAAAACACCTGTTCTCCTTCACATATAGGAATATCCATGCAAATAATTTTGTACTTATTAGGCTTAGGTTGTCTAAGAGGAAACTCAAGGGCATCCATAAAGTTGGATAACGTTTCGTATGGAATATACTGTGTGCCTTGAGGATCAAATTTCTGCCATATTTCATAATACATGTCATAGTCATCATCAGTCAAGCCTTCTTCAACTTCTTCCTGGGCTTGACTATAATTCTCCAGAATAACAGCTATATACATATTTATAATGATTAAAAAACTGATAATTAGATAAGAAACAAGGTATGCCACTGCAATACTCCTGCTTCCACAATCTCCTTCTGAAAGGTCACTAGGTAGCTCACAATCACTCTCATCCATTATGGCTAACAAAATACCATTCCAACCAGCTGATGTGGACATTTGGAAAAGAATAATCATCGATTGACCAAAGGTTTCAAAGTTGAAGTTTTCATCAATTCCATAACGATGTTTCACATTCATGAAAAAGGCCATGCCAAAGATGGCATAAATAAACATGACAAGAAAAAGAAGAAGACAGATGTTGAAGAGGGCAGGTAAGGACATGGCTAAGGCAAAAAGTAAGGTCCGAATTCCTCGAGCTCCTTTCACTAACCTCAGCACTCTACCTACTTTAACAACCCTAACTACACGTAGAAGGGTAGGAGAAACAAAATAAGCAGCAATCAGGTCCTTGAGACCAACTCCTGAATGAAGAAAAATTATTATTATTGTTTTTACTCTGAAAGCTGTTTAAGAAAAATGTTAAAAATAAGCAGTTCAATAAATTTAGTAACTGTTATAATAATAGAACCTTCCTAAAAATATTAAAAAACAAACATTTGAAATTTTAAAGCAACTATTAGATATTCATCAAAACCACTGTCTGGTGTTTATTAAAGAATCTTTCTTGAAGTTAGTATGTGGCATGTATAAATAACAGTATCTTAATCACCTGGAGAAACCTCAATGTATGTTTCTATTAAACCACAAATAAAAATAACACTTAAATTCCTAAAATATCAATAGAAAAAGAAATTCATAATCAGCAATACTGTGATTATTTCTCTTTGATTATAACTATTACGATGATTTGTTCAGATCAAATAAATTATTTAAATTATTTCTTTGTTTCAGTGAGGTAACTGTGTTGTATCTGCTGAGGTGATCAAATCTCAAATTCTAGTACTGTAAGTCGTTAGACTATAGCTGAACTAAATGCAGGACTTTTCGAAATAAAACTATTCAAAACTTGTGGTGTGTTAAGACAGCCTAGTTTGCAGATGTATAGTTCATAATCATTGTTTAATTTCTGGATCAGACAATAATTTATATATATGAGTTTGAATACATTATATTTAAACTGTTTTGAATATGCAAATCAATATGTCACATGACATCCACAGCTGATATAAAGTTGCAGTAGAATAGCATGTATTCAAACAAAATGTTGACTTTTTGTAGGTAGTTTAGTGCCACTAAAAATTGCAATGTTTTGGGGAAAGCTATGTAATTGTCTTTTTGTATGCAAAATATTCATACACTCAGATCATACAGATATGAAAACCCAGGAATATTTCTTATACGTAATTAGGTGGGTAAACAAAGGTTTATTGGAGCACCAGACCCATACAGAAAGACCACACAAGTCATACCTCAACCATAGTAGACAAAATAAAGCATCTTGTAAAGGAGTAAAAACCCACAAACACAAAGATCAGTAGAAGTAAAAGCTGTCTGCATGCCCTTGGCAATGCTAAACAACATAAGAAAGATGTTTGTCTGAAAAAGTGATACAAATTGCTTCCACAATGCATTTTTGCATCCACTGCATATCTTGATCAGCTAGAGAATGAAACAAGTATTCATACTATGTCATACACAAACGTACAAGTGAAGTTGCTAGATATAGTGCCTACATATTTCTATGATCAAACTCTCTAAAAAAGTAGTGACAAACCATCATCCTCATATAAAAGATGGCTTATGTAAAGCAAATAAGGAACAGAGGTGTGCTTTGTTCATGAAAGCTTTACAACAGATCACTTTGTAATGGAAACTATGCTGCACAGGTATTGTCAAAGTTGCATAGACATCAGTTAGAGAATAACTGTGCATGGCAACATGAAATGTATGATGCAGTGAGTCTCCCAAATGGTTTTAATAAAATGTGCCCATTGTCTGTTAAATAATTCAATAATAATCCTTAAAAAAAACCTTAAAACCAGTTATAACTTACTTCTATAATATTGTAAGTTTATAACCTTGATAAATTGTCTTAATTTAACAGTAAAATTAATTTATAATAATACCTGACAATGTTGTTCATAATACTTTTTATTAAGAAAAATAGTACTCAAAATTTGAACTGTGGTAAATCCACAAATTATTTTTATATTACTCTGCAAAAAACCAATAGAGAGAGTTAATATATTGTATTTTTTCAACAATGTATAGTGTATCATACACAAATCTATAAACTTTGTAGTGTGTTATGTAATTAAACACTTCATTAATATTATATTTTAGAAAATATGAGAGTAACAACTAGTGGTTACTGAACATATCTATTGGTGTTGGAAAAGAAACAAGTATGGATTAACATAGAAATGAAGAAATGGTTATTGTAGTATTCTTAGTTAACACAGTGGATGAACATTCTACTTTCATTATTATAATATATTGTGAAACAATATTCTCTGTCATACTGATTTTATTTCATAAAATGGTTGGCTCAAGCTCCTAATTCCTATTATTTTTTGTATCAAAATAAGATGTACATTACTTGGCTCTGTCAAGTTATAATATGTAATATGATTAACAACAGCTGATAATGTCAAAATCACAGTCTTGTAATTATTTGTATGGTTGTAATTATTATGGGCTCCATTTCTAAGTGTAAACTTTTTATTTTGGCACTGATTGTTTTTGTGAAATGTAATGCATAAGCTATAAAATGTCATGAAAAAAATAGTTCAAGACTTGTTTTTTGTTTCATTGTTACTATTGGGATAAAGGCAAAAACACTGTTGACAGTGAAGATATCCATCTATTGTCCTAAGGTAGAATAGTCATAGATGCTTTTTGTTGTTAGCCTGTCACCAATAAAAACTTTAGACTTTATCAATTTCCAGTTTTGTAAAAAACATCAACTGTTCTGGTAAAAATTATTACGTCATTGTTATTGGTAGAATACATTTAGAAATTCATATTAATGTTTCAAGTTAAACGTTTCATCACCAACACATTTAGTTTGTGTGTACACAAACAAAAACTGTTTTGAATGCTTCATATTTTAAATTTAAACAACCAGTTTAGATGAGAAAATTATTTTTATCTAGTTAAAAACTAGAATCAAGTAAGTAAAATATTACCTCATTCAGTGCAGTGCTGAATAATGGCCACCTTATTTTGAAGGTATGTTAATAATGTAGTCACTCATGGACAAGATTCAAGAACTTGTGAACCATCTGAACTTATAAATCCAGTGATATAACAGACAATAGAAAGAGAGGGTAACGAACTCCCATTCTTAGATGTGATGGTTACTGAGATACAAATTTGTACACTGTCCAGTTTAAAGAATAAACAAAATTTGCAATAATTAATATGCCAAAAAGGAAGAAAAACTGACAACCAAAACTCTCATTGAAAATGGATACTAAAGAACAAAAACACTAAGAATACACAGGAATGAAATTGTGAACATTCAGCCATATTCAATAGTGTCTCTGAAAACTGTAAAGTTAGACTAGCATTCCGAAGCCACAAAACTATTGTCACAGTTAGTGCACACAAAACCATTGCAGAAAAAACACACCATTTACAGCAACTCGTGAATATGAATTCCAATGTATTTGAGAAACAAAGAGATTAACAAAAATTGGAATTTAGAAACAAAAAACATACAAGCTAACTGCAATATCCCATTAAGTGACAGAAGAAGACCATAAAATAAATTGGAATGAAACTAAAATAATGAGATTTGAACCACACATAAGATAAAGATAAAAGAATCTGGTAACAGACTCAGTCAGCCTATTACAGAAGTCAACTAAACCTGGATAATGCTCTTGGAAGCATTCACATAAATTAGATGATTGAAGTTCTATTGGCAATTAAAGCATAGAATACAATCTAGTTGGTAATTAGTGTCTAGCAATTAGAAAGTGAAAGAAGTAACTAATTAGTAATTAGACTTAAGTGATTATATAGACTACTAACAATAATAATGAATCATTTGATGCAATTGCTTTGAACTGAAAATATCTGAAATGTGTTGGAGGACATAGTGCAGGTCTCCTGAGGAAAAATCAAAATATCTGAAATGTGTTGGAGGACATAGTGCAGGTCTCCTGAGGAAAAATCAAAATATCTGAAATGTGTTGGAGGACATAGTGCAGGTCTCCTGAGGAAAAATCACAGTATTTGATAATAAAAGTATGTGTGAGATGATAAAATTTTACACCAGTGATATAATATTCACTTTCTGAATAAAAGCTTCTTTACTGACAAAAGATAACTTGTAAAAATCTCTGACTTAGCTTAAAACTATTTTCAGTTGATACTTACCTAGTATTGATAGTATTACTACAACAAAATCAAATATGTTCCACGGTTCTTTGAAGTAATGCAATCGCAAAGCAAAAATCTTGAGAACACACTCAGCAGTGAAGACAGCGATAAAGAAGATATTTAGTCTCTCTACAATGAGCTCAAACATTTCTGCTTGTCTGTAGTGTTCTAAACTCATCACAATCATATTTAGCATAATGAAAATCATGATGGCCATATCAAACTTTGCATTGGTGATCAGGTCAAATGCAACAGCCTGAGGTTTAAACTGTAATAAAATAATACAATTAATAAAAAGAATAACACTATTGGCTGAAAATTAAATATTTAATCAGAAAATCAGAATTGAAGTCATGGCTTCTTAAACTAATTAAAAACAGATTAGAAAATTTACTTTATCTAATGGTCTGTAATACTTCTGAAGTTGTACCAAAATTAATTAACAATGAACTTTATTCCAAAGTACAACTGTTTTGTTGTAAAACAAATTTTACACTATGATTCTTGGGAACATTATTTATTGAAGAATTGTATTTAACGTGTAAATAATTCAAGAAATAACCATGTACTTTGAAATGGTAATTGCTTACACGAGGGCGAGGTATGGCTTTAATTGGTTTTCTTGAACCCATTTTCTTCATAGCATTGTAATACTTTTTCTGGTCTTCTGTCATAAACATTTCAAGAGATCCTCCTGTGTACAATATAAAAATATCCTGGTAAGACACCGGCAAACATAAATATTTATTATTTTTACTTAATTATATTATTTTCTTATAACATAACAAAATACGTTATCTACTTTATGGTTTTGATGTTATGTAAGCAAGTCCTAAAATTGCTAGTAACTTCACATTTCTTTATTTAAACGTTGCAATGGATTTTACACTATTAAACAATAGGCAAAACATATTTTAACACACAGGACAATCTTTACAAGATAAATCATATTCTAAAAAATCTGTTAATGAGTTGTGAAGAACTTATCTTTTTCTTTTGTTCATTGAAGTTGTCAATTATGACTCCAATGAAAAGATTCAGAGTGAAAAATGAACCGAAGATGATGAAAAAGACAAAGTAAAGGTACATGTAGAGATTTATTTCATCTTCAGGTTGTTCTCCTTTATTCTGGTAAGCAAATAACTCATTTTATTAATATAGAAACTTCAATTTCAAATACTGTAATACAAACTCTCGTGTTTTTGTTATTTTGTTTCAAAAATATGCTTTATACACAGTCAGTCATTTAACTTTGACATTTAAATTGCATGTACATATATATACATATATGCTAGCATAACTTCATCTTACATTTTAATTACAACATGTTTATGTTTAGTATGCAATAAACTACTTAAATTTTTAAATAATTATGCCAAAGTCTTATTTGATGTTAAATAGTGATAACATAATAACAGTATGAAATACTATTTTTGAAAGTTATTTAACATTACATAATATTGTCTTATAATGATTGATACTTATAAGTTTAAAGCAGTATAGAATAACTTCAATGTAGAAGTTACATACTTAAACTATGTGCAAGCAGTGCACAAAATAAATCTTCACTTAAAAGTAGATATTGTGTATTAATAATAATAATATCTAGTCAAGTGATTTGTTAATCTATTTAAATGCAATTTATATGCGACTTAATTTTGTTTTTAAATTGATAAAAATTCAGATCAAGCTTTTAAATTATGATTTAATAATTTAGTTAATATTTCAAAATATATTTAACCTCAATAACGGCACTTGTCAGGTCTTAAAGATTTATGGTAACATTATTTTTAAGTATACTTACATTTTTTGAATCAATTGCATCATTCATTATGTCTGTCCAGCCCTTAAAAGTAGCCTGAAAACAAATTATAAAAATAAAATCTGTGTGAAATATCCTATACCTTATTTCTTTTTGACTGGACAACATTATACACTTGTTTTCTTTACTGATAAGTAAGCTGGTGTGTTCTGAAAGTAACAGCAAAAGTATACCAACACCAACAAGGTCAGTGTTAGGGAAAATAAATATATTTTAGTAGATAATATTTTTAGTGTAAAGAGCAGCTATAAACACTGATTTAGTAAAAAAAAATGTAAAATAACTGTTAACTTATAAACCAACACAATATAGTACAATTTTATGTTGTATTAAAACTACATGAGTATACGGACACAGAATATACATGTATGATTGAAAAGATCATCAAATTTGACATTCCTCTAAATTTTTTCTACAGTTGAATGAAGCTGTTCTACATTTAATTAGTGACTTCCTTGTAAGCCACAAGTGGGATGGTCATAAACTTGTATTACTCCTCTAGCTTAAACAAAAATTGCATGTACAGGAACTATCCAGTAAGTTTCACATAACTGTCTTTCTGTGTCATTCTTTCTTGGAGTGTATAAGTTTAGATGTTTATCTCCATTAAACATACCTTTTGGGAATGATTGTTGATGTAGGTAATCTGACAACTGTAGAACAGTACATTAGAACCTTTGTCTGATATGACTGATCATTATTCTAATTCACATCTTCACCTTATGCAGACACACTTGTTTTTTTTTAAATTGAACAGTCAAAATGTTCAATGCCAAATACAGGGGATGATCAGTATAAATGAAAGACTCCAGTGCTACAACATATGATTTACATGAGAGTAAAGATTGTTTTTTTTTCAATCACTGGTGCTTCCTTCTTTTTATTTTGTTATCTGTATTGATATGATTTTCTTCATAACATTTATGGAACCTGTCTTGGAGCATATTCTTTGATTTTTGTGTGTGTGTGTGTGTATATATATATATACACACTATAGATTAAGTTATATTTTGGTGCTGTGACCAAAGGATTTATTTACTTTGGAATATACTTAAACAAGCTCCTTATTTATTTTTTTAGTTTCACTTTCTCCTTGAATAAGGTGCACATTCTGAGATCACATGGAACATGTGTTGGAAAGAGTGAAGTTATTGTTAAAGTAAGGGTTTGATTCAAGAGTGTTGCAGACACTGGAAGAGGCCTTTTCCTGGGCCAAGAGTTTTTATCAGATATGGTAAGAGCTACTTCCATCTTCTTTATCTGTCCCCAGACTGAGAGTTTGATACATAGCTAGAAGAAACTTCAACTACCATTAAACAACCTCTGCTAGTTATCTTGCATATGCAGGAATATAATTCAGCAAAGATTGGTCAAGATGGTAATGATTATTCTAGTTGTATCTAGAGATGTATTGTCACTATTAGACTTTAAGCATTGATAGACACTGGTGTAAGTCATACATGACCTAAGAGAATGATAACATGTATTGTTGGAAATAAAAGTACCTAAAAACAGGCAATTTAACATCTTATGCATACTCATTGCCCAAATGCATTGGAATTAGGAGTAACTCAAAACTTAGGACAAGGCTGTCAGTAATATGCACTAAAGATTCATTTGTGTTGAGAACCAAGCAGTGCATAGTGCCAAGTTCAATGGTAAGGGCCCCATGTAATCTTGCCTACTTACATGGCCAATAAAAGAAGGTTGCATGAAAAGGCTTTCCCAAACATAGTTCTTGGTGACTGGGATCTTATTAAAATGTTCACCAGATGGTACAAAGCAAACCCATGTAGCACCACATAAGACTCAAGGATGTTCTCTTTGTATTAAAGAAGTTTCTACACTAGCATGGTCTGAAGCAGTTAACTATATCAAACTATATCTTAGTACAGAGGAAGAAACCAAGAGCAGTGACAATAGCAGTTGCATATTTTATTCTGAGACAACACATAGAGTTCAGGACTAGAGTCTTCACCAAAGTATCAATCTCTATCCCCATTGCAGCAAATGCCACAATATGTTGTAGTGTAACTGTCATCATTCCACATAGAACAATAGGGCTTCCAAGGCCCAACTGCCATGGTTGTACTCTGTACAAAGCAATATCTGAACTCACAAAGATGCTACAAGAGGGAGGGAAAGAGCTACTTAGTCAACTGTGACTTACCTGGTTGCATGAAAGTCTGTGTCCTATTGCAAGACAGGATACTATTTGGTGCAAGTGCCATTGCAACTAATGCCACAGCATATGTAGAAGGACTGAAAACAAGCTATCGCTGTGATTGATTTAGTAACTTATATTAGGGAAGAAAAATTGTATTTGGCTACCAACATGGGCAGGTACAGCATTCAGTTTATACACAATGCTATAATTGCTGGTTAGCATTATGGACTTAGCATAAAGTAATATGTACTGATGACTATACATGAACTTCAGGCTGGGTATCTATTAAATACTGAAGCTTACAAGATCTTACTTTATTATTTCATGTGCAAGTAACATTGAGGGAAGCCAATACTTTGGTCAGATAGCACAAATTTCAGTCTGGCAAATGGAGGTAATCTAGGAGTAAGTGGAGAGATTTGTTTAAGACTTAGTCTTAGCAATGTCATGCACCAAAAAACAGATAGTTGTCTAAGCCTGAATTTGAATTAGTAATTTTTAGGCAGGTGAGTTCAGTAACATGCATTAATGTCTTCCCAATACCACATACTGACAAATGCATGGATGCATTGGTTGTCACCTATTGGTTTACTATGATAAACCTGGTTTCTGGCAAATTGAACTGGATGATGAAAGTGTCTATAAGAATGCTATCAATACTCTGTAATGAAGGTATGCATTCTGTCACTGTCTGTGTAGATGCACTTGCCACTTTTGTCAGGATGATGTAACTTAAACGTGAAGGACTGCAATGGGACTTATGTTTTATCAGTATGAATGACATTTGTACCTTTGGTCACACATTTCAGGCTATATCTGAGAGAATGAGAAGGTTATTTCAGTGCATCAAAGAAGCAGACTTGAAAATGAAACCAGAAAGGTGTGCAATCATACACTTTCATGTCATATTGATATCTATATTGAGTGAATGTTTAGTCTGTGTAAAATACAATGACATTGGCAGCTCTTTCACATAAAAAGATTGATTACATTTTACAATAATGGTGTTCAGAGGCACATAACAATCCACGGAATTACTTCTTAAACATCAATAATGCAGATAAAGTCAAGTTGCTAGGAATGAAGAGCCTAAGAAAATAATTTTGATCAAAGACTTGTCCCACCTCAAGACAAAACAAAAATCTGCAATTTTCTTGATTTAAAATGACTTCGTTATTTAAATTCAAATTTTAGTCTTTTAACATTCTAAGATTCATGCTTTGTTTCCGAATTTTACATCACATAAAAGTGTACTAAACACATCTAATTACTTATTTAAACTGTTTTTGAATTCAACTCCATTTTTCCCCAACTGAATGTTTTTTGTCAAAAATTTACTTCTCTGTTAAAAATATATTCACTGATTAGAAGTGAACAGTAAGGAAAAGATTAGGCTACCAATACATTTGTATAAAAAACTTATATATAGAACAACTAAAAATGTGTGACAACTTTATTGATGAGGAATTAATGGTCATTTAGGTTTAAATAAATGCAGAAATAATTAATTTCTATAAGGTCAAGTGTATTTGTTTTCTTCCTGTGTCAAGCTGATGTTAATATGACATAATTAATTAATACATGAAAATTAAATTAGATTTCACTTTTAATTGTTTTATTTATAAATATTTATCATACCTTCTATCATTATTATTTACAAAAAATATAATTTTGGATTTGTTTTAAAAAGAAATTGTTGTTTTTCTGTTTATATAGATGACATATAATTATTTTACCACTGATTACTGTTGGTATTCATTGCATTGTATCATCAGTCAAAAATTCTTATACAGTTCTTACAGATTTTCTCGTAACAAACTCATAGAAAAAAATCAAAGATTAAATCACTGTCTGATCAACATTTTGATTAGTAAGAAATATCTAAAGTGTAAGGTAAAGTAAATTTTCTTTACTTACTATTTGAAAAAGGGAAAGATAGGCATTCAATACATTGTCAAAATTGATCAGTGGGTTTTCCCATGTCAGATTCTTTGCTTTACAAATATCAGCCGTGGGCACATAGGAACTGTTTACTCTGATTCCGTTGGCATCTACACAATGATAAAACTTCCCAGCAAACATCTGAACTCCCATGATGGAAAAAATAAGCCAGAAAATCAAACAAACCAGCAACACGTTGAAAATTGCAGGAATTGCTTGAATCAGAGCATTTACAACGACCTAGCAATAGAGTCAAACATATATAATTTATATACACTGTAATTATTTTATTATAATAAGAACATTTGGAATATAAAACTTTTAAAAATTCTAGTAACAAACTTGCAGAATCTTCTTGATTTTGAAAGTTTCTTGTACATTCATGTTTGAAAGATTCTTTTCTGTCAACTACATAATCAACTATAACTTTTATTGACACTTGTTTATGAGCTTAAAAATGACAGTATTATTTCAATAACTGTTTTTGCTGTTAAATATTTATTACAGTATAAAACATTCACTCTTTGCTTTATTCATTAGCAATTCTGAAGGTGCCTAACAAAATTCTCACCTGCTTAGTTTCATCCAGAAAGATTTAAAATACTTAAATAAACAGAATTTTAAATTTATAGATAACAAAAATAATAAACTTTACTACACAAAATAATGTTTTGAAAAATATGCAAAGGATGACAAAAAATTAGAATATTAAGAAAATGAACTGTTTTTGTTATATGCTAAACGTAGTTTCTCATACTATTAAACAATAAGATAAAAAGGGCAAAAACACAAGAAAAAATGTAATTAGGTGAATAAATAAAAAACTGTAATGAAACCTCCACAGTATTAACAGTGTGCTCTGTAAGAGATTGTACAACAGTGCATCTAGTTTAGCATTTCACTCATGCAAAACAGAAGTAGCAGATAAATCATCAGTACAATAACAAGTTGTTACTTGAACATCACTGTACAAAATGTTGAACTATCTTAAAGAACTCTGCAGATGGAGAAGATTTTAACATGCAGAAGGAAAGGAAGAGAAGAAACAATATCTTACCATATAAAAACACTGAACCAGCAAAGAAAAGTTACATTTTGAGAAAGAACATGGTTATTTGACTATTAGTTATATGAAATAATGACTTCTAGTTATTGAAGAAATAAGAAAGATTATATAATTAGTCAAAATAATACAAGAGAAAACACTCATCATCCTTCAATTTACTTGGCTTATTATCTGAAGAAAATAACAATACATTTAATGGACCAAACTGAATGCTATGTCATAACAATAAGTTATCAAAGGAACATTAATTAAATAAAATGGTTTTAGATCACACCTAAACTTATTAGTGTTTTAGTAAACCTTTTTATTCATGTATTGTTAATATTTTCATACCAATATACCTAATATGAGCAAACATTACATGAAGAAATGTGGACCTAACTTGTATTATGTTGGTTTTGGAAAAAGAATTGTCCAATTCCATAGAAATACTAACATATTATCTCTGTGTAATTTCTTTTATTCTTTTTTTCTGCCTTTTTATAAGCATAATATTTTCATATGAAATTCATCAATGCAAGAACTTTTTCCAGAGATATCACTTTTTTTATCAATTTAATATATTTTTCAAATAATAGATTTGCTTTTATTTGTATTTATGTTTATTGATTCTTAAAGAGCTAAGAAACCATGTTAAAAAACAAATTTTACAAGTGTTAAAAGTGAAATATTAAGATTGAGATATGAATTAATTTTCACAGCAAATGCTTCTTGTTCTCTTTTTTAATTCAATTAGTTTTGTTATAGAAAGTTTTTAACAATGAGTCAAACTGACTGCATGACTTAATGTAGAAAGGGTTAATTTATTTTTCATCTCTCATACAACACAACACTGATCAATACAATTCATCCAATTTTTAAACAAGACTGTCAGATAAATAAACATAAAAATATAAAATAATTATCATTTTGACAATATCATTAAAATTCATCTAAATTGTATTTCAAATACACTTATTATATACAAATTATAAACTATTTGTATATGAAATTAGATATTCTAAAAAGGGAAGAGTTCTAGCAATACCTTTACTGATTAAGACTGGGATTGATATCATGAGATGAAAACATGCCACTGAAACTCAATGTAACTTACTTCAGCCATAACTACAGATGACATTGAGAATATAAATATATGATACACACAATCAACCATGTAATACAACATTAGAGTATTAGCATTGCATGTGATAAAAACCTAGAATCTATGATATAATCTAATGCAAATGTGTAGCAATCCATTCCTAACCTCCATTATCATTTGAGTGTTTAATGAATTGTAGTTTTTATTGAAGCAGCCTTATCTGTTTTAAGTAAACATATATAAGTTGCTTCTGTAGAAAATCTATGGACTAGTGATTATTCCATTATTCTCTGAAAAAAATTCCAAATAAAGATCAGAAATTATAACTAAGTTTAGTTTTTAGAACATGTTTACCTCCGATATACACATAAGAGAGCTCATGCAACCTTGTGAAGAAATAAATGATTTTGTATATTGTTTTAGCTTTTTCGCCCAGCAGTCGAAATTTAAAAAAAATTGCTTTGTATATTAATACAGGAATTTACATTTATATCTTCTCATATTAAACTAATCATTACTTATTCAAAAATAAGTATGTATATTTTAAGCAAAATTCTACAAAGCATTATGCTTTACTGACTCCTAATCATTCTAGACTGATCTTTGAAAAGAAAATCTCTGACAGCTGTCTACCTAATACACTTTAGGTAGTTATTTCTTTAAACAAAGTAATGTTTATTATTCTGAAAAGTAAGACCATATTATAATTATAGTATGTAGTTTATTACTTGTATGACATTATGAAGTTAACTACATATAGTATATCACCAATATTTTGTGATTATTGATGGTTAAAGTTTCATGCTCAGTTTCTACATGGTATTTGTTTTTCTGAGATCTTCACAACTGAACAATTCACATGTTTTGATAAATCAATCCTTATATATGTTTTTACAAACTAGCTTAAGTGCATTTAGATCAATGATTGAGAATGAAAATAACTTTTTGATGAAAAAAGACAATGTAAGACTTAAACAATATACTTTACTTGGAAAACATTAAGTACTCTTTTATCTATATTTTATGACTATAGTCTAAATCTGAACAATATTCTATACTGTTATGCAACACAGAATAATACACGAACAAAAGTAATGGTTTGAGCTTACCTAATAGTTGCCTAGGTGAAAGTACCAATGACTTACTGAATAACATGATGAAAAGTACTTACCCTGACATTCATCCAGTAACATGCAGTGATGTTCACTAGGATCTTTTACAGGCAAAATTCTGTACAAGATTACACAACTCTCTACAAGATTACACAACTCTCTGTGCTCCTGACCAAAACATAAAAAGTTTCTACAAAAAATATAGCATGCACAAAAAAATATTAAATAACAATCTACAACCTAATATCCAAAACAAGTTCTTGGACTAACATGCACTTGATAAATAAATAATAAAGTAAAAAAATATATTAAAAATATGTTATTTTTAATTACTTTTATAGATTCAAAGAAAAAAGTGATACAATCTAACAAAACTGATTGCATTTGGAAAAGTGATGATGTATTTTCTTCTGCAAAAGTTTGCATATGTGAACTCAGACAGAGATACAAGTTTTACTCTCATAAAAACTTAGCAAAAATTAACACATTTTTATAAGATTATGTCACTTTTCCTTTGTATCCAATTCAGTGTAGCCAACTCTAATAAACTAATAACAGTAAGCAAATCAATATGTCCTACTTTTCCTATTTGTAGCAGTATTTAGGCTAATTTATAAAAAAAAGACAGTTAACCCACAAATTACTAATTTGTTTTATGCTATACACCAATGGTGGGGGTCCATTTATTATATTTTATAGAGTAATTATGTGGGTCTTCCAATTACAACACTCAGTAGAACTTCCTACAAGAAAGTGGGTGAAATAACTCATTTTCTGTGTAATTAGCAGAGGAAACCCCAACAGTAATTAATGTGATTAATTATAATACATATTGTAGTTTTGTTTATATCTTTTTATGTGACTCATATGTCAAGAAAATAACCTTTAACTAAAAAAGTCATTGACCCACATAAAATTTGGTGAATAAACAGCTAAGAAAAATATCTTTAAACTATATTTGAGAGCTGATCTGTAATTCTAGGGTTAACTCCGAACAAAAAAAAACAAAACAAAACATTATAACAAACTACACTGGGTACTACTTTATAATGATCATTCTTGTTAAAAAAAAGGATACACAGCTACTATGCATCTAAAGCTCGTGACAGCTGCAAAGCAATTCTTTGTATAGTGAAAATGCAAGCTCTCTTTTGACTACTTTAAAACTTACCTTCATTCACTGAGAGCATGAAAGGGCTCTTAAAGGTCTCTGAGCATGCAGGGTACACATAGTCTTGATGGCTTGGATTTTTCCTACCCCTGCTACTGTAGTTATAAGATTGATCACAGACACCTGGCAGGGTAGAAAGTCACGTCCTTTAAAGGTTTTTATTATTACTTACTCTAACAGTCTTTAGTGTGAAGCAAAAGAGGAAGAAGCACTGTAAGCCCCAAATGTAACAAACTCTTTCCTGTCAAATGCCACAAAACAACTCCAGGTTAACATCTGGAGGAAAAATGTATAATGGAAAGTGCAAATAGGTGTAAAATATATGTATATTTTGGCATATGTCTTTAAAAATGTGGGTTATAAATTACTTTAAAATAAAATGTAGTAAATACTTAATTTACACAAAACCTACTATTGAAGTAAATAAGCAGGTTGTTTGTGTGGCAGAAGCAGGCATGAGCAACAGGGTGTTTTATTTCTGATTGAGAGATTGTCAATAATTAGCTCAACTAAATTATATGTTTATTGGCAAAGTAACACTAAATATTGCAGACAAACAAGTGCAAAATCCACAATAGTGACTCCATTACTAAAGTAGTCAACAGAGGAAAAACAATTTTGTGAGTGTGTTGCCCAAGGAATTTTTATGGTAATATCCAAGTTATTTACAAAGTTGGTTTTTCACAAGTTGGTCCTCCATTGACTACATTACCTTTGCACACAAAAAAACATCAATCATGACTGATGGAGTTACTTACTCTCATCCCCTCCAGCCGTGACATAGCCCGTAGAGGACGAAGGGCCCGCAAAGTACGCATTGTTTTAAAAGCAGGAATGTTGTCATAGCCTACTAAGCCAACAGCCAGATTAAACATGGACACCTGAGATGTGTTGAATCAAAAAGGAGTACCAATGGGAGAGATGCAAGAGAAAAAAAGAAGATCAAATGAATTAGTTTGTTGTTGATAGTGGGTGTTAGGAGAGATAAATGGGTCAAAACGTCACTTTTCTGTTGTCAGTAAATGACACTCCACATTTATTGCACAAACCAGGCTGTGAATTACATCCTGTTTTAATTCTTACTTTGAAAAAGTTCAAACTGTTTTATTTCAAAAGTATGGATGTTTTATTTCTGTTGATTAAGTTTTACTTTTAAAAATACAACGACAAACATTATGGCTCTTTCTTTAAAGCATATTTTTGTTCCACATGAAATATATTTTATGTATTGCGTGTTTTCAAAGAAACACTTAAATTTGCTTTATTTTTCTTACTTGCAATAGAATGTACACAAAAATAATCCAGTTGAGATTAATAAAATAAAATTTAAGGTAGTTAAAGAAAAAAATTAATTAAAAAGGGAAAATACTGAGTTCACATCTTTACAAGAACTATTACTGTGGATGTTCTGGAACTTTAAACAATCATCTAATTATCATTGAACAACAGAAATTTTTTCGTGCCTATCGCAAACTTTAATTATACAAACTAGAAATATTAATCTTGTAAAACTAAATAAGCAAGTTAAAACCAAGAAGTAAGTTTATTTAATTTTAATGTAACTATTGTAGTAAATACATAAAAGTGCATCTATAAAAATAGCAAGTGTCAACACATTAAAATAATTTTCAAATGCACGTAGTAATTATTTGCTACTCCTAATAATTATTCTAACAATTCATTGTTTACTGAATACATCAGTTCTAATCTAATGTTGACAGAAATGTAAATGTTTTAATTTGTTTCTTTTTACTTCAATTAAGGAAGACATCAGCATCATCTTACCAGCACTATAATAAAATCCAACCAGCACCAGGCATTAGTAAAGTACTGTTTGAAACCAAATGCTAGCCACTTAAGTAACATTTCAAAGAGAAAAACGATTGTAAAAAATTTATCCACAATGACCAAAGCTTCTTTAAGTCTAGGCTGGCTTTTCAAATGTACATCTTCCAAAGCCTGTGAAAGAATAAAAGTCAAAACTAAAAACAGTGTGCATAAATCAGCAAGCTACATTGTAATAGATGTGTCAATGGATAGAATTAAACCAATCCAAATTTTCAATACAGAACACGTGAATACTTCCTAACATAGAATTGTTATAATTTTCCTACACTGAAAGTATATTTCTAATAGATGTGTACTACTTCTCACATAATATTTTTCCTTCTTCAGAGCATCCCTCTAAATACATAATTTTTGCTCACTGCTAGACTTGATAATCTTACCTATCATCATGTGTTTATACATGCAACACATCTTCCTGGTGTAACTAACTCCTCCTATACTTTAGAAACCAATTTTCACTTCTTGACTTGTGCAGACATATCTAATATTTGCTCATGTTTGTTTTGGTTTGTTTATTTTACAATCTGACTTCAAGATTTGATAAACAACTCTCTTTGTTGTTTCTAGTTTTATATTATTATACAGTGACTAAATACTTTTATTGAATAGTTTTTACTCTAAGGAAGGATAGGAATTTTGAGAGGAGGTAAGTATCTATCGGAAGTATTTTTTAGTGTAGGAAAATTATAAGTAGCAATATGATACCTGACCTAAACTCACATAACAGCTAGAATCCCACACTGAACTGGTAGAAGGACTGATGCAAAATTTACCTAAATGAGTTTGAAAAAAGCCCATGGAGTGTGACATCTTTCAGTACAGAAACACACCTGTGGAAAATCTCACCACATCTGTACCAGATATAATCATCATCTATTGTGAAGTTACGTGTCACTAAATCAGATCTGCAAAAAGGATGTAGATTGGCTATGGCACACCAGATAATAATTGGAAAGTCACCTCCTGTCTAAAACCAGTATTTATCCTCCAGTCCATGGTAGAAGGAGGTTTCCAAATGTTTTTACTTCAAACTTATGAAGCAGAAGAAAAATAACCCAAGTTGAGTATATGTATGCAGACACAATACACAACCAACACCAGGCCACCTAGGAACTTGACATCCAACAGTGGTAGGAAGGGAGAATGCAATGTGTTGGTTCACTCAAATCCAAAACCTGGCAGCATTGGAAATTTATTTTTAGGTCCACATTAGCAAAGGCTCCCTACAATCCACATTTGTGAGGAGTTAATGTTAGCTAGTCCAGCTCTAATCTAACACCAGTTCACATGGGCACTGACATCCAGGAGGCAGTAGGATGAGGGATCCCAGCTAGAGGGGTGAACTGTGATTAATGGATATTCTCTATTCCAAAACCAGGCAGCTGCATGTATTTGTCATCTTGTCTGTAGCAGGAGCAGAATTCACACCAACAGAACACTACCACTTACTTGTCAGATGAGTGGTATTCAGTATGCTCAGGGTTAGATGTATTTAAAAAGCAAAATCCTGCAAATATACCTCCAGCAATCTTGTGGAATGCTTCATCTCAACAGTGAGCATCATATACTTAAAAGACTGTACAGTACAAATTTATGGATTAGTATACCAGGACAAACACTACTCACCACAGAGCAGAATCCAACATGTAAAATTTGCCACTGTATTGGAAATAATGAAACAGAAGATTACTTATCCACTCTCAGTTGAACTAAGATGTGTAGGAATGCAACAGGCAACACCTGGCAACATAATAAGGAGAAGATGACTACAGGATGAAGATAATGACAGATGAAGGTATGTGATGTGGTCCATGTGCCAGCCTAAATAATTTCCTCCAATGAGGGATGGAAATGGGCAGCAAAGGAGAGAGTGAGATGCTGGATCTAATGCAAGGATATCAGGAAATATGTTGAAAGTAAGCCAACCAAATCCAACCTATAGGGGTGACAGGGGAAATATCTTGAATACAGAAAGTGTCTCAATGGAGAATAGGTGAGAAAAGGAAATATGAAAGTAACCTATGTGGGCAACATAGCACTGGAGAGCACAAAAGAGATAGAGCAAATGATCCAGATTGAAGTGGGAATACAACTGGGAAATAAGAGGGGAGGTACAGCTGTGATGTTACTTTCAAGATCTAATATGTTGAGAAAACAACTTCAATCCGAACATAGGAGAATATGTGTAGTGCTGAAGGATATGTGAAATGTTGAGGGCTAAATAATCTAACTGACAATGATCATAGACATGAAAAGGAGCAAACATCTGGTCTTCAAGGAAAAAAAAAGCTATTATGTGAGTGGAGGTAAGGTGTTGTTCAGGAATTACAAACTAATTTTCAATTTTATTATTCAAATTATCAAGTTATCTTTCAAATAAGGTTTCTCATTCTCTTTCAATTCTTTACATTTACCATTTTATAAGTTCCAAAACTACAGTACTGTGCAAAAGTTTTAGAAAAAAGTCAAAAATTAGATTTCATGTTACTTTCAAAGAATAATGGAAGGAAAATCACAGGTGGAATATCAAAATATCATTAATCTTCATATTTCATACAACAGATACTCAGTGGATGTGCTTGAGTTCAGCAAACAGTTAATATTTTGCTTTAATAATTGTATACAGTATTTTGGAATTTTATTTCAAACACATATAATACACTTCCATAGTTTCTTTGGAGTAACTTTTGATTTGACAAGTTGTTGATTTATCATATCCCAGATCTGCTCAAATGGGTTGAGACTGGGACTTTATGGGAGCCATTGCATCATTTGAATGAGTAGCTTTCTTTTTAGCTAAGTAGTTTTTGCATAGGTTGGACGAGTATTCAGTGTCATTATTTTCTTGATAGTAGAATCCTCTACCAATAATATGCAAAACATTGGGTGTATTATGACAGATCAGTATCATAGGTAGGTGTGCTGGTTCATTATTTCATCTATTTTACAAATATTTTCTGTTGCCTCAGGACAAATATTCCCCCAAACTGGCTCTCCCTTGCTTCATGATAGGTACTATGCATTGAGGTAAGTATGTTTCACTTTTTTTCTTTTTTTTTTAACCAAATATTTCAAATTTGGACTCATTCTTTCAAAAAACTCTTTTCTAATCATCAACAGTCCAGTTTTGTACTTTTTAGCAAATTTAAGCCTCTTGACAATGCTTGAGAATTAAAGTAAAATTTTTCTAACTGATATAAAACCAGATATTCCATTTTTGTTGAGTCTTCCTGTAGATCTGGACACTTTTCTCCCATTGGTACATGGTCTTTTATCTCATGATTGAGATCAGTGGTAGTCTTCCTTCTGTCCCAAAGGCTACATAAATAAAGGTATCATTGAGTTTAAGTGTTCTGTTTCTTCCTTTCCTATTTTCAAACTTACTTATCTTGGTCTCACATAAAAGTATATTTTAAGTCTGCAGCAATTTGTTGGAAAGTCTAACCAGCATGGTGTAAAGCGTTTATGTGAACTCTCTACTCTGCTGATGATTCTCTAAGTTTTTTGGGCCATGGCATAACAACAAAAGTTAATATATACAATGTTAAACCCTGTTTTTATCAAGGTTTATTTGTGGAGTTTCTATTAAATTGATTTCTTCTAGCATATACTGGTACCACATGCTAGCTTCTTTGTATATAGTTAATATACTGCTCAGGGTACCATGACAGTTACTTCAGACTCTATATTTGATTAGTATGTTCATTCAAGCAGAATCCATGTGATATGCCATTGGTACAAGTATATGGGAATTCTAACAAATGATAAGTATTCTCACCCTATTTCATTTAACTCTCAACATGGATCAGTAAAGCATTATGACAGTGTTGAAATTTAGCTTCTGTAATGACATGAAAGAATTAGCTCCATAAAGTGGAAAGAATGACAAAATATTCTCTTTTCCTAACATGTCTGCACAGTACTGTATATGTTTCTATTTTTTTCTTTTGACAAAAATAATAACCAGTAAAACATGGATAACACTTAAGAAAATCACTATACAAAAATCTAAACCATATCTTTGACAAATGAAGTTAGTTGTTTGAACATGAACCAAATTTCATCTTGCCTTTACCATTCTCAGGATATGTCCTCCTCACCAAGTTCCACAATCCTTAATAAAGATTTGTGATTGTTGTTAAATTGGTAAACATATTGGTACAAAATTAACTGTACATTTTGTTCTTAACAAGAATGAAAACAATGAAAAATTATTGAATAAATTAAACATACCAAAAATGTTACAATGCTGCATTAATATTAGCATTCCTATATGTTTTTGTAATATTATAATTGCTGATGAGAAAGATATTGTTTTTGAGAAGTGTATATAAAATTATACATAAACTTATGAAAAAAATAGTATTTGAAAACTGTTGAATCTCTCATTCTTTACTTTTCTACTGAAGTATTTAATTATTTATTTGAGTTACTTCTAAATTGCTTCAATTCTAAATTTCATAACACAATTAGAACACTCATTATCAGATAACCTTTTGTGGTAAGTAGAAACGTCACATACTTATTTTTTTTTTAGAAACAGAACCTTTTCTTGTGTTCAAGAAACTTACCAGAGCAAGACTACTGAGCATGATCATAGTGACTACAAGTGTTTCAAAGTATTTGTTTTCCACCAAACAATAACTCTTATCACGTAACATATTCCAGTACTGCCATAAGGGAGAACCATCATCACCAACACAGCACTGAAAATGTTTATAGCAACAATATGGACAACAGTCAGCAGGAAGTTCACTAATAATAATATTTTCAGTCTCAAGCTTCTCTATGTTTTCAGTATCCAGAGTTTCACTATCTTCAAATGGCTCTAGTGAGTAGAGAGACAAAAAAACAATCCCATTGAACTTTTTTTAGCAATTGCCTTTACATTATTTTGAGATAAATGGAAATGAAATACTTTTACTCATTTAATTTCAATAAAGATATCACCTTTCCAGGCCATTTGACTGTGGTTGGCTTTCCTATTGGGTGACTCCCCTTCTCTTAAAGAATGCACTCTGTTAATTATAACTTCCTTTTCCTGAAAATTTAAACACATTCTATTAACAGTGAAATTTAAACATATTTTTCTTCATTAATTTCTTTTTTCCACTAATAATTTTTAACTAAACAATTAAATTGTGTAAGAAAAAATATAATAAGAAACTGGGTAAAAACAAAAATGTGTTATCTTCTTAATATACTGATATTAAACATAAAACTTGGTAATTAAGGACTAATATCTGCAATTGTTCTATGAGTGAAATACATTTGTATCATCCTATAAATTTATTCAGAAATACATGCTACAGAATTAAACTAAAATGCAGTATTTAAATTTAACTTAACTAAAACTGAAACTGGTCCAGCAAGGTATATTTCTTAACCATCCCAAAACATTTTGAAACTAATGAGCAAAATTAAAAAATCAATATAAGGTAATTTTTCTGTTGAATTTATATGAAGAATTGCTTACTAATTTGGAAAAAATCTCTTTTGTTATAACATCTTTAAAAATATTAAATTTTAAAACAAAATTTGGAAGATCCACAAAATAAAATGTAAAACACAGCTATAAAGAAAATTGTCTCTCATCTCTCATAACTGGCATCATAATCAAGTGTAATTTTCATAAAAATATAGAAAAATAAAAATAAATGAAATAACATTAAATGATGTACATGTGGAATAAAAGAAACATTATAATTTTTATAAATTGAAAATGTAAATTCTGATTAATACTTTTCTCCCTTCACAAGATTAGCATTTCTGTTTTGTATCACACTCCATATTTGAACATCCAAAAGTCTTCTGTATTCCCCTCTTGTTGGAATCAAATATATCCACATGTCTCACTGATAGGAGAATATCTCATCACATTATGCATGTGTCTCCTTCTGTATGCCACTACCAAACCACCATTTTAAAGACTAGCAGAAATATAAGCATTGGAAGTTTGTTAGGACGATGAAGATCATATTTTCTTCACCTCAAGTTCTAAAATTGTGGATGTGAGGAAATGAGAGAATCAAATCTAGGGCATGACACAGCAATGGAATTAAGCCAGAGATTTAAGAAGGTGGCATCAGATATCTGAAGGAAGTTCATTGCATGCAATCAACTCTCGCAACCATCAGCTTGGTCGGAAAACTCCAAAGGTCAATAATATCATTGTAATAAGAAAAAATAAAGAAATGTCCAGAATAGGGACAAAAACAACCAATGCATACCCTCTGTGACCCACAATACAGAGGGAAGACTCGAGGAAGGAAGGTGGACACCATAAACCTGTGTAAGGACTTATGTTGAATCTACTTGATACTCAAAACTATTCTATGAAGTGCCTACATCCATATAAAGGTAGGATGAGGGCACAACCCAATTAAAGAGGTGAACTGCATTGAGATGTCTCAATCTGTCATTTGTTTGTTTTGAATTTTGTGCAAAGCTACTCAAGGGCCATCTGTGCTAGCCATCCCTAATTTTGCAGTGAAAGACTAGAGGGAAGGCAGCTAGTCATCACCACCCACTGTCTTGGGCTACTCTTTTACCAACGAATAGTAGAATTGACCTTCACATTATAATTCCCCCACAGCTGAAAGAGTGAACATTTTTGGTGCAACTGGGATTCGAACTCGCGACCCTCAGATTACGAGTCGAATGCCTTAACCCATGCCAGGTCGCAATCTCTCATATATGTCATTAAATTCAGAGAATGGTACACCTTCTATACCAGCAAAACACCATCACCTTACATGACACAGGAAACAGATATGCTGGATATGGGAGGAGGGAAAGAAATGGGATGACAAAACTTTCTGACAATGAGCTTGAACTCCAAACATCAGATATATAAAGGCTCCAATGACAAATGAAGGATGCCTAATGAGCTCTCACCAGACCTGAACCAATTGAGTAGTCACTGGAGCCTTTGTTGATGTACCATACATTGTTATGAAAAATGACGAACAGCAGGAAGAAGAAACAGACAAGAGCTGGGAGACAGGTATTGTGACACACTTGGCTCAGAATAGACTACCAGTTATGATAGGGTTGATTGTTGATGAAACAAAGTGATTCTTGAGTACAAAGATTCCAAAATCATGTCAAACACATAATGTCTCAGAAAAGGGACCATACAAAAGTCCCATAAATAAGAAGTTGAGAAACATATGCATGACAATATGGTATCATGATCCAAAAGGTCCCAAAAACAAAGAAACCAACTTAGAAATAAGAAGGGAGAGGATGTCCTAAAAATTCCATCAGGTATCCTGTGAAGAGCTTTGGATATAAGGTGGGTCAAGGAAAAGTACCACAACAGAG